>JAWWMO010000121.1:46656823-46679130 GCA_035047845.1 Dendrocincla fuliginosa
CCATTCATGGTGATTTATAATGCCCTTTGTACTGGACTCACTCAAACTCTCTCTAGATGCTGCATTCCTGGCTATGGACAGTGTCAGTGGAGAAGAGAGCAGAAGGCAGCACAGCTCCCTTCTGCCCATAGGTGGTCTGTGCAGGAGTTCTGTCCTGGCAACAATGCAGGTAGGTATCTGATGTTAAATGAGATTACTCCAGTATTAATGCATTCATATTGATTATCTGCTTGTATCTATGCCTGTCCTACTTGTGTATGTGAGTGTGTGTGTGTGTTTTTAATGTTGGTAGTCCCTTTGAAACAAGATTCCTGTTTCTCAATATCAAACCAAAGTCAGCATGACAGATGGTACTAGAGTTGGCTGTCCTGAGTCTACTCTGTGCATTGCTAAAAAGGCTTGTTTGTCCTGTGCAACCTATGATGCCCTGGAGGTATTAGCATTTTGTCATTTGTCTTAGTTCCCATCTTTTCTCCTCAGAGATTCTGTCTACTATCCTTACACCACCTCTGACAGTGAAAAGTGTTTTTTCTTAGGCTGAGCGGAGATTTCTGTTTCCAGCTCAGATAAGCTTCAGAAGCTTTATATCTGCTGCCTCATGGGTTACATCTACATGCGCTCATAAACCTGTCAGCAGGTCTCTGTGTGAGTAACCTCAGCAGTGGACATACAACAGCACAACTGAAGAGAGCCCTTGAATTAAAATGACAGCTCCTGCCTTACTACTGGAGTTTACACTACAGACTGTGTACTTAGCACTCCCAAACCACTACCTGTTCAGTTTAAAATGTTGCCTTGTATCAAGAGTGACAGCAAGGACAAAGAAACACTGTCCTTCCTATTTAGCAAGTATACCCTTGTGTTCTCAGGCAGCTTTGTTCACGTCCATTCCTAAGGAAATGCAGTTCAGTCAATCTGGTCTGGGGCATCATCCGAATTGCTATGCAGACTGCACTGTTATAGAATGGGTCTAGCTTAAAGAAAGGTTTGCTTATGCAATGGTGAGCAAGCTGGAAAGGTCTCTCTGCTGCTAGCTTGATAAAGAGAAAAGAAAAAGTAAATGATTATCAATAAAGTGTGTTTGATTAGGTGTCACTGAGAGAAAGAAAATGCCATTTCATGTCACTTTTTAGAGAGCACAAGGTGTGTAAGTTTTGAGGATCATTTTGCTCTTGACTAATCTTCAGATTCAATATTAAAATCTCAAACTTCCCAAAGGAAAGAGATTCTGCATCTTTTAATGAAAGATAAAACAACAATATAAACATACACAAATTTACAGAGAAAGGATCAACTTTAATACATCTGGAGTAAAAGGTGTTCTTTTTTTTAAATATGGTATAAAAATAAATGCAAGAAACATTAACAGAGAATATACAGACAACAGACAAAGACACAGGCTTTCTTTCTCAATGTGAATACATCAGTGAAATGAAATCTTCTGTGCTAATTTATTGTGCAATAAATGTGATGCCATATGTATATTTATTAATATATGCATTTTTTACATTTCTTCCAGTTTTTGATTAAAGTATTTTTTTTAATAAACTGTGCCTAGCAGAAGCTTTTTTTTCACTGTACTTGAGCTTGCAGAAAATAAAAAGACACAGATCCAGCTTGATATGAAGGAGGAAGTGAGCAGACAGTTTTCGAAATGGAGGCATCGAAAGGCTAGAGAGTCCCTCGGAGTCTGTAATGCCTTAGTATACACAAAAGAAAACAAGTCAGGTCCTTGCTCATGCAACATCTTGTTCTACTGTCCTCTGAGTCAGGCAATCAGTGAGCTACAAAGTATGTATAATGATTTGAGTCTGCTTCCATGCTACAAGGTGATCCTTTTAGTAGGACTGCACTAGACTGGTTAACCTCTTTGATGTGAGCGATTTCCCCTGAGGAAAAGATAAAAACAAAAAACAAAAACAGAAAACAGAGGCATGATCACTGCAAACCTGTTCATCAGCAACCACTCAGTGTTGCCACATCACTCTCAAGTAACTAGGGGCACCAACTGGAGTCTGTCAAATCTTAAACCACAGGAAGCCCTTACGCTTAAACACCTGCACTGCCAGCCAGCCAGATTGTTTCACAGAACAAGCCAGCAAATTTAAAGGCCATTTTTGAATGAGATTAGTTTTGGCTGATGAGAAACTGATGCTGAGGTTTTTGCTGTAAGTCATACCCAGAACTTGAAGAAGGCTATTGCAAGCAAGAGTGCCTTGTGCTGCAAAGATGAATGTGCAAACTGCAGTAGCTTTGTCACAGAGGACAAAAAGCTACTTTCAAGTTAAGGTAAGAAAGTAAGAGGCAGATTGCATAGAGGCAGGAAAGCAGCTTTTCCATGAACACAGCTATGGGTTTGCTGAGACCATATTTACTATTTATAAGAAACATTGGTCATATTACATGTGACTGCATAACACTGCTTTGAAGGTGTTTGGATTGTTGTTGTCCTCATCATTTCTTCTGTTGCAAGGATGTGGTTTCAATTTTTCAGTGAGTTCTTTTAATAAGGTATAATGACTGTCCCATGAGAGCTAGGTCTACAACATTAAGAGGAGGGTATGTCACCATGGTATATTTCAGGCAGATTTGAGCTTTATCTGAGCCAGACAGAAACCACGGAACAGGAATTAGCTCTCCTACGGCCACATAAAAGGAGTTAGCTCTCCAAGGACCATCCTACCGTGGCTCTGATCCAACAGAGGCAGAGCTGGCACAGCAAGCTGACATCATTCCTCAAAATACCACAGGCATACCCTGACAATGTAACACAAATATATCATAAAATATTAAACAGAAAATGGCTCTAACTTGCCAGTTAGATATTTAATACTTACATTTATTGTATTGCTCATTTTAAGTGCCCAACTCAGAAATATCAAGCTGATTTCAAGAATACAGTAGGAAATAATGTAACAATGGAGAGATACTTTATTTTCTGCAGTAAATGCTAAATTAACTTATTCTGCCATATCAATAAATTTTTAAGTCATTTGCTGTATTATAACTCAGTGGAATTATACAATTTAATATCTCTTGTCATTATCAATTAAATTTATGCTCACAGGAATCTGTAAGTTGGGTTTGAGCATTTGCTCAAATGCAATATATCAGAGTGGGTCTTCATAGAAGGAAGAATAACCATTTTATTCTTTGTGCTCTGAAACACAAGTCGAACAAATTAGGATGAATACTTCCTCTACAATATAATTTGTAAGGGAACTCATGTTTGCAATGTAGGGTTAGACTGCTCATCCATCAGGTTCACCGTATCACCTGACAGTATTAGGACTTGCTTTGTCAAAAGATAGAAAATGTCCTTCCTGGCACGCTGTCTTCCCCATATCTGTCACTTTCTACCTATATTAATTTCACAGCTTCTTTATATTTGTTAACCCTTAAATTATGTTTCCCTCTAATGCAACAGGCAAGCTGTTACAGTAAAACGTCTTTTCTTTTTAAATAGCCAAAAATGCCTCAATAGCAGTGTGACACTGGAACACAATTTAAAACAGCATGTCCAAAATTATGTGTTTTGCTAGACAGATTGGACTGTCCATCTTAGAGATTGTTTCAGAAAATATTGCACATATGCTTATGTTTGACTTTCATTAAGTTATTTGCACTTAATTTTACAGGTCTATAGGTCTGGCTACTTTCTATAAATATATATGAGAGCCCTTTAGTACTGAACTGTGTAACCCAATTAATTAAAATATTAAAACCAGGAATTCTCTATTGGCTATTAAAACAATTTGCTCAATATCCCACTGGAAAGCTGCATAAGCTCTTGTTTTGGTATAAAATCTGTGAAAAAAATGGTTTATTATTATTTGCAACAATTATTTAGGAGTTTTAAAATTTCTGCAATTTTCAGATGAACCATAACCAAGTTCTAGCATCTCAGGAATGAATTATGCTATCACATAAACTAGGATGCTTTGACCTAAAATCAGGCCAAAAAGTAGTTATTCGTTGATCTGACTTGTATAATCTTTTTCTACATTTTTTGAATTTCCCCCTAGAGATGCAGTGAGGTGTCATGACAATTTTTTCCTGTATTCCATGTCACTTGCTCCCTGGATATTGGTGGTCTTTGGACACTTTTTCTCCTAAGCCCTACAGTGATCAGAAATTCTCTGGGCGGTCCTCTGCTTCACCTCTTCTCCCTGACTCAAAGAACATTGCATTTCTTATGCAAACAAACTCTCCATCTAACGACAACAACAACAATGTATGGTCTTTTTCAAGGCATTAATTCTAATTTATCTTGTAGTTGCAAAAGTGACAACTTAGAAGATACACCCTTCTTAAGAGATCTTTTCCAATGCTTATTCTGAATAGTAGTAAGTTCTGTGATTAGGAAAATAAGCTTTTAATACACAGAATCCACAGAAGCCCCGAATACAGAATTATCACATCTTGTTAGATCTGCAGGGATTTGTGATCTTTCGCTTTACAGAATATTCCTTTCAAACTCTGTTTCAGAGTATAGTTTGATTTTAGCTCTCTATGATAGTGTTTCATAATTATCACTTCTAGGAGATTCCCAGATTTACTCAGTTTACAGGTTGATGTAAGGATAATCCAGTGTGTGTCATAATGTAAGAGCTGAGCCTAGGTATTTCTTTGAGATATGAAGTTAACAGCATTTCCATAAGCCAAGTTTTGATTTGGGAACCTGCACCTAACAGTCCAGTTTTCAGAGGTGTAGCGTATGAGTCGTCACATGTAGGAAAATGTTCCTGTGCTAATGAGATTAAAGAAGAACTGGGGAAAAAAAAAGTCAGAAGTAGTAGATGTGTGTCTGAATAACAAAAGGGAGATCCTTAATGTTTTCAATATATTCTTGCCCTCAACATTTAGAAGTATATGGTCAAATTCTAAACAGCATTCGATTTTTCTTGGCTGTATTAATGCACTTTGGACATAAGAATTGCAAATATTTAAAAATTTTACTAATAGTACACAATCCAAAATGAAACCCTGCACACATAACCTGACAAGGGAGTCAGAGTATGAGGAGGCAGCACAGCAGCTGGAGTGAACAAGTACACCTAAGGGTACTTTAAAAATACTTTAAAAAGTACTTTAAAAGAGTACTAAAAGTACATCAACTGGCCTCAGTGTTCAGTCTCAACCTTAGTGTATTAACTGTTCAACATATCTCTGTTTAACACAGATAAAGTCCTTCTAACTTTATCGCTAGAGAATTTAGGGGGGAAATTACAAAGCCATATGTATGAGCTGCTAAACACAATCGTGCTGACCCATTTATGCAGCATGACAGTAACTCCTTAAGTAATCTGACAAACAAATCAGCAACAACCTCAGTACATATGTGGCTTATAAGAAAATGATAGCAAATGTATATAGGGTCTAGAGTTGAAATGTATGATAGAGGGAGACCAAGTCTTTTCCTTTTAGAGGACTAATTCTCTTCCTTTCTGCTAAGCAACCTCAATGGTTCCTTTTTCATGTTTCTTTATTGCCAGTGCAGATGCTACTCCCCAGGACCAATACTGGTAGAACCGGAAAGGAAAACTCCATGCATCTGACGGGGAAAGAGAGAGATAGCATGAACCCCACTGCGAGCAAAATGAGATGTGGAGAGAGAATTGACCTCGTTGCTCTCACTGTTCCACATCTGCTCATGTGTGAAACACCTGCAGCACACCAGCAGCTCAGCCAACATCAGCAGGGAAAGCTTCCAAGTGACATTGCAGTGCATTACACACGGAGCTGGTTTATAAACAGCCCCTGACAGGAAAACCTCTGGAGAGACATGGGAGCAGAAGCAGCAAGTCCCTTTCCAAATTTAGGAAGCCCTTGCTTCGCTAGCTCAGGGGAATCACTTTAGCACTGCTCAGAGGGGTCAGAACTCTGCTTCAGTTTTTGCAGCATCACGGGATGCTGCTCTCAGCCACCTGTGCAGGTGTATTTCTCTTTCGTATGTGAGGAAGAGGAGGAGGTTAATATTTACTGAATTTGGGGCAACAGTTGTCAGCACAGCTGCAGCACTAAGTGGTTACATGTGCAGGGAAATCCTTCTGCCTCTGGCTGGGATTTGCAGCCCTCTGTTCCCTTCTCATTAGGGCTGTGCAATTGTCTGAGGACAGGAGGCAACAGCTGAACAACAGCTTTCCTGTTTTGGCTCATTCCAAATCCAGTGACACTCTCCATTTCTTTCTCCTTTTCCACTTATCTATACATTTACTGATGAGCTGCTCTCACTTGTGATTGACCTGCAAACTTTTGCCAGATGGGGTAGTTTGAACTTGAATAACCATCTGAAGTGCACATTTCCAAGGGACTAATGCACAAGAAAAATATTTTTAGTATGTTTGTCCTTGGCCTGACCCCTCAGGTTTTCATGCTTCTCTGCAGCTCTGATTCCTACAAACAGCTTAAGAATCAGGTAAATGTTTGTCAGCTGGGAAATGGCAGGCCAATTCTTGCTGACTTCTCACATAGATGAACCTGGCTGTGCAAGTGTTACTCCTCAAGCTCCTCTCCTGCAGCACAAAGCACAGCAGCTTTGCTCTTCACAGCAGAACAGCTCAAGGAGGCCAGTCCTCACTGGCATGTCCTTTATGATTTTCCTCCCTGGGCATCATTCTTTAAAAAAACCTTAAAATTATTTTTATTGGGTTTTATAGTCAAACATCAATGAGACATCTTTATTTCCTGAAATGGAAAAAGCCTTCATTTCTACAAGTACTTATTGTTTCAATTCTTGATTTGTATTTGTTAAATAAGTAGCTTTGTGATTTATGTTTCTTCTGACTAGCTATTTTTTTGTTTAAATTTTGGGAATAACCCGTAAGTAAATTCAAAATGAGATCTCACAGCTGATACTGCATTGGAGTTCTTGGACAATGCTATGCTTGAGAAAATCTAGCCCTTGGCAGGATTTCAGGACTAAATGGACTTCTGATCTGGCACAGTGGGGCCTTGTGTACATAGGTTTTAACTGTTTATATAGAAAAAATTCTTGATATATTATCTGCCTTGTTTCTCAATAGAAGGACAGATTTTAACATGACAAGAGATTGCACTCATTTAAGCATCTAGAAAGTATATGATCCACTGATAATAACAGAGGAAGCTATTTTTATGAGTTTTAACTTCCGTCTCTAAACCATAATTCACTGTCATGTTGAACTGAGCCTCTGTGAAAATGTGATCGGTTCAGTGGCTGCCACATTTCACATCTCATGCATGAAATATAGTCTGTTGTTAGTGGTTTGGAGGGGAAGAAATCAAAGAATTCTGGTCAGCAAGTTCTTCCAGGTAAGTGGGAGAAGACAGCTCTTAAGTGTGTAACTACTGTAAGATATAATGGTTTTAAACTCAGAATTATTAGATGGGGTCTTGTTTACAAGGTTATGAGTGGAGATAAGTATAGTTTGATGGCTTTCTAGTTTAATATATAAACTGAGTTTGGTCTGTTTTGTACTGGCTGTATTTTCATAAGATATGGCAAACTTATATCAAGCACATTTTTTTTGCATTCTCTCTAAGTGGGCAGCAACAGATGCAACATTAACAGGGATAGTGGTGTCTGAAGCCATTTCACCAACAAGTGATGATGAAGTGTCTCCCTCCAGGCAGCTCTAAGGAGGGAGGCTGCACCTAACTTTGTTCCTGGTGGGACAACAAAATTTGTATGGGGTGGAAATTAAATTAGCTCACTGTCTTGTAAACCAGATCCCTTTGTTTCAAGGGTTTCAGACTGGTAATTGCAGGTAAGCACCAGGCTAGGGTTCACCAAGGTGTCCTGCTCAGTCTGCCATTGCCCTAAATCCTGCACACACGAGAAATTGAAGACAAAATTATTCCTTAATTATTCGTTACAGGACCTTTTTGTTCCCATCAACATTACCAGTGTACAATCCCCTGTAATGTAGATATTAGCACCTGAGGTAGAAAAAGTTTTCTGGGATTTTTAATTTTTAATTTTTTTAAAATATTTTTTCCCCCTGTGAATTCCTCAAAAGATTTTCAGTTTTTAAGTGCCACAGAAAACGCTGATTTCTGTCTGTCTACTGATGTAGCATGTAATGAGATCCTCCTTCTCCCTGACTTAGACCTTTAGCTCCCCTACTCCCTTGAGGAGCTGCAGGTGACTGGAGCTTTACTATTCTGAGAGAGAAAACTGAGGATCTGATCTAGCCAGGGTGAAGGCACAGAGCACACTGTCACTGCTCTCCGTGCCTCTCACTCAGAGCTGTGACACCTGTGGTTCCCAGTGTTACTCCAAGGCAACACACTTATCCAATAGTTTCATTCCAGTAGTGCAGAAGTGGATGTGTTCTATATTTTCACACAATACCCAGGAGTCTAAGTGAGGTAAACCAAAAATAGCTAGTGTTACTACTCAGATACAAACTATAAAGCATTCAGTAATAAATATTACACATAGCAAATGCCAGTTTGCTATTACTTCTGTATATTTCATGTCAATGCAGACCTGTTTCTAACACTGTTCATGCTGTTTGTTGCAGACTGCTGAAAGCCCTAGCAATTTTGCACCATAAAATCTACAGAGCAAACAAAATAGTCAATGTTTTTAAGCTGAGCATTTAGGGCTTTCATGAAGTGCACCAACTTACTGAAAGTTTTCTGGGAAGAAAACTCTCCACTGTCAAACAAACTCAGAGTTGAGCCTACTGTTTTTGTGTATATAGCTCCACTTCTGTTTTTTCCCCACCAGATTAGAATAATGACTAATATAATAATATGTTATATAATTATAATTATTAGTTAATAATAATAACTAATAATAGGTTATTTCTATGTAATTCATGAAATAATACAGAGTTTTTGCCTTCACAAAGTTTCTAAACTTTCTAGTTTAACAAAAACTTTCTGTAGCAAGTATAACCCAATTTCAATTAACACTGATCAGAAGCCTCTTCGAGTCTCCATCTTAACAAATCAGGTTATGAAGTGCAAGGCCATCTTCTCAGATTGAGTCCCTAGACACAACCAAGGTTACTGGGGTTTTTTTAAACACTTCAAATAGAAAAAACCTGAGTTTTTAGTTCAGTGCAAACCCACTTTGATATAAGTGAGAAAAGAATCCAGTCAAAATTACTCCAAATACTGTAAACCATCAGAGGAGAAGATAAACTGCAAATTTCATATCACTAAATCATTCAGTGATGACAGCCTTTATCCAGCTTGTAGAAGACCTATTTCACACCTATATTCTGAATTAATCAGCAGAACAGGTCTATTCCCCAGTCTCTCACTTGCCCCACACAGCTGAGCAAGTTAATCAGTACCCTGTAGGATATTCTGGGAAATCCCTGCTGGTTGGAACCACTGTACATATTATGAACTCATCACAACCAAGAACAAGGGTGGAAGAACAAGGATGCCTGGTGACAAGGGGTCCTGAGGAAGTGAGTGCTGTGAATTCAGTCATCTGAGTAGATCTAGCAGCAACATGTTTTTCTTTCATACCTGACTCGACAGACTCCACCCGGATTAAAAGTCAGTAGTTTGAAGAAAAGCAAAACCACAGATCTCATTTTATAGCTTGGTCTGTGAAAAAAAAAAATCTTCCTTTTCTACCAAAGTGCTAATGCTTCACATCCAGAAATCCTCATTCCCAGTTGGTTCATTGGGCCTGCTTTGCATCTCTGGCATCCTGCTATTTTGGTACTTCTGCTCGGAGATTAGCATGATGAAAACCGGGCACGGCTGCAGGGCACAGTGCTGCAGTGTTTGTGCCCAGAATGGCTGGTTTATCCATAACAGTGTTCTGGGAGTGATTTCAGTGTCTCCCAGTCTGTGTTCACTTTCCCCTCTTTGTGCTGTATTCTCTCATCTATCTGCGGCTTGCTATTTCTCTCCTCATAGCCACCTGTTTACATAATCTTTATGAAGCCAATTTCTGACCTGTGGGCTGTTCAAAATGCCATTAATATTTGTAGCATTGCAGCGTGCCAGGCACTGTGACTGGGAAAAAGTCTGGCTTTCAGAGATCTTGGATGTATTACCCACTCTGCACTCTCTTTTATAGACTTTTTATTGATATGGAACTTCCTACAGAATTATAATGGAATTATCATGTATAATGTTATCATGTACAATCTTGTTTTATAGATCCAACCTGCTTAGACAACACACAAATCACAGTGCGACATGCTATGGCAACACCACCATGCAAAACATAGGGGTTTTTGTTTCAAACATTGGGATAGTTTCATTTGTGGCTCTTTATTTACTTTTAGTGTCCTTTACTGACTTTGTCCCATTGAAACCAAATTTCTTCCTGATTAGAGTGGATTCAAAGCATATTACAGGAAGCCTTTACCTATAAGAAAGTAGTTAAAGAATTATTGTTTTGTTTTAAAATGTGAGATATTCCCACAGCCTCACAAAACTCGGTTCTTTCACTGTGTTTGTTTCTCTTTTTTTGATTACTGGAAAGTATTTATGTTTTTTTTTTTTAAATACTTGAGGCAATGCTCTTGAGCCCCATTACATAGGAGGCAGTTTTTGAGAACTGCTTCTTCTTCCCTAGAAACTAAAAAACAAAAACCATGATCTTTGCTGAAAGCTCTCATAATTTTCATTTCAACACACACAGCTCCATTAACCAAGTCACAGAAAAAGCCACAGACACACACGCACACACACACAGCAGCGTCACCTGCACAATTCAACAGACAATGCAGACAAACTTGAGTATAATCCAAGATCTTTCTACCTCTTTTCATAACAGGTTAGTGCTCGCCCTCAGTGTTGGTGTACAGTTTTTATGGCATGGGAAAATAGGGATGTTTCTGCCCTACAAAAATAAATGCGTTGAATTCTTTAGTTTGAACTTTCACAATGCAAAAAGAAATAATTCCAAAGAAACTGGATAAATAAAAAGAATCCCATATATCAGGACATCAGTGAGTTTTTTGGCAGGTGGTGAAAGAAGGCCCACACCAAACCTATCAGCTTTCTTTTTTGTTTTTTTTTTTACCTTCAAGAAATAGCTTTTGAAAATTATATATTGAGAAGAAAAAATCAGTTCTTTTAGTCCATTATGAAAACGAATCCAAATCAAACCCTTACACATCAACAGCATGAATTCTTTGGTCCTGCAAAAGCTGTGTTAGACATTAAGGAAGATGGAGAAATTATTATTGTTTATTTTTCCCTGTGCCCAATTAAAAAAATGGGACAAAGTCTTTTTGAGTGGCTGGAAATACAACATATTCCACTGTTTTAGACTTAGTATTTTGGGAGGCACCAGAAAAAGAAACAACATCAAGCAGGTTTTCACAGATTCTTTACTAAAATTAAAGCAAAAAAAAAAAAGTGACTAATTTCATGCTTCCTAATGCAAAAAGCATGGCTCCCAAAGATCCATTCCTCCATGTGTGACTATTGAGATCAGTGGGAAAGGGATTAGGAGGAGGGGTTGTAATGAAAGCACGTTATAAAGCTGTCATTCCCAGAAAAAATCATGAACTGTGATGAATACACTTTTAACTGTCAGGTTAGAGAAGCAAAAAGGGAAAGTAGGGATCAGTGAGGGGAAGGGAAGAAGGATGTCCCATCAGGCTTACTAGTCTTCCGAGGCAACAAACTTACCACATTGCGTGTGAATTTCTCAAAAGATGTTCGACGATCCAGAGTGTTTTCCAACTTAAATTTAAAATAAATAAAACAAAAGAAACAAAAAGAAAAAGGAGGGGGAAAAGAAAAGCAAGGAAAATGGAGTAGAAAAGAAGGATTGATGAAACAATGGACTGCAAAATAAAGTTTGTATAAATCAGGAAGCAAACACAGGTATGAGGCTGTAATGTGACTTGGCAAAACAGGGGATGGGCAAAGCAGATATAGTACTTGACAAAAATAATTTTTCATTGGGATCAAACTGGTTTGAATTTAAAGAAAAACTGAAAATAAAAAGAAATAATGAAGTGCACATCTTGTGTTAATGAACTGACATTCACAAACTTAAGGACTTCACACGGACAGTTGAAGCTTTCTGGTTTTTTCAACATCTCTCTCTATATTGGATCTTCAGAAATCAATGTTTGAACAAAAAACAAAATCACACAGTACTTTCATATAATTTTAGGTTGTCATTGTAAACAATAGAATGCTACGGTATCAATAACTACTTTGTTGTGGTAACAATCGGGGCCCTGATTTTGCAAAGCACAGGGCTCCCAACTGATTCTAGGAGATTACTATTTAAAGCCCACTGATAAAATTATTTATCATTATAGAAATCTGCAATGCACAAGCTGGTTCACATACTCTGGGCTGTGGCTATTCAGAACTCATTCCATAATCTGGATTTTTCTAAGTAGATATTACATACCAAGACATGACCCTCTGTTTGCTGAAGTGTGACATGATCAGTCTTTCAAGTCAGATTCCTAGCCTACTCAAAACTATTCACGTCATAATAGGGAAAGAAACAAAATTAGGAAGCCCCTATATTTATAGTTGAAATTAGAAATTATTCATATGAATAAGATTGTTTCTAAACACATTCTGTAGCTTTTATAGGAGTAATAAAGAGAACAACAATTATTACATAAGCAAACTTGCAAACATGAAAGACTATTCTTCTGGGATTTTATTTTATTTTTTTAATGTATTTGTAAAGCACTTTGCAATTTAAGGTGCTTCATAACAGAGAAAACAGTACAATATGGGATGTAAAAATAAAAATAAGTTTTGCTAGATTAACTTATTGAAACATGCCCGCATGCAGGATATATACACATATATGTATATTGAACTCCTGTGTGTATGTGACCCTCCAAACACGCCAAGCTGGTCACCTACCAGATATCCAGTTGCACTGGCACAGGGGAGAGAAGACTGAGTATTGTTGCAAACATAACCACTGCTTTGCACAGTGGCAAGACAAAGGCAAGATGGACCAATACCTTTTTCTTGGCCTGTAGCAGCTCCTGGTAGGCACTGGATCGTATAAAACGAGGATAAGAATCACTTTTCATCAGTTTGTAAATGTGCTCCTGCAAAGGAAAGGAGGAGCTGTTACTTCTATGAAAGAAGATATATATAAAATGGGAGGCAGTCATATGTTTTGGTCATGGAAGATATACCAGCTAGCACTATTAGGAATAGGAAGTATTATGGGATAGCAGGTTTCAGTTCTGAAGCTCAGGCTGAATTGTTTTCTATTCTTAAAGGAGAAATTCCACCTATTTGTTATGTGTAAATTACACAGCATACCTTTCTTTAATTTGTACATCAAATTTCTGCTACAAAATTATTTTCTAAGAATTTACAACTGACTCCTAGTTTAAGGCCCAATTTCAAACCTCCCTTATATTACTCAGTTTAGCTAAGTGACTAAATTAGGAGCTGTGGATCCTTTCTTATCAGATTTTCTGAATGAGTTTCTGGACACGGTCTTGTGACTTCACAGGCAGGACGAGGTACTCAATTCAGCATCACAAATAAGTGCTTCAGTTAGAGAGGATATCCCCTGGCTACTCTTGAAAACATCCTTTGACAGACATTTAGTCTGCTCTCCAGCTAACAATATAAAAAGGAAAATAGGTATGCAAATTAAAAAAACAGTTCCAGGCTAATCTAATTTTCAAGATATTCATTCTTCAGAGGAATATGAAAATTTGGAAATCTTTATTCAGAAAACAAATGACAGAGGCAGCTAATAGAACTTTTCTGTTTGAAGCAGTCTCATTTCTGAAAGAGATGAAAAACGAAAAATCTATTATGTAAGACACTTGATAATTCTAGTTATATGTTAGAGACTTTTAGAAAAAAACAATCTAGGAAATGCTCTCAAAATATTTTTTAAAAATCCAAAGTAAGTAGTGTTTTTAGGCTTGGTAGTGCATAAAACTAGTAAATAATAATAATAATAAAAAAACCAAAACCCAAGTAAACAAAAAAAGACCTTTGAAAATTACGGCAAGCTTAAATTAAAGCTTATTTTTAATTTTTGCTGTATTAGAAATGCTAGAAATTATTCTAAGTGTCTTTCACTGTATTCCTTATATTAAGTAGAGAAATTTTGGTATATATTCAGGACATAGGCTGGTTTATTTGGGGAGTTTTTATTCCACTTGGTTTCCATGAAAGCAAACAATGCAAAGAACATCGAGTAGAAAGTGGTGATGGGCATTAAAATGCTGTTTCTGTACAAGAAGCAGCCCCATAAAAGCAAGAATAAATTAGGCTGTATTAGTATTGTTAATGTACACAATTGTCAGGAATTGAGGCTGCATGTTATTTAGCACAATCAGATTAGTTTTACTTATGTGTGTCTCTCATTTTAAATGGAGTTTCATCATTCCACATTTCCAGTCCAGAAATGCTTTTCATACATTTTTAATCACAATTAAATGACCCTCTGGCTGCCAGAATGATGTATAAATGGTCTCTTTCCCAGTTGGCAGGCTACAGAAAGCCTGTTGCAGAGGCAGAGCTCCAGTCCTGACAAAACCCTGCCACCTCAGGTGGGACACCCTGTAAAGCTCCTAAAGCTTCAAGTGAGAACTCGGCAGGTGCAGCCTGCCCCCTTTTCCAAGAGAAATTGGGGCTTCCAAGATCAAGTTTTTCCGCTGAACTGGATGAACTGATTAGTCCACGTCTTTCACAAATGAAGAAAAAAATTACACGAGAGATCTGGAAGTAAAATGGTGTTGGAATTTTACATCTATTAAAAAAATAAATTGGATACTGGCAAGTAATTTAATTGTCCTTTACTGACTCTACTGCAAAGATACATTCTTTTTAAACCCTTAGTCTTCCTAGATAATTTATTTGTGCAATTTATGTTTGCTATATGCTGCATTCCTAAATCTCCAGGGGTCAGCAGATGCAAGCAAAAATTGTGTGTTTGGTTTAATCCAAAGTACTTCAAAACAGTGGGTATGACATAAGGTCTTATGAAAATTTAATTGTTTCTTCATAGGTTGCTATTCTCATAATGGAAAAATGAAAATATGGTAGAATTATCCCCTCTCACATTTAGGGCAGAGGAGCTCTCCCAAAAAATATAAAGCCTCAATTCAATTCCCTTCTCTCCTTCATAGGGCTTGTAGAAGCATCTCCTGACTCCCAAGAGGATAACCTAATAATCAAGCCGTAGGAAATTCTGCAGGGATATGATCTCAATCTCTCCTTCTGACACCATTTCACTTTGCATTAATAATTAAATTTTCATCATTGGGTTGCTGATGAAAATGGAGGATGGTACCAGTTCTGATACTTTTACTATGAATCCAATTCTTTTCTACTGGTTTTCTCAGAAGTCTGCAAAGAGGAAGTGTTAAGTTATAAGTTCACATGAAGTGTTGCATTTATTACAGAAATATTTCATTTTTTCTTCACTGTATGCTTTGCTCTGTTTGAAGTCCACTTGAACACTCTATATGAAGCACAGAACTTTCATGAAGAACTTCCAACACCTCATTAGAGAATGTTACTTATTTTCATTGCCAAACTGACATTTTAGTAAACAAGAACATTATAATTTCATTCCCATATATATCTAACTTTTTACATATAGATTTCACTAGCTAATATTCCATTTCAAATGTCCCTAAACAGGATTGCAAACTGACCTGAGCATCTTCAAATGTATATCTTCCAGGGTCCTTCACATTCTGAGTGGTTTTGTCATAACTTTTTGAATCTAGATTGATAGCGCTGGGTGCACCTGGAGCAAGAAACTCTTGCCAGATTTCTTGGACGCGAGCAGGAACTTCACGGATAGGCCTCTTCTTCAGGTCTTCTACTGCTAACCAGAACCTATGGCACAATACAGCACTTTGACTTCCAATTCAGGATAATCATTATTGAAGCTCTCACATTCTTTCTTACTCTTAAAAAAAGAAATAAAGTAACTGAAGCTTTCATCTAAAACATGCTAAACTAGGAAAAAAGCTGTGATTTTATGTTGGGGTCAGCATTCTGGTATACTGCCTCAAGGCAACTATCCACCTTAGGAAGTAATTATTAGAATACACTTCATGAGATGGGTAGGAAATCCTTCATTACTTATGTATGGGTAACTTGCTTATGGGAAGATTTCCATTCAACTGGAATTAAACTGACTTCATTTTGGCTGAACCACAAGGGCTTATACTGCTTACAACCTGACTGCTTTTTGACATTCCTTCAAAAACTGTAACTTATATTCTTGCTCTCTACATGAATCTCTCAGTCCTACTAAATTCTAAACTGTGCAACTGTAATTTTGTTACCTGCAAATCATGTATGAACTGGAAAAGCATTTGTTTTGCTCATTGTAATTTAATTTCTTTCTTCAGCATTGCATTTCTATGCATATTTTTGCTAAAAATGCTGAACATTCTCTATCCTTTTCTGCTGCTGAGCAAACATTGGGCAACAATGTAGTGTGCAATTCATTGTATCCTTCTCATTCAGTCTGGATGAGAATCACTAAAAAAGGTCTTGAACACTTGGTGATCATAGCTAACTAGCTATAAGCCTTATTTCATTATTTCTTCTGTGAGTGTTCAGACTCTCACTGCACAAAATAATTCTAAAGTGATTTAGGACCCCATGCTTAGACATGGTGCAGACCATTTAGTTCCCCCCCAAACCCAAGAGCTCAACTAAAGTTTGACTTTGTTAAACGTGCAATATATACCAACACAACTTTTCATTATTTTTCTGACACAGTTGATCCTATGAAATGGATAAGCTGAACCTTGAAGTGATTTAACTGTGAAATCAGCTGGATTTTACAAGGCTTACAAATAAATTGCGTGAACCTTTCAAACATGGTTCCACACTGCTTACATTGTGAGATCAAATTGAGCTCTCTCAGCTGGGTTCAGCAAGGACAGGATAGGAGACTGGAACACTGAAACTGTACTCAGACTCCCCAAGAAAGCAAAATGATACCACCCTCAATCCAAATCAATCCAAATTCTAATACAGTTATTTCAACAACTCTTAAGAGAGGATAGTAAAGCATAGAAAACATTACAGCATTCGCACTATAAGACATTCTTCACTTGAGTCAGGAAGCAATTGTTCCTTCATAGTCCTGTAGCATAGTCCTGCTACATCTTTGTAGCACAGGTGGAAGGAGCCCGTGTTTATTTTTCACAAGCCGTTATGGGCAGCTTTACTCTACCAAGATGACTATTTTAGGTATTTCTACACCCTTCAAGTTCAACAGTATCTAAGCACAGTTTTGCCATCTAAGATTCTCCAAGAGACAGAGAAGCAATATTTTCCCAGTTTTGCAAATATATTAATACTGTAATAACGTACAGTGGTTTCTTCAAGGTCACAAAGGGAGTCTGTGCTATTAGAAGAACTCCAGTTTCAAAAATTCTGGGTAGCATCATTTATGTATATGAACTGCAATGTGAATTGAACACAGTTCTGCACAGAGCCTAGGGACAAATCCTGAGAATGTGATGGTAATCCAGTAAGAACAGAGGCCTCATAACTCAAGTTTAAAAAGTGCATAACTCACAAACTCTAATTCAGTTCACTCTGTCAAATTTGGGCAACCTACTTTGGCTTCCTTAAGCTGCTTTTGATATTTGCATTTAAAAGCATATATCCTGCAGTGCTAACCCCTTCAAGTACATCTTCTGGGACTGACTGATTACTCATATGTCTCAAAGTCAGGTAAGGAACAGAAAAATGAAAGGGAAGGATGCTCTTTGTAAATACACATTTTCTACCACCCTGCAGACATCTTAAGGATATAGCTCAAAGATGTCACTTCCTTGTTTGTTCCATTGTATCACTGTCAATACTTCTGGAAGTCACCACAAACATGCCTTAGAATGCTATTTTTCTTTGCAAGTAAGCTGTTTCCGTATAGTAGATTATATTCAATTATGGGAAAATAATGGGAGATAGATTTAAACAAATATAACTTCTTTGCTTCCAGCATAGAATAGGCAGGTTGGAGAGACACATCCTTACAGGGTAAACACCAGTTCTTTGAGAGATTAATTTTATTTTACCCTTCTAACAAAAGCATTCAAAGACTCTATTAAAAATGCGAGGTTTAAAATATAGAAACCTCTCTAAAACTGTGAAGAAAATATTGATTTCTGTGTTATGTTATGTCTAGGGTGCTTATTTCACAGTCAACACACATTTTAAGATTTTAATCTACTTACTGAACTTTTAAGAAAAAATGCCTGCCCTCCTCCCAACAAGGAGTTGAATTCAAATATTTGAAGTTAGGTAGTGCCAAAAATAAGGCCACCACCACTTGCATTTTCAAAAATAACTTTTTCAAATATCCCATGGCAACCAATAGCACAGACAAAGTTGAAATGAAGCCTACAAGACCTCAGCCCAGGGCCACGAATCAAAGGAGCTCCCTGTCTCTTTTTGCAGCTCTTTGCCTCATGAGCCGTGACCAGAGCAAGGGAAGACTCCTGTAGCAAACAGCACACAGTCTGCAACAATAAATACCCATAAGGGCAGGACCGGGGAGAGGGGGAACTGCATTTTCTGGACAACAATTTAGTGCTACTTTGTGTAAGGAGCTAGAGCTTAGTCTGGCTGCCCTTGGATGAAACTGTATCTCCTTTTGGTGGAGGTTTACTTTTACCATGGAGACCCTGTCTAAAAAGATGCTCAGTATTATTAGAAGAGAGACCTGAGTAGCTGGGTGTAAAACCTCGCTGCTGTTCTCTATCCCAGCATTTGGGCTACCACACACTGGGTCACACACCAGACACACAGCTGACACTGTATGCTGTATGGTTGTAGTACATCCAGCCACATGAACTGCTAAGGCACATGTTGTAAGGTATCTGGGGATTATGACCTCCAGCTGGATTACTTCCAAAGTGACAGTAGCCTTGAAGGTAAATTGCACAGCTACAACACAGCTTCTGTCTTATTAACTGACCTAAATATCAGGTGCAGACAACAGCAGATCCCAGATCAAACTAATCAGTTAAATTTAGCATGTAGAAACACAGATTGAGAGAAAAGTTGCAGCAATTCTCCATGAAATGTGTGAGGTATAGTGAGAGTGTGGAAACAGTGAACTGGGAATTATGTGGGCTTTACACCCAGTGTATGTGACACAACAGGTCAGAGGACAGACCGTTCAGCATTTTCAGCAAAAGAAAAAATAAAATTAAAAACTCTATGAAGAAAATAATTTAATATATTTCCAGGGGCAGGAAACTACTCCCTGATTTTTAGAGTCCACCATCTTGCTAATTACAACCTCAAGCTTCAAGACATAGTAGAGCTGAAGGACTTCAAGAAAATGACACAGAATAATCACTAAATCTTGCAACTAGTTCCTTCTCATCTAATCTGCAGAAACTTCTGGAAGTTGGCATTTAAGCTTGAGTCTGAATGAGAAATAACACAGAGGCAATTTCAGCTTTGAGGACTAAGTTTTAGTCAAGTTACTAGCACCCAAATCAGCACTTAGAACCACCAGTGTGAAGGACAGAAATCAACAGTGCCCATACTGTGTGAGAGTGTCATTACCAGCACTTCTATTCAGATTTGCAGGACAGACATCAGGGACAATTAATCAATTTTCATTCATACTTTGTAACATGCAGAACTCTCTCCTCCACCATCAATGGAGAGACATTTGCATATAAAGTCACAAAGAGTGGTGATCAGTAAAAAAGAGCAAAAAAAGTGAAACAGGCAGAATTAAAAAAAAGACAACCTCTTGCATCATTCTCCCTCTTCCCTAGTAAAAGCACTGTAATGGCATGTTAAAAGAACAACCAAAATGATTGAAGTACGTTAAAATGAAGCCCTATGACTGAAAGAGTTAGTAGGCAACATTGCAAATTTTTAGTAGTGTATATGCGGCATTTTATTTATTTCTTCTACAGAACATAACTGAAGCCTCTATCTCCAGTACAAAACATTTCTGCAACAAATTAAATGGATGAGTCCAAAATAAACATCTCACAAAATCTCAGCATGCCAGGGGGATGGTTAGAGAAAATTTATTGAGGAAAAGCATTTAAATCTGTCTAACTACTCAGTCACTCTCTTCTTTTGCTGGACAAGACTGCAAAGTACCTTTTCCCCATTTAGTCACACACTATGGAAGATAATAAATGAGGATCAAAGGAAGGAGCAAGGGGTCCAGTGGTTTTTATTTCTGTGCGTCATGGAAGGTATCTTATCACTGCTCTCCCTTCACTAACCTAGAAGATTTTTTCAGTCTTAGCACTGCCTTGGAGATCACACCCATTGCAATACTACATAATGATTTGCACAGGCTTTCAGGTTGGCAGGCCTGAAATGATTTAGATAATTTTGGGTTTTTTGTTTTTCACAAAATAACCGCTTGGGAGCAAATGTACAGTCAGCATACAAGTATTAACTTTCCAGAGCATTCTGCCATATTACAGACAAAGGAAGGATAAGGAGAGGAATACATATTCCCACAGAGATGAAAAAAATATGGTCTCCAGGTGCCATGCTGCAGTAAGATTGATTTCCCTCACTCACTCTGTTTGAAAAGTCCTTTTTTAAGTGCTCGAACAGCCTTGTGACCAAGCTCAGTAGTTTTGGATCATGGTCAAACTTTAGTCTTGTGAATTTTAAACAATGGTCACCATTTTTGTAATAGGCAGTGGGAATTTCATAAATCTATTATCCAAATCTTATGTTACTTTAGCTATTTTTTCTGTGTATTGAGCAGCACAAAAAGCAATTCTTCCAAAAATTCAGCATAGTAACAGGAGATCAAAAGTCATAGCCTGTGTTAGGTAAGACAGAATCCAACCTGGGTCATAGCAAACTGCAGGCACACTGTAATGAAGTTACCACACTGAGAGAACTGCTTAGACAGTTTATTCCTTTGCTATGATTTCCAGCACTCCCTTAGAGAGTGAAATACTATTAATCCCAATTTATGGGCAAAGAAAAAAGTACAGAGATGCAAAGTAAGAAGTTAAACCTCGTTGTATTTCTAATCATTGCACAATTCTTAGTTTTAACTCCCCAGTCGAGTTTCTTCATCCCTGTTCTGTTTCTTAATACAGAAGAGATACACCAAGAATGAGATCCTCAGAGAGTTTAGATACTTTCAGTCCAAGTTAATGAAACAGTAACTCTGGGATTCTTAGCTATATAAGATAATCACACTGGAAGAGAAGTGGTATATCTGGTAGACCTATCACTTCACGTTTTTGGTATTCTTTCACCAAAATGAGGTATTAGATACCTAATCTACTAAGACTGAAACTCCTGTTGTGTCTGCAGTCCCTGCTGTATCCTGTGTACTGTGCTCGGAAGCCTGAATCCAGGGTGCCAGCTGCCTATCCAACTGTAGGTTTGATGGTATTTGTTGTAAATTTTACCATGATTAGATCTGTAAAGAATGAGAGCCAGTTACTGATTTGAGTTCAATTAGTTGCAGTGGGAAGATGTGGGTTGAAAGAAATATTTTTCTCAAGGTGGCTGTCCAAAAAAAAAAAAAAGGTTCAAAAAAACCAAAACACTCCAAAAAAGCCAAATCGCCATGATGGAGTTAACAGGAGAGCAAAGAAAGTGGTGATCTTTTAAGGTTTATTCAGTGCTAAAGCTTGAAACCATCAAACTTTTATTTTTTGTTATTGAGATCTAAAACATTTTGACAACCATACACAACAAGCTTTAAAAATTCATGTTTTCTAACCCAACTTTACTCTGTGAGCCTAATGGTGGATTGATTTCCCTGCAGTCTGAGAACTCACAAACATAATTCTGAGCTTGTGAGACAGTTTTCCTTCAGCTAATTATCACAGAAAACACCTTTTTGGAGCAAATTTCATCCCCTGCCTGGCCTTTAAGCTCACTGTTACTCAGATGTTATATTTTTTAAAGCCAATATAAGAATCTAGAGGGAGAAACAGAAGAGTAGATGGCATGTCAAGAAACCAGCTCTGAACAAATTTCTTGAGGGAATTTTTCTGGATCAGTCACTTGCAGTTTGCCTGTGGTTACTGTTGTAAATAGGATTATACGAAAGAGTTAGGGATTATGCGGGTAACAGTCTACTTGACAGAGAGACAAATTAATCACAGAAAAGCACCGGAAAACTGCAGCACACACTGGGCTTGATAGGTTCATGTTTGAACAGCTGCTCTGCATAGCAAATTTTCAGGCTGCTCTTTAAATAAAATATTTTTTTTAAAAAAAAAACCCTTTCTTTTTATTTTCCTTTCCAAATCATTTTACCTGATGGATGTTTGTCATGGTTTTATCTGGGTAGGTTTTTTCTTTATATATAAGAGGAAAATTGGCTTCTGTTGGAAGCCTCTGGAAGTTTCCCTCCATCCTATAGAGCAGGGCCAATG
>JAWWMO010000121.1:46679230-46695299 GCA_035047845.1 Dendrocincla fuliginosa
TTTTGTTTAAAAAAAAAAAAAAAAAAAAAAAAAAAAAAAAAAAAAAAAAAAATCTGTGTATCTGTAACTAATAAAGTCATCAACATACACATACAGGTCAGGCCTTATTTGTAATGCAAAATTAAAGTTTGAATATGAACATGGCCAGCAATTTAAAGAACTCCATCTTCAATTATTCTGCTGACAAACTTAAATTAACAAGGAGATCTGTGCAAATACTCAGCATTTATAAATCAACATCATAAATGTTAAATGCCTCTTGTAAGATGCTAGAAAAGTGTAATTCTAGGATGAATGGCTATGCTGCAGCACTTTGGAGTGAGAACTGGCAAAGAATAAAAGTAGGTTAGGATTCCTCTGACTTCTAGAATAGAAGTGCAAATAGGATTTTATATGACTTATGTTACTGGTGAATGGAAAGTGAAACAAATGACATCTGACAAGAAGGTGGGATTAAGAGAAAAATACATTGTCTATACTCTTGTACTATGTACATCTTAACTTATCTATAGAAAGACTGTTATCAATCCTTCTGAAATAACTTACTGAAATATGACTTTCTTAGAACAGTGACAATAAAACATGCTATGAGCAAATGGATGGACGAGTGCATTTTAAAATCAAATAATTATCCTCCTCACTTAAAAGTAAATCTGTAAATATACTTTAAAACAATCCATTATACACTTTATACACTAGGAACACTTTTCCATTTTGCAAGTCGTGAGCAATTTGAGAGCTAGATGTCCCCCTACTTCTATTGAGTCAGATCCACAAGTACTAGAATCTTGGTGCAGATTTTCAAAATGATCCTCAGGAACCTGACCAACAGTGAAAGTCTGGGAATTTTAATTTTAAATCCTTGATTTATTTTTTAACTTTTTTTTCTTTTCATTTTACTTTTCCCATAATATTTGACTTAATAAAAGTTACTGAACAGGCTTTGAATAGGTCAATGTTTTAAAACTGTTTAATAAGATGAGATGAGAGAAAAGATCTCACATGGGGAGTTTGACCAAAAGTTGGACATGAATGGAAAGGTATGCTTCATGCGAGTCGCTTAACTATATGAATATTTTCCTCAATCTGTATATGAAAGCAGGCAGCAATCTCTGCATATCTTATGAGCTGTTGAAAAAAACCCATATCTTTCATTTACCTTAAATTTTCTGAACTGAATTCTGACTCCAAGAATTTCAGAAACTGCTCTCTTCCCACAGGGTCTTTCAAAGCTTCATCCATGCCAAACCCCCATCGTTTCACCCTCTGCTGTCCTGGCTCTTTGCTACAGAAGAAAAAACAACAGAACCCAAAGTGAGCAGTACTTCAGTATTCTAAGATTATGTGTTCATAATTTAGACTAAGTCCTAAAGTTCAACCACAGGTTTCTCACCTTCTAGATTGCTCATATCTGTGAAGTGTTCAGAGATGAGCAAACAGTTGTTATACAGGATGAAGGTAACACATGCATTTACGCAGAAGAATAGAACCTTCCAACCAGAAATGCTGCCAGATTTTAAAAGGTGTCTTTTTTTTTTACCATACTGGAATCTTGGAAACTGATTACTGTAAAATTTTACACAGATTTATTAATCCAAAGCACTCCCCACTTTGCAAAACTGTAAAGCTGTAAAGACCGAGAGCATACTGCATTGCCCTTCTACCTCAGTATCTTTCTGCAATACCACTGCCTGAAATCTTTACATTTCCAGTAAAGAAGAAATAAAATTATGTACCTTGCCTCCAGTTCCCAGAAAGTGGTGTCATCTGATATCCAGGGGTTTGATGGATCAGGGGGCACAAGAAAAGGATCATATTCCAAATACTGCTCTGTATAAGCTAATAGACTAGGAAAACAAAAGCAACAAACATTGTCACATCAGGATGTGTGGTAACCTGATCAAGTTCCTCCAGTTAACAAGTTACCTTGCCTCAACTGAGCCATGGTAACCATGTGTGCACACACTCAGAAGTCAGCTACAAGTTCAGCGTAAAACAGGTCTGCACAAGCCTTTAAAAAGTGGACCTCTGAAGGAGGAGGAGTGGCTCAGGTCTATCAAGAGTTGAAGTAAAGATCTCTAATGCTTCCACATAGTTTCTTTTAAGTTTCCTTTAGGCACTAATAAATTAAGTCAAGCAATCTCTTCCACTGACATTTATTTTCATAAAGGAAAATGTTGTATAGCCCTACCATTTTAACTACCCGTCCCTTTAAAATATGTTCTAAAACTGAATCTACGCAAGTCATATTAATTGGCCTTACAGCTGCTAGGGCTCCTTTTAGTCTCTTTTAAATACAATTAATATTTTTGTTATTTCCCAATCAAATGACACTTCTCCCAAGTTTATTGTTTTCCAAAATAAACAAAAATTTTTTCTGAACTATTTTGGCATTCATGAATTGGTCTGACTCTGCTGAACACACCAAAAACTTTACTTGTGTTCTCATAATTTACATCACCCATGCCTTATTTCTGCTTTCTGTTTCCTTTCACCTTGTAATTTTTGAAAAGTTATTGACAAGTGAGGGCAACTATTCTTTCTTTTCATTTCAATTCATATTGTATTTGGTCTGCATTCTATTTTTACTGCTCAGCAAACAAAAATTCTTGACCTGCTCACTTTATAAATAAAGATATGTGTTTTGATATGTATGCATATATATACATATGTAAGTAGACATGCATGTACAAATGTATATGAGAAAATGAAGAACAATTTGTATCTGGCTTAATTTCCTTTACTAAGACTTATCCAGCTCAATTTTCGGCAATTTTCACTATCTCTGCATTTGCTGTGTACGAAAGAACATTTGTTTTCTTCACTTCTGCTCTACCTAAGCTGTAGTTAGTCTTTTCGATGGATTTTTTGATTTATTTGACAAAATAAATGTGACAAATTTTGGTCCTATTTTGAGAAAGATTCCTAATAGTGTAAGAATCCTCTGACCAAAGTAAGCTCAGACTCACTTTGTTCAAGCATTGAGCGAGCTCCACATCAGTTAGTTCCCTTGTGTTATCAGTGATTGCCCTTTTGAATTGGCAAAACAATAACCCCAGACCTAATTCCATTGAGCCACTCTTGCAATGCAAGGTGAAACTTGTGATCACTTGGTCAGAGACTCTTTCAATGTCTCTTGGGTTTATCAGAAATGTATCATGGAATGTCTGGGCCATCTTTTATTAGTAAAAGAACTCAATACCTCCCTACTTAAAGTAAACTCTCATCAGTTATTTCTATGACATCTGAGCTCCCATGTCTTTCTTTGAAGAGCTATTTGGTCTGAATAGCTCTTTGAAGCTATTTCATACTGACATTTTCCCAATAGTTATCAGTCTAATTGAAAAACCAGAAAATGTGAAAATATACGTACCTCTCTGCAACTTTTGACATTTTTAATCTATGTCTATCTAATTGCATTTGCCAGTGCTTAATCTGCAAGAAAGGAAGGCAAAGAGTTTTATGAGTAATTTATTGCTTGACTCTATTGCTATAACTTTTTTATTAGGTCTGTAATTGAACCTTAATTTATCCTAGGGCACAGAAGAGATATATGTTGGAATTAGAACAACATTTCACCAGTGTAGTTCTAAAATAAATGGAATGTTCAATTGAAGAGAAAAGAGCACACAGAGACAAAAAATGTACCCAATATAACATTTTCCCTAAAGTTTCATCAACAGAAATCCAACTGATTTTATTTTTTTAGATTTTTGAAGAGAGCTACTAATTCTTCAGACATTTACCTCCTCCTTTCAATTCTAACATCGCAGAAAAGATTAAAAAAGCTTTAACAGTAGATAAATGTGTGAACCTAGGCATGCATGCATGGAGTACTAAGTATACCCCCAAACCTCAAATTAGTGTTGAAAGGAAGAGCAAGCTGTCTACTGCTGAAGGGGCTAATGAGCTTAGCTATACAAAGAGCCCACTCACTGGCCTGTTGCTCACTGCCTCTAAATATTTAATGCAAGACACAAAATATGTCAAATTTTGTCTCATTAGCTTTAATGAACTTACATGCCTAAATCCATATATCTAGAAAGATGGAAAATGTATATCAAATGTTTGCTAGAGATGTTTGAAAAACTTTCCAGTTGTAATAACTTTTTGGCTTAATACCCACTTTCCTAGGAAATTCATTTAAAAGTACATGTTTGCAGTTATGTTTCAAACCTCCTGGTGTAGTTCATCTTCTGTGGGTGGCTTAGTCTCTGGTACTGGCGTGTGGGTAGGGCTGTGACTCCGAATGTCATTTTGTAAGCCATAGACAGACTATGAAGAAAATATGGAACAATGATTGTTGCTTTCAGACAATGCTTTTGACAAATGTTCATAGTAACTGTGATGTTTTAGCAAATTCTGCTCAGAAGTTAGCCAAGATCATCTTTATAACTTATAAAGAGACTGCAATAAGCCATGCACTCAGATGAAATTGTGCATCTATAGTAAGGTATAAAATAAAGACTCCCAAACTCCCACAATTTCATAACGCTATAGAACAAAGGATCTACTTTTATTATATATCTATATTAACATCATAGTAAATATGGGGGATGACATTGAGAGATGCTATTACAGTAAGTGGAGATGACTGGTAGTAGGAGTATCCTGAGAGGTAGACTATCACATGGATTGTTTGGATGTCTCTCAAATTTGCAATTACTGTCTGGTAAATGACACTAATCTGGACTTTTCACTACCATAAATGAGTCAAGATAAAACTTTCTCTAAATCCACTTTCCTTTTTAAAACGTACTTTTCTATAGGTTGGCAAGAAAATGTACCTCAAAGGAAGTACTTTCAAGTAAGAGTCAGTCGACATTATTATGGAGCAAAGGATTTAAAAAAGAAGTTTTGAGCCAATCCATATATATATCCCTAGAGAAGTTATACTGTTCCTGTCTGGATCCTAATTTAAATGAAACTGCTTTCCTCCACTATTTCTGGTCAACTATTTTGGGCATATTTGTCATATAGAGACACCCTTTTCATTAAGACCAGGACAAAAACTGCTGTTAGAGTTTATCCTGAATTTTTAATTTATTTCTCCTTAATTACTGACAGAAACATTTTAACGTGCTTTTTTCATCTACTAAACAACACAAATGAAGCATGCAAAAATGAATTTATTTTCAAAATCTCTGTGTATTTCTCCAAAGTCTCATGTGATAGCATTTACTTAGCATTAACAAACTTGTTAATACTAATTCAACTAAGAGCTTATGAAATATTAACATACATTCATGCATTTGCTCCTTGCAGCTGTAAGAAAAAAATGCCTTAAGAAACTATGGAATGTCATGCTATAAATTTCCTCCACCTCCTGCATTTGATGTACTAACAGTACCTACCTTTCTTGTTTTATGTGGATTTCTCATTCTTGAAGATTTTTTTATATCCACTTCAGTAGTGTTTACACAGCCAGGCTATTAAAAACAAAAGAAAGGAAAGCACAAGACTAAACCTGTGGAGGAACTCCATACCATTTTCATTGAGATACTCCTCTTCAGTGTGCAAGACTAAAAAAATAAATAAACAGAGATGTATAACAATTTGATGTCCTTCTGTAGTGGTCCCTGTTGGTGTCTCCATGGAGTGAGATATTGAAGACCACATGCTTAGAACTTATGACAACATGAATTTAAAATAAAATAAATTCTCAGGATAACAGAAACCAATCACGTTTCTGCTTTGGTTTTGCCAAGGAAGCCATATATTTCATTCTAGGTATCCCTCTAAGAATCACAGTTTACCTAATTAGACAAGATAAACAGACTTGTGCAATACCCACCTCAGCTGTGAACCTCAGGCTCACTTCAGGAACATCTGGTTTTGGATCAATTTTAAAAGATGATCTTTTAAAACAAAACTGGGGGGGCAGGGGGGCGGGGGAGGGGCAGGGGTGCCGGGAGGCCCCAGTATGGGATTTGTTTCTTCAGAAAAGAAAGGTAAAAAGACAAACCAAAGCAACAAAACAGGCTTCTGCAGCCTAGCCAGAAGCCTGACAGTAAACAAAATGATTCTCAACACATCTGATTTGGCTTTCAGTGTTTCGTTCTCACAACTCCGTAGCATCCCAAGGTACACTCTGAGTTTCTTCTAATTCATCTTCCTTTGACTCTTCCCTCTAAGTACAAAATCTATGCCTAAATCTGTTCTTTACACATTGCTGGAAATAACTAATTATAAGTGTCTTGCTCTCAGGTGAGTTTTTCCTATTGATTTTAGACGGATTACGTTGAGAGTGGAAAGCACAAATTCTGCTCTCTAGTGGGAGCAGATTTTGAGGGAAAGTAGGTTGTTTGTTTGGTTGTTTTTTTTTTTAATGGGAGTAGCTATATATTGAATTTACTTGCCCAACCCTAAATAGGGTTATTATAATGTAAAATGCTTGATGTGGGTGTAAATCTTCACAAACAAAATTTTAAAAATTTCTTATACAGATAGAGCCATGAAATAAATAGATTTCATTAAAGAGAGCAATGCTACGTTGCCTTTGGAAAATATTCTGAACAGACTAATTTTTATTTTTTTTTTAATCCAGTATTTTTTTTTAAAAATTAATGTTTTTTATTTTAAAGTAATAAATTAATTGGGACTATTATAAATAAAGGGATGATTTTAAAGTAATAAATTAATGTACACTTGATCATATTACATTTGCAGTATTAACAGTTCCTCCTCACTAAGATTAAAAATAGACAGATAATATTCTCAAGACTGCATCTGACACACCTATTTGAGCTACATTTTTGAAGGTATCCTTTGTGCTTCTGAACAAAAACAGGAGTCTTTAAACTCAAAATAACTTGCAACTCTCAAAGATAAAGGTTGAAAATAGAAAATTTTGTATGCTGCCCAATTTACAGCAGAAAGCAATTTCCCAGGGCAGTACACAGAGATATAAAGTTTTAAAAAAACAAACCCAGTGCATCTACTTTAGGATTACAGCAGCAGCTGGCAGTGAAGAAGACAGGGGCTTTAACATCTACAGCCTTTGAATGTAACAATTTGAATAGCAGGCACACTTAGATAAGGCACAAACTGTTATTTTTTCAGTTTTCAGTTATGGCTTGTTAAAAGCATGTTCTAAAAATGAAGAGGGGGAAAAACCCAAACCCAATGAATAAACCTCATCTGAAGCCTCTTATTTTCAAATAGGTATGGACAGATCTTGCACCTTGTTGGGGTAACTTACATGACAGAATTGTGCAGATTGATGCAAGGGACACAAGAAATTCTAGGAGACTTTTAGAAATGAAATAACGGCAAAGCTTTTGCTGGCTGCAAGGAGACCCAACACAGAACCAACCTACTACAGCACCTAGTGGATTGTTGATTGTGATTGGACATCTGGCTGTTTAAAACCTCTCACATTGAAGTAAGGCTGCTATGGCATACTTCAGCAGGGGCACTCAGGAGAGGCTGTAAGGGCAGAAACTTGTAGGTATGACCAATGAGAAGCTGGCAGGACAGCAGCAACAGGAAGGTAGAGACAGGGAAGCATCAGGAAGCTTTAGGGCTTCCTGGGAAGGGGAAGGCAGCTAAAGGGAGTTTCAACTACTCTGACAACCCCAAGTAACAATAGGAGTTTAAGACATATCACTATCTCTGTACAATTTCATAATTTCTCATAATTTCATTTATACAATATGATTGAAAGTACCTAATATAATTGGGGCCACAATTTATGTTTTCTTCTCAACTGAAGTATTTTATTAAAATTACACTTGACACAAGATGCGATTTATGGTTTCTCTGGAGCTGCCACACTTCATCTGTCAACATTGAAGAATAAACATCAATCATATTTTCAATTAAAATAAACACAAAAGCTTGTATTATTTGAACATTTTGCTAAAATAACTCAGAGTCTTTGTGGGAAAACCTTTGCTGGACAACATTTCATTTTATTTGTATGCCCCCATTAACATAATAAGTATGTGTTTGGATACAATTATATCCAGCTGTGTTTTCTTTCTGTGTTGTTTTTTTAACTGGACTACCATAGTTCATATAGTGAGATGCCTGTCAGAGTGCTCTGCTGCAAGATTCCCATTTAGTGTGTAGTATATAATTTGCATACTAATACTGTAAATAGTTTTCAAACAGATTTCCTGGAAGACTTGAGAATTCTTTTATATGTGTAAATAGAATGCTTATTTCTTTCAGGACTAATAGTCTGTATGAAAACAGTTTCCCTTCTACACACACAGAGGAAAGTCTTGTGACCTTGTTAAAATTATGATGCATCAAGATCATAATTAGAGTAGAATTTGACCCTCATCTGTTTTTAAATGTCTGAGTGAAAAACTGCCATACATTTAAATGAAACTTAGGTTTTTTTCACCTCTTTACTAGCATGTCCTTATCTCATAGTACAAATGCCTTTATGTTAATTTACATCAAAGGATATGTCAGTCCAGCCATGATAAATTGACTGCTGACATAAAGGATGCAGATAAGTAATACAAAAACCCACATGGAGAGGATTTTTTTGATGCCTATTTCAATTATTGGATAGCGATGTCAGGATGAATCCCACGAAGCACCTATTGATGCTAAGAGGCAGCATAGTAGGATTCAGTCAAGAAACACAATGGAAAGAGGAAGTCTGGTCTGTAAGGAAAGGAGGTACAAGAACATACATGCTTGGATCTGGCAACCACCAACATTTGAAAACAACCACCTGAGATTATGTTTAGTTTTAAAAAAATCCACTTGATATTCATATTATTTCCCTGATAACTGTGACAACAGTAAATGAATTAATTAAGCCCTTGTAATAGTGCTACAGTGAATTAATTTTATGACTCCTGTAGTAACTCTTTGGAAGAATTAATTGTTTACATATAATGGCATGCTTTAGCCATGGCACGTTTCCATCCAAGTAGTGCACAGTCCTATTTATAGTCTGTTTGCTATACAAAGTTGCACACTCCAAGGGCCTTTCTCACTGCCTGGCCACATAGCCCAAATCAATTGTTATTAATGCCTTTGTGTTTAAAAATCTCTTTGCTATGATGTAATTTAGTAAGTGTGAAATGCTCAACAGAAAATAAATTTATATTTACAAGTACATCAGTTCAAGTTTTTGATTTTTTTTTTCTTAACGAAGATGGAGATTTAACTGTGAATCTACTTACGACAAAAAACCCAGAGGTTTTCTTGTGTCTGAGACAAATATACCTCTGTATGTGGGAGGGAATAAGCTAATGTATTCCAATAGGCTGGGAACTGTCTGCCTGTATTGCTGCTCGGTAGGAAATGATCTAAAGGAGAAGCTGAACATGAGTCAGCAGTAAGTCCTTGCAGCAATGCAGACAAACCACGTACCCAGCTGCATTAGCAATACCTTAGCCAGCAGGCAAAGGAAGTGCTTATTTCTTTCTACTCTGCATCATGAGGACACATCTGGAATGACAGGACTACTTTTGAGCCCCACAAACTACACAAGAAATATATTCAAAATGCAAAAGTCTGGTTTGCAAAAGGGGAGAGCTAACTGTTCTCTTCTGTGCCTCACTGGGGCTTGCAGAGCTAGACTGTTTCTGAAGGTGCACTGTAAAAGGAGACAGTGGTCTGAAATTGCAGTAAGGGAACTGCCAGTCAGCTATAAAGAAATATGCTTCATAATAAAAGTAGGAGAGGCTGTGGAATTTTCAAAGCTTTTTTAACCACATGATAGGAAAATCTTATTCAACTTATAAGTTAGCACTGGTTTGAGCAGGAGATTGGACTAGAAGACCTCCAGAGGTCTCTCTCAGCCCACATTTCAGTGGTACAGCCTACTCTTCACAAGATGCAGAGAGTGAAATTCAAATAATCCACTTTACAGAACACTCCAGTCAAGTATTCATGTTGGTGTGAAGTTCATCTCCCCATCCCACAACCACAGAACAGAAAGACAAGTTTGGTTTTGCTTCCTTACTGCTGCCTCTGCCCTCTGGCAGCCTGTGGTGAGCACTCAACCCATACAAACAAACCTAGGGCTGATTTAAGGAAATGCAATTCACAATCTCTTTAGCTAAAAGCACATAGGTGCTATTTAAAATAATTACCTCATTTCAATATGCACACCCATAAATTCAGAGTTCATTAAAGAAGTAAATATTTAGGTAGATTGACTCACATACCTTATGCAATTTCATTGCATTTCAGTGTCAATACACTATGAATTAAGCATTTTTATTTGTTTTGCAGACATCGGCTAACTTGTGAAGTTTCATTGCAAAATACTAAATTTTAAGATCTCCAGGCTTTCAAAATGTAAAGACTATGAATTTAAATTATGGCCCTGGATACAAACATGACAGATCTTTTCTTCCACTGAAAAAGATAAGGTCAAATGCTCAAACAAACACAAGGCAGAGATTGAAAGCTGTCTTTTACATTATGTGTAATAGAAGAGTATCACAAAAAAAGTAAGCTTAAAATTTTAAATTTCCTGAGTGTCAAATGTTAGTGTTGCCTTCTGCAACAATCTATTCTGATATTTCTATAATTGCTGCTATTCCTGTCACTATTCATATCACTCACTTCTAGAGTAGAGAAAGGAAACTAGGAAACTAATTAGACAGTGAGTGATAAGCAGAATACCGGAGTTCATTTTATTGGTAGTTTTTATATTCCAGTTTACTTGTGCAAATATCTGAACAGTGCATAGTTAGAAATCAAGGAGAGAAAATTATATAAAAAAAATTGAATATTACCATTAAAAAAAAAGGAAGAAATGAGGTAAAAAAAAATAAAACCTGGTTGTACTCAGCTGGGGAAAAAACTAGATGGAAGTATACCCAGTTTGACTCTGGTTATGTGGGAAAGATTTTTTTTCCTTATACATAGTCTAACATCAAAGGAGACATTAAAATACTATATTGAGTAAGTTGTCAGTAATGGCTAAAATTGAGGCTCTTACAAACTAAAACACAGGCTACATTCTCCTGCAATGCACCAATTTTTCATTTCCCAGAGATGGAAGTTATTGGAGTGTGCAGAACCCACTGAGGTTTAAAAGGAAAGGCTGAGATTTAGGTGTAGATTATCTGGGTATTTGGGGGCTTTACCTCATTTTACACACTTCAGGGTCAATGAATAAAGAGGCTTTTGCAGCAAATACACTGCACTATTAATAACTTTGCTGGTGCAATAGAAAGTCTCAGAAGAACATTTCAAACATACTGAGTACAAGTGGTCAACTCTTTTCACAGGATTTGGAAAACCAGCTGTTATCTTTAAGTCCAGTCACAGGCCAGTGACATTTCAGATTCAAATACAAATTTCAGAAAGTGTGGTAGTTATTTGTTAGGATGTGAAAGCTCTTTAAAATGTAGCTCACTTTATAACATATAAATCAACGTACCTCAACTAAGAGATGGGAAAATAAATCCAGAAGCCACAGTTACCAGAACCTGCAAATATGTAGGACTACATATTGGTAGTACTGCTAGAGAAGATCTCACCAGCCTCTATTACACCACCCAAGGCAACAGTCAAATCAGTAGTTACAGGGACCAGGCTTCAGGAACCTCTTCCTTTTGGTTAGAAAAAGATACTGCTGCTTGTAACTGAAGCACTTAATCATGGGTTTAATTTACAATCAACTAGGCGTACCTAATCTGAAAGACTCTTATGAACTTTATTAGGCTCTCTAAAAGTGTATGGTTTAATTAAAATTTCCATTTGGTTCAGCAATTCTTCGAAAATATCAAGTGTGTGAGCACTAGGACTTGACAACACCTCTAGTCACAAGATCCTGACTAAAACAGTAGATGTCTGAAGAAAGAGAAAGAATATGATGTTAATTTTAAGTATTAGGATACAAGCAATGGACGTTTTTTTCTTTTTTTATTATGTAGCATAATCCAATAACTACAAATTTTATACTAAGCTGGATGGGTATCCCTACTGTAGGGTCTAGTTACTTAATTGATATAGTATATAATATGATATTACTTATAGCATCATACACACTTATAGTAGTATATAATGTGATATTATCATACCATACGCTACTTTTAGTAGCATCATATTCTCAGCTTCTGCACAATTAATTTTAGCACAACTATCTCTTTGGAAACATGCCATTTTGATTCAGTTCTGACAAAGAGCTGTGACTGGACTTCCAATACCTGCTGTTAAGTCACAGTGCTTTTTATGGAGGTCTCACTTCCATTACAGTTCTAGTAAGCAGACACAGACAGACAAAATTTGTATTACACTCCAATGGCCATGGCAACCACATATATAAAATGCAATAAGAAAGATTGATGATGACTTTATAAAGAGTTCCTATCATGGTTTCACCTCCCTACAACTCCAGACCAAACCTCTAAAACTAGCTCACAATGTTTTTATGTTTTCCTATGCACACTCTCTTGTGTTAGAAATTACCACATCTGAGAAATATATATTTTTCAATTACCACATATAAAACATATTTAATTTTTAGGAAGCAAATCCCAAGATTGTTTTCAAGTATAAAATCTGTAGAAGTATGCTTAAAATTCATTCCCAGAGGCCCTGTAGATTTGGTAGATAATCAGGGAAAAATTATTAAAACCTGCTTGTTGCACTGAATCATTAGAGATTTTCAACAGTTTTTACAGTCTTCTCAAGATGTATGTATTTTATAACATATGTTAAGCTTCCAAATACTATCTTTATGGAACACAAGATAGTGAAAATAATTGCAATGTATGAATTTAGTGTGACACTGAAATAAGTGACTGCAGCTTGAAGCTGGACTTGCATATAATAGCTTCAAATTTGTTTGTATTTCTTAATACGGGTCTAGTTTTAAAACATGCGATACATCTGTCAATATAATGCAAATATACCTGGAAATAGTGATGTACAGTCAAAAAGTATAATGGAAACAAATAACTGTTACACTGCTAAAACCAGCTATCAGCTGATAATGGTGTAAAACCTACTGCCTTCTAATTAAGTAAATACAGCTTTTCATTTTTTCTTATTCATTTACTGAACTGATATTTCAGGCCACAGAATGTTCAGTGTCAAATGTTACTGAATTGCTTCCTTCAAAGGAAGGCAATGTCTTAATTCATAATAATTAATCAAAACTTTGTTAGGATTAAGTGTTCTGTTGAAGGCTTTAGTAGTGAATTATGCAGATAAAATGAATTTAAATCCTCAATACATGTCCTCAATAGTTAATTTCATTTTGACTTATTAAAGACCAGAGATAAATAATAAAAAGTTACAGACTTATTTGTTAAATGGAAATGAATTAGCTATAAACCTGATTGTGTCATATGCTAGAAATATATTGATGCAGAAATAATGAATTCTGCATTAAAGCATAAGTTAAACACACTCTAGAGAGCCTTACATGAAGGACAGAAAACTTGCCATTGGACCAATTAGTAAAATCAATACATGCTTTATTCAAGGATTTATTTGAAGATCACTGACTATCAAAATAACAACAGTCCCATTCTCGTTCTTTGGTGGGCCTAATCAAAACATGGAAAGGTGCGCAATTAATTAAAAGTTTAACTGTGAGTTGTTTCTCTTCTTTGGACAAGACAAATGAGGTCCAAAGACCATCAGACAAAGGAGAGACATTCAATCAATTAGTTTGATCAAGCTTTATTATGTTTTCAGCAATGTTTCAAACTAAGAGATTGGAAGTCCTACTTAATATAGAATTTAGGGTCACTTAAAATTCCAAAGACTTTTAGCAACTTTTCAAAAAAAGAAACCTACACTGCTAATTTTCTCTTTCAACTTATTTGAATGATCCTAAACCCACCCTTTGCTGCTGACTACATTGGGCTGTCCTTACCAGACACACACACCCTAGAAACTTTGTCCTCCTGTATTAAGTCACACAAATATTTCTTTTGCTTTTCATAGAATCATAAAATCATTTAGGTTAGAAAAACCCTTTAAGACTGAGTCTAACCCTTATCAATATTTGCTATCCATTTTTTTTCACAAAGCAAAATAATCACCATCATTCAGCAAACCAGTGGTAGCAAAGGGAATACCAGTCCTATGGCTTTGCATTTAACCAAGCTACAAATGGCAGAATGGAAGAACTGGATCACATCTTGACTCATGTTCACACTTTATTAAATCACAATTTAACTAAACTGTAGCCAGTGTTTAAACTTTGGAGAGGAACACACACCAGAGCACTTTTCTAGCACATCTGTTATTTATTTCCCATCTTCTTTTTAAAAATAACTGCACACAAACCTGCTAAATGCAACTACAATACAACCAGCATTCTGACTGATGACAAAGGTCAGAGTTAATGGAGAAAATGAAAAGTTTTTTCAACTTATTTTAGCAAAGTATACAGATGACTTTCAGGAGAAAAGGATACTTCTTTTTTTTTTACCCCATTATCTTCTGAATTAATCTGAATATCAACAAGTACCCACAAGGCCCTTTTTACTGCATGACTGTAAAACTTAGGAAAAAAAGGGAATCATTTGTAGCAGCAAGATAGCAGCTGTCCTGTTTGATACCTAACAGAGTTAATTTTACAGCAAGCCAAAGATACTCTGCTCCAACTGTATATGATGTGGGTTTGAGAAAGTTCCAGGGGATTTACTGCTTTAGTACCTGTTTGTCCCTTTTCAATGAATGTAAGATTATGGGGTTTAAAAAGAGATAATAATTCAGGAAAGCTATAAATTCTCTTACAAAGACTTTAATCAGGAGCATGACATTTCTTTTTGAACAAAACCAGCTTCTTAATTTCTTTCTCACAGAAAGAACTCACTTCCCAAACTTAGATTGATTTGTTACTAGTTTTTTAGTAAAGCCCTAATCTTCCTAGCCAATTTTTACTTACTTACACAGTCTGTTATTGATAGAAGTTTCAAAATTAGAATATAGTACACATTCTAGGCAGGTGAAAAAAAGACAAACATTTTTCAGATGTATTTATTTTGCCATTAAAAAGAGAAATGCATCACTGTATGTGAATAATATTAATCTCAGACCTATATTAGGTAATGGCTCTACTTTAGAAAAAGCAGCATGGACTTTATCCTAGGTGTGCTGCCCAGGATTGCAAGGGAGTTTATTCAGCTACCCCTGACACAAATTTTCATGGGTTTACTGTGATTGGTATCTGAACTAGTAAGACTAAAACTTGTTCAGGATTGTCTCTGCATGCTGCAGTACCTGCACGCTGCTCTTTCCAACTGCAGGCTAAGATCTTTCTACACAAAGCTTGAGAAATGATGAAGATTGCACTCTGCACAAGCATAACACACCTCCAAAAATCCCCCACAAAACCCAAAACAAACCAAATCCTAGTGAAACTGGATTTAATAAATAAATAAAATAAATTCCAATTAAATAAATATTGGAATGCAAACTAAACAGTGAGATAACAAAGCTGTTCTCTTAATGGACTCTCAGAAGATGATTGAGGAGCAGATGACTATTTGAATAAAACTCCTCTCTAAATTCAGTTTCTCTGGTTCATCTCCAAGCATCATCTCAGTCTGAAAACCTAGGAAAAAATTATGGGCACTAGCCAGTCAGCCGAGAGAAGGTAATAGCCACGATGACTTTCAAAGCATTTGTCTTTCAGACCATGGCATAATAAATCTTCTAGGACCTCTGTAATCACCTGCAGGGTTGACTTTGACCTGGAAGCTATGAAATAAAGCTGTTTTTTGAGGCAAATGCTCTTTACACATCAAACCTGGTTCATTTAGTTTACTTTAAACTTACCAGTCACAGTGGCATTTCTCATACCCAAATCATTCTCTTTTTCTGCATCTACACTCTCGTGGTTTCACTGTCACATAGCTGTTCTATTTTCATGTCTCCCATTCCTGTAGTGCACTGCAGCACCATCCTTTAGGACTGATGTCTTGCTTCCTTCTTCTGTCCCTTTCATCAACTTAAAGTACCTCCCTTTTGAAATATAATGCAAATGTAATACTCAAGATTGTATTTTAAATGTAAAAATTCTGGATCAGCACTGCAGCCAGGTTGGATAGGAAATAAAGAAACCATGGACCAGGATACCTGCAGGAAATTCCGGGGGGGGGGGGGGGGGGGGGGGGGGGGG
>JAWWMO010000121.1:46695339-46757213 GCA_035047845.1 Dendrocincla fuliginosa
CTTAAAATTTATTTTCATTAAAAGAAAAAAATTACATTGCGATGGATTTTGAATTATGTTGGCACTGCCCCTAGCCTCTGCATTTTTATCAAAAGGTGCAAAACTATAAATAAAAATAAACATTGTAGTCAGATTTTCATCCAAACATTATCTAATTTTTAAAATATTAGCTTTCTAGAGGTGCAGCAGCATTTCTGGGAGTTTTGGGAGGATTTTTGGGGAGCTTGAAAAGCCATTACAAATTCTAATAAGCTCTAGCATCACCTTCCTCTTTTCAGTCTGTTCATGTTTTATCTTTTGTTCTTTTTAATAGGAGCTTCTGGCTTTTACTGTAACAGTAAATCAGTAACAGTGTTTTCAAAAAATATTATTTCAATGACTCCTGAGAGAAGCAGGTTAGGCAAAGTATGAACCTCTCCATTCCATTTATTATATCTCCTAAAGCCAGGATCCTACACTGGTGACTGTAAGCCAGTCTTTTGCCTCTGATATTTCCTAGGTATGTTTACAGCCAGATTAAAAACATCTGCTGGACCAGGCAGATTTATCCACAGTTCAGCCAAAGCCCTTAATCAGATTCAATTTCCTCTTGTCCCGGTCCCTTTAACTCTCTTGAAGCTTCAACAATTCATCTCTTCCAAACCTAAAAACCTCATTCCCAGATTCAAACCCTTTAGATCCATTTGTACAGCAAATATAAAAGCTTGCTGCACCTTCAAATGTCTCAGGCCCACAGAAACTTTGTGTCTATTCCATATGTAGCCCAAGTCAACAGCAGATGGCAGATTTCTTTCTGTCCTCCTTCCTTCTTTTATGTCAGTGATGAGACAATAACGTCCCAGTATTCCTGTATCTGTTGCCTGTGGTTTGAATCAAGGGTAGTTGACTACACAAGAACCTTTCTTTTTTCAAATTTTTTTTCAGATTGACTCTGACAAGGAACTCAGATAAATCTTTTTTAGATAATGTGAGACTCCCACAGTTCAAAGCCAACAATATCTAGTCTTTATATACATTAAAAAAAGCTTTGAATAATGACTAGATTGAAGTTGAAAGGCTTAGCAAGCAAAAATGAAGATTAAAAAAAAAAAAGTCAGATATTTAAAGGTATTTTTAGTTATGCTGGTAATTTTGGTTGTGTGACTCATACCCTGGGAAACGTTTGAGGTGATAATAATCAGACAGGCATTGTTCAGGAAATCAGACACAACAAATGCTTTCACTGAAAATCCCAAACTGGATGCACACACATCTGCAGTCTACAGCAGCAGAATCATACAGACTCTAGATCCTGAAAAAAGGGAGGCAAGTCCCAACTCCTGGCCCTGCTGCTCCTTTACTTGTTCCCAGGCTACCCTCACTGCTGCACAGAGGCCGACATCCACCAGTGGCCCTGCTCACAGACCCCCTGGCCCCACCAGCACTCACCACTGGACGGTGCACATCCCAGAATGCTCGCTCCTGGCTGTCAAGAATCTTCCTCTCTATCTTGTCTCTCTTCTTGTCAACCCTGTCAGTGTTACAGGATGTTTAAAAGAAAGAGTGTTGATGACAGCAATTTTAAACATAAGAAGTGTCCAATTGCTTTTCCCTCCCTTCTCCCTTCAAAAGGCATGCAAAATGGAAACTCCTCATCTCCAAAGGAACTTACTTTGCTTGTGCTTCAGCTTGCATAAAAATAAACTCCCATTTCCGAGCAAATGCTCGCTGTAGCCTGGCCAAACTTTCCTGAAAATACATCATAATTTTAATGGGTTAAGTTACCAGTTATTTTCCCTTTAATAGCTTCTGGTTATCTTTCCCTCCTCCCCCCACCTCCAAGATGTAATACATGTCATGATATTTGTGTCAGTGTAAATGTTTCTTACTTAACTGATATAAAGTTTTTGCTTTACACCAAATGAGATGGAATACTTTTGAATGCCTTGATTATTTTAGTTTTGAAACTCTGATAAAAAGGGTGGATGCAACTTTGAGCTGAACATGGGATTTCTAAGCATTTTTATATAATGGGAGCTGACTGAGCAATTTTGAAATAATACAAAAGAAATATTCTTGATTTGAAAGTACTTAATACTGGAAGATAGCAGCAGTTATTTTCATAATGGATGATCCACATAGCAATTCCCATCAGCCATCTATACAAATAATTTCCATCGAACAATTTTGGCTGCCATTTCTGGTAGTATAGGAATCTTCCAAAGCTCCATAGGAATCCTCATTTTAAAAAATGCAGACTACAGTTCTTCACTACTGCAATCTTAGCAAAATTCTTTCCTCCGTTGATGTTGGAATATTTTTATTGTCTGTAGCAGAGCTTTTGCAATTTCTCCCCAGCTCAAACAGCAGCAGTATTCAGTCTGTAACATGGAGAAGGAGGAGATTCTTCTCTCCATCCAAAAAGACCCCAGTCACCTTAGTGCACTGCTTTTACAGAGACTAAACTAAAATTGACTGTAAACTTCCTAACAAAAAATGTGTTGTTTTTACAAAACTTCTGGGCATTGCAAATATATCTCTATGCCATACTTACTGAAAAAAACACTGCAGAGAGCCAAAAGGAGCCTTTCTCAAGATCTTGTCAGTAACATTAAAGTCTCTCATGGATTGCATAGTGAAGGGGAATTTTCTAAGGCTGTAAGTATAAAATTATGCATACTCTACAGTGCAGTACACTGAAGAACAAGCTTGTGCCAGAAGAAGCAATAAAGTGCGTCAGCATGGTGCTGTGTCTGGAGTATTTGGTGTGTTGGGAGGCCTGGCTGACTATCCTGCTATTGAGTCACAACAGCACAGCTGGACAGCTTTCAGCACAGAGCCAGAGCTGTTTGTGAATTTGACGTAGACATTCTCATGAAAAATTCAGGATTTTTTGAGAGACAGAGATGGAATTCAAGACATCTCTCTCCTTATTGAATGCCATCCTCATCAGCTAATCAAACTCCCTCTTTTCCAGGCTCTTCCTGGCCCCAATTATCGTACCTTGCCTGAGGCACAGCACAACTGTCAGGGAGTGGGAAGTGCCTCTACTCTGACCCTCTGCCTCTCATCTAGCTGATGGGAAAAGGCTCAAGTGCCAGCATCACTTTAAAGAATAAAATTTATATTTCTACATCTATCAAGTACTTTTGGAAATGTTGTCAGAGATCCTCCATTCAAACCTTAAATGTAGAGAACGACTGCTTTTGAACACTCATGGTGTATCTGGGATTTGTGAACAGTTATTTGTGATCCTGTCATGGTGATCTGATCAGAGTAATACTGAAGATGGACCAAAATCTCAGCCTTTGTCCAGTTAGCCTTCACTACAGTCTCTCAAACACCATTTACACTGTTAGACTCACATGTTGGAAAATGAGGATAGCTAATAAGTTTTCACACGTAATGCCTGTAGTTCTCACACTTAACAGTATTTCACAGGCTCATTAGGCCCAGCAGAGAAATTTACTTTTTGCCAGGTACTTACAGCTTCATAGTCTGCTAGCTCTAGCCGTGCTTTGTTTTGCATTGTCCGCTTGCAGAGGTAAACAGCTGGAACAGAATAAAATAACACAGAATTTGTTACTGTATCACAAACAGCAGATCAGAAATCTAAAGGCTTCATCTCTGTTTTACTGGGGTTTTTTTTGTTTTGATTTCTCCCTCTACTCAAAAAAGCTTTAAATACAGGATTGATGCTACGAGGATTGTAACTGAAATGATGGATCAGATGGAGAGGTTCATTAAATAATAATAAAAGCTACTTGAAACAGACATCATATGCAAAATGCATGAGATACTTGAGGTCAGGTTTTTTTAATGGCCAGGGAACCAGCATATTAAAGAAAAACAACAAAAACATTTTTAAACTCTGTATGTATAAATCATAATGCGTAAGAGTTTTAGCAGAAGCTGCTGCTGTATTAGTCAAATGTTTTTTAAGAACATGAATACATGGTTTTATTTGTTTTTACTCTATATTTAGAAACCACAAACTTTCAACCTAAGAAGATTTTAGCCAAAAAATAATTCCAGACAAAATTCATGTCTTATACAGATTAGTCTGCTATAACCAATATTTAAGCAGAAAATAATGTGACTGAAAAATTTTTAAAAAGCATATAATCTATTAGATATGAGAAAAAAATATTCTTTAATTTATTTTCTAAATCCAAAAATCCTTCAGCAGACCTGTTCTGCCTCCACTTGATTCAGACACAGCAGACTCTTTGCTAATAAAATGTTGAGTACATTTCTAAGAGACTTTATTTAGCAACACATACTTCACAACTCCAAATATTTTACAGCTTCCCCCACCAGTAACATGAGTGCAGCACAATTCCTTATTGTGCAATATCTACCCACTACATTACTTCAGAGCACTTTCTCATGTGTGAGATGGAGGATTCTTTTACCATTGTAGGTAAGAAAACCTTATCTATTGTCTCTACAATCAGCAGAAAGAGCCCATATTTTCTGGTTGTGGCTAAGAATGTTCCTGATTCCTGACTGCCAGGTTGACCACTACAGGAGCAAAGAGAAATAACTTCACATGAGAAGCTAACTCTTGCAATCACTAGGAAGAAGGAAGTGCTCATTTTAGATACAGCTTTGATTATTAAGATAGCAAAACCAATTTTAATTTTCAATTCCATGAAAATATTTATTTCTGACAAGTTACTTGCAAATGCATGCAAATGAAGGTTCTTTTCTTTGAATTGATTGCAAGAACTTCTATGAACTCCAGCTGCAGTTAGAGGTGTTACTTGATGTAAAATGAAGTTTTATTTTAATGCAATTTTGCCTCTTTTTTCCCCCTCCTCTTTTTGTATGTGTTATCTGGTCTATTTTCTTTCATAATATTTGACCCTTATAAGGAGCCATGGTCTCTTTCTCTATTCCCTGCATTCCCATATGTCCTCCGGTTCCAAAGCAGTTTCCATGTCTGCAAAATCTACAAAGACAGATGCACATTAATGTCACACACCAAGTATAGCAGTGAGATAGTTTCTATAGGCTCAGTTTCCACGCAATTTAATTAGTATACACTTACACTAAGTAAGTACTTAGTGTAAGTAGTACACTAAGTACATCATCACACGTACTGAAATGTCATAAAAAGATGTCATAAAAATTGTGGACCTTTTGTACCTAGATTGCATTCACAGTCAGTACAGCAGTAAGAGATTCTCAGAATAGATGGTCTTTGCCATTTAGCTTCTTTTACATTTAGCTTCTTTTAGCTCTCTTCCTTCAAAACTGGTTATTTCATTGAACAAGAAAAAAAATCCCTAAACCCCTTGAAAATATTAGCAATAAAATACATACTTAATATAAATGTGTGGACAGTTTTGAGAATCACGGTGGTCAAATTTTGTCTAGCCTAACCAGTCTAATACTACCTGAGTAGAAATAAAAAAAGCTCCCTGTTCCTGCCCTTGATCAAGCCCCTGTAAACCACATTCTCCGTCTCAGTACAGGCACTTTTTGTTAGCTTCCTTGATGCCCACTGCAGGCAAATTTTGGGATTAGCATTTCCTGCTACCTTCAAAAAAATTTTTGCTGCTGTAGTGGCTGACTGTCTATCTTTCTGTCAGGATATGTTTTAACACCATGCCACCAGGAGCAGGAGAGATTTGATATGATGTCTAAGAAAATTCTTGCCTTGACTGTGTAAAATCTACTGCAGTATTTTCTCTGCAGGGTTTTTTTTAATGACACTTTAATCCCAATCATTAGGAAATAGTCCATATAAGAATGTTTGGTTTTCATTATGAGTGTAACATAGCCAAAACTCAAAAAATCATGTTCATCCCTCAGACCACTTTTTTTATCTCAAATATACAGATCCCCTCCTCTTCAGGATCCTAAAGGTTCTAACACCTGTGTCTTGGATTCTTTATGGCAGAAATATTTCTGTGCCACCATGGGCAAGGCAGAGCATGCCCAAGGAAGATTCAATATTGTGGGAAGTACAACAAATCCACTAGTGAAGAAGAAAATAGTGCTGAAGGAGATTGCTAGTCTGACTCAATTTACTGCCATTGCTATGTGCTGACAATTACATCCTTATGAAAGTGCATGTTTGAGGCTTTATTTAGGAGCTAGTTGTAGTGACATGAGAGGCTGGCAACAGGTGATGAATTTGAGTTCACCAGTTTACACTGTCATTATCATATTCTTCAGTTTATTTGTAAAAAATTCTAGCATGTTGGAAAGCAAGATGAATATGACAATCACCCTTGTTTTCAGACAGACCAATTGAAGATACAGAGCAATGAGGTTTTTTTCTTCTAATTCTAGGGCGATGATTCTATTCTTCTAATATGGATACTGCCATCTTTCACATGTAGCACTCCTTTTCTGCACCAAATCTCATGTGAAGTAACTGTACGCGTCCAGCAGCCTGACTTTGAGGATGTCAGTCAGTTTCCCTCTCAAAGCAGAGTCAAGAACACACAGAATTTCAGCAAATGCTGGTGTCTGCTTTTCTAATCCCACATGTTAACAGTGGTTTTAGTGGTTAACTGGTTTCATACAGAAGTACAACATGCAGAAAGGGTCCCCAACTAAAAGCTCCTCTATTTCTAGTATATAGTTCTCTATAGTATATAGTATACAACTAGTATATAGTTCTCTATTTATCTGCCTCCCAAAGGTCCTGGTCAGGGCCTTTAGTACACCAATGAGCTGTGACTGTCCCGAGCAGCCCATGCAGGGGCTCCACTGAGTTGCCCTGTGCCCAGGAACTGTGCTTAAGCCCAGCTACTTCCCCTGGCACAAGGCTTGAGCTGTTATAGATACAACATCTATACATCTCTAACCAGCCCTGTGACTTACAGTGCTGCTCCAGCTTCCTCCCTTGACCTTGAACCTTCCTGAGCAGTTGAGACTTTGTCAGTGAGGATATTGCTCCTGCCTACTCTGTTGCCAATCTCAGCTCTTCCTTACCTTCCCTTGCAGAGCTTCCCGCTCTTTCTGCTCCCTGACAAATGCTGAAAAATGCTTATTATGGGGATGAATGATATGCAAGGAACAGGGTCTGATTAATAACCTCAATTTGCTAAGTATGAACTGCCATATATACTTTTATTTTTAGAGCCAGTGTATTCTGATGGATTTTGCAATCAACATAATTGCCTCTACTGAGGTGAATTATATATTAGATGCTATAATGTGTGCGCTTCAGAAGTAACTGATTACCACGAGAAAACAGATTTGCCAATAATTTTAAAGGCCATATTAATATGCAATATTTCATAATGAAAGTGATGTTTCATAATGGTCAGTGATGTTTATAAATGGGTATTTGAACAACAAACCAGTACAAAAACACACTTCTGTAGCTGTGCAGTACATAGAGACTACTCACTCTTGAAAATTCTGCTCAGGCATTCACAAAACGTGGGCAATGTGAGAGTTTCAAGTGAGATTGCAAAGTGTTTTAGAGAGAGTTGCATGAAGAGGGTGCCTATGTTTTCCCTCTTGCAAGTTTTTAAATAGTTACATCCCAAAAAAAACCATTTTCATGGTTAGTTACCTTCATTTCCTATTCTTCACTGTTCACTAGCACTCGAAAGCTCCTAGAAAACCTCTATAGTTTTTTTTCTTTAAATAAAATCATAGATATTATGACAGGTTTCATTCTAAACTCAAGAAATGGGATGCAATACATATTATTTTATTCATGTTTACTGAAAAAAAAATGAGAACTTTCACCCAAAACTTACACTGGGGAATTTTATCATGTTGCTAAATGGGCTAAATCTTCCCTCTCACCACAGTGGAAAAAAAGCCACAGCTAAATTCAATGGAAATACAACTGAGCCTCTGAAGACCACAGATTATGCCACCTACACACCCACCACCACGTACACAAACTTAAACTCCTTACATAATTGTCCCAGTGCCAGTGGTGTTACAGCTTGATTCACCCCAGATGGTGGGTGTGCTTTCAGTGAACACTCATTATCTCCACTGAGGCCAGATTACATTTATATACTCTCTGTGAGTCAAAATTCTGATTTCAGAGTCATTGTGTATATAACCTTAACCTATATCTAAAGAGCAAAGAAAGTACTGCAAGGTCTGAGTTTCAAAATGCGCTGTGGGCAGACAGTTCTATCTCTATATGCAAGTGCGTGTATCAGATGGAGAATTACGGGGCAATCAGCACAAAACATGACTGCAGGATGTAAAGCATGACATTAACTATCTTATTGAAACATTGGGATTTCTAGATTTAGGTTGCCTCTGCTTTTAATCAGTAGCAAAGAAAAAAAAAATGCTCTTTGCAACAGCTATGCAGTTTCACTTAGTCTTAAAAGAAACCCATGACAATTCTGGGGTGGACAAATGGCTCATCAATCAGCCTTGTGTATCTATAAAAGAACTACACTCTTTAGTAAATGTTAATAACACTAAGAAGGAAGATCATGATGGCTTACTTGCACTAAATTGTCAAACGGTCAAAACCATAACTTCTGAAACACTCTACCCTTTCTCTACTTTTTATTCTTTGACCATATTCCTTCCTGTAACACTTAGGGAAAGCAATTTGATTATAGATGTTCATAAGCAGAGGGCTTTCTTAGATAAACCAAGGGCAAGAAAGAAACCCAATTTTGAAACTACCAAAGAGTTCAAGAATTAGAAAAAGGCAAATTCATCTTCAACACACAAAAGTTCCCAGATGACAATGGCCTGGGAAAATCTTGCAGCCTGACAAAAACAGGTATGAAAGAAAGGTCACTCAAACTACATGAACTACAGGATCAGATAAAGAATATCCAGTTGTCAAATATAATTTAAGATTGCATTCATTGAATTATTTCATGCTCCTTGGTATTATCATAATGCTTTCAATTTGTCTTTATACTTAGTTTCAGAGAGTCAGAAATCCTACATCTTCAGGGACACTGGGGCTGGAAAAGGGATGTGAAGTAGAGCATAGGAGGGTGCAAACATTGCTGCCTCCACTCCCTTCTAATCTGGGCCACCCATGGTGATAGGGACCTCAGTGTCAGCACCAAGACTCTGTTAGGGTTAGGGTTCAAAGAGCCACAGAGCCTACTGCTCCAGGACACTGGTGCTGGAGAAGACATGCCATGGTGACCATGGCAGGACACCAACCTTTCGTCCTCCACACCTTTCTCATCTGGGTCACTCATGGTGAAGGGATGAGGGGAAGCCATATGGGGGGGGGCTGAGGTCACTTGACTTTTCAGCCTAGAGAACAACAGTGTGAGGAGAGTTGTCGTTGCAGTCCACAGCTTCCTCGTGATGGGAAGCAGAGAGGGAAGGCACTGATTTTTTTCTCTCTGTTGACCAGTAAGAGGGACAGAGGGAAAGGCCTGAAATTATGTCAGGGGAGGATTAAGTTGGATATTAGAAACAGATATTATTCACCAGAGGGTGGTTGGGCACTGGAACAGGCTCCCCAGGGAAGTGGTCACAGCACCAAGCCTGATAGAGTTCAAGAAACATTTGGACAGGCACATGGTGTCATTCTTGGGGTAGTCCTGTGCAGGGCCAGGAGCTGGACTTCACTTATGTCTGACTCCCTTCCAACTCAGGATATGTTATGTTACCTAATTAGTTTACTCAGCATGGTAATTGGAAAGCAATTTTGAAAAACCCAAGTTATGTTCATTAATCTCGGAATTCTGAGAAGAGATTTTATTTCTATTTATATGGAACCTAGATGCAGGTTATCAATGCTTTTAGAATAACATTGCAGAAACATGTACTTGAGTCAGTTGCCTTTTCACATGTGTGCATATGAATGCATTGGCCAAGCATTTTTTCCATGCTCCATATATTATAGGAATCAGTTACACATTCACAGAAAGAAAAATTCAGGTAAGCACAAAACTCCGAAGTGCTAAGATAACAGGAAAGCATTTTTAGGAAATGCCTTCTGGTTACAGAGCCCTCACTGCAGTGGTTTGTCAATGTCAGAATTAGCAAGAATCAGAATAAAACTCAGGACATGCTTGTTGAAGTGAGACTTTCAATTCATCATTTATATGACAGAGATAGCTCCTAATGAGTGAATTATATATCTCTGTGGAGAAATAGGATTGTATATGAATTCAGAGTGGGAAAACAACTATAGGTCGTCTCTTCCATCTGTGTGCTCATACAAGGATCTTTCCTGAAACTCATTTGATTCGTATCTGTCCAGATTAAATTTTATGCATACCAAGTACTGGCATCAGTCACATTTTTCTTGAGGGACTGTTCTTGATAGACTGTACTCCTTACTTAGTCCTGCCACCAAGATCTGTGTCAACTTATTCTATATATGGAGGTTTTCAAAGCAAAGTCACCGACTTTTGGAATCATAACCAGTCTTAGCAAAAATTTAGTACATTACTTGAAACAGGTGGAAAGAGTCCGTTTCTTACTTCACCTAGAAATCCAGAAAATTTTGAGACACGAGTCCTAAAAGGAGTAATGTCTATTAAGGATTTATGAGAACTGCTTGCAGGAGTCATTACTGACATATTCTGTCTGGCATCAGCTATTGAAAAAATAGGAAGTGACCATCAAGATTCAAGATTATAGAACTGCAGAGCTCTCCAGAAACTATTCACCCTATATTGGTAAATTCCTCCTTATTTTCATAGTATAAATTCTAACAAATAAATTTTTATTCATATTTGACAATTTATATCAGAAGTGCTGCTCTGCTACCAGTTTTGCCCCAAGCTATTGACTCATAGTTATGGGTTGATTTCCAGAGATGCTGAGCACATGCAGTGTTGCAGCAGAGTTCAGGTAAGAAATAGGGCTCAATATTTCTCAAATACAAATCACTTACTAATAAGCTGTTGCTAAGGAAATCCTTGCAAGCATTTGGGCAAAGAAAATATCTAATGCATTCTCTATACAGTTTTCCTCCTAGACAATTACTCCAAGGTATAGTGTACAGCAAAACAAATGAGAGAGAAAATTCCTGGACTAATCAAAAATCCATAGAGGAATTCGAAGGCAGGCATGTAAAATAGGTAGGCAATAAACTCGAAAGAGAAAATTACTTGAGAATTTTCAACATGAGAAAAACATAATATATATGATCACAGTTACTTTTGGTACCCTTTTTAGCAGGACTGCTAGTTGGGGAGAGAAGAGGGAGATGAGGCAGGCGTGATGGCTCACATTTAAAACAGAGCAGCAGAAGCTGAACACAGGGAAGGGAGATCTCCAGCAGATTACTTTTAAGCAATAAGAAGGTCTCACTAGGAAGGAAGCTTTGTTCAGACTGACTTGTTAGCTAATTATCAAGCAACTTTAAAAAGGAAACAATTGTACTTTCCTAAAAATGAGACAATAGCTTTAACATAGCAAAAATAAATGGCTTCCTTATCTTACTGTAACCCAGGCTGGATAGCAAAGTTATGACTATCTAAAGAACTGCACCACTCATCGAGATTGGCATTTTACACTTTTAAGGAGAGAAATTAATTAGGACTTTCCTCACCTCACCCCCCGTGATTGCTCTAATTCCTTAGGAGAGTGCCTTTATATTACATGACTGTACCTGGAAGGCTACTGAAAATATGTTACATTCTCTGAACTTTTCCTTCTTCACAGCCGTAGAATTTAAGAATTTGCTTTGAATATATAGAAAAATAGTCTCATTTAGTATCATTTAAAGATCACATGCTCATATAATCCTAAAGTCATGTTGCATTATAAGTTATTTACTGTGTTCTCCATAACTTACTTAGATTCTGCAGTACTCCTTTTTTAACTCATTTGGGAGAAATAAACACCAATAAAATTACAAGGCTCAAAAAATCATTCTGTTGCAAACAAATAGATGCCTCCTTAAGACTGTGACTGCGGCACTTTCTAAATTTTATTCTTTCTCTCCTTTGAACATAAGTATTTTTTTTTAACCATGCAGTTAACTGTAAGAAAGGGTCTGTATGTCACAGATACTTTTGAGTCTATCCATTGGCAAAAGCTCACCAGAGAAAATGAACAAAAATTACTAATTTTTCATATCTTATACATCTGAAATTCTTATAATTCTTATAACATTGTCACAACTATATTAAGTTGTTTCCTTATGCTTGATCCTAAGGAATAAAAAAACCAAATACCCAAATAATTGTTATTTTGTTATGAATGGAAATTCTCCTGAACCTTTCATATTTTTTACTTATTTCAAAAAAAAAAAAAAAAAGATAATAGTAAGGGACTGAATTCTTCAAATTTGCAACAGCTGTGAGTCACTAAACTGCCAAGAGAACCTGACAGGACCCTTAAGAACTGAGGCCAAATTCTTATGGAATAACAGTTTCATATGTGGCATTATAGTTCCCCTTTCTGGGATGCAATTGACTTAACAAGCCTCCATATTTAATTAATTCTTAATGACATGACCTGCTTATAATATGCCAGAAAAAAAAAAATATCTGTCAGTTACAAAATTACATCTGTAAGAAAAAAGAAGATAATTACAGGTAGGTCACATGCTCAGCCATTAGCTGTGTTCATTTCAAGAGCCAGTTTTTAGGAATTGAGATCCAATTCTATTTCTCACAAAAAAAACAAATCATAATTCAGAAACATGACTTAGCTTGCAGGAAGACCAAAGTGATTAGAAATACACTTGCCTTAATAATAACTATTATCATTATTGTTACTTATTTTCACTACTAAAATCCCACTGAAATCACTGGGATTCTACACAGAACATGTCCTACCTGAGCAGACTCCAAGACATACAGCATTTAAATGGGTATCTGCAACAGATGAAACCTAAGAACCTGCCTTTGTAAAAACTATTTGTAATTTGAGGCATCTCTTGACAGCTCTTAAAACATGATTTGCAAGAAAAAGGAGGGAGATTTTCAGCACTTTATGAAAATAAGCAGTTTCATAGTAACCTCAGAATGATCATAGCCAATACTTTGAAAATCACAATCAAAAGGCTACTTTGATTCCATTTTGACACAAAATAAATTAATCCAAGCCCTTTTTTTGCCAGGAAGACATAGCACTGCACTACAGCTTTGTTATGAGAATGCTTCTGCAGTTTTTTGACATTTTGGAAGATTCTATTTTTATGTCTTTTTTATTCATATTTTCTTCAGATAAATATCTCTTTCAAGGAAAATATTTGACATTCCAAGCTCACGCAGAACAAATTATATTTTAGAGAAAATATTAACATATTACACAACGATGTAAAAATTGTTTGGTTTTTAGTTAGCTCTGATAGCAAACTAACGCATAGTATCTCAATCTCATTTAATTTCTTGTTTAAGATAAATTATTTTCCTGGCAATATGCTACATTCTGGGCAGTAGCCCAGCTATGGGTGAGTAATGATGAATGGTTGGGATTAATTTTTAAATTAAAATAAAATTCCAGTGTGTTTTCAAAGGCTTGTAAAATTAGGTTAATACCAAAGAAAGCAGCTTGCTTTGTTAATAACTTGATAAAGCAAGATTACATAGGAAGTCTACTTTTTGCTGCTATGAGAGACTTCTAATGTCTGCCACGCTCAGACTCAGAGGGTGCAGTTTCAAGGTTGTCCAGGACAAGTCCATGAAACTGGAAGCACTGCACAACACCAGAGTGCATGGTGAGTATGAACTACACTTTGGCTCGTGACTCAGAAGGAGCAATGAGATGGCAGGGTTGGGACTTACCCTTTTCCCTTCTGCAACAGAAAAGCTTAAATTCACCACTGGAACATATTTGAATCTCAAAAGCTCTCAAATGAGTACATTTACTGTTCAACAAAAGCACCTCCCCACATGATGAAGAAACTGATTTCAAGATCAATGTTGTATTCCTGGCGTGCAAAAACTGAACAGATTATACAAGGTTTCTTTTTACTGACTAAGGTACACAATTCATTGACCAATCCACTGATAGCTGTGACTAGAAAGTTAGTGTCTCCAACTTTAGAATAAAGGATATTAATAGGAATTTTCCCATCTTGATCTCAAGTTCAGACCTGCTAAGGATATAACTATTTATTAAAATCCCCCTGGTAATGTGAAACACATTGCAGCTGAGCAATTCAGTATCTCTTAAAACCATAATAAATTACTTGCTTATCTTTAACATATTAGGAGAAAGGCAAATAATACTTTCAAGGAAAGAAAAAGCATTGTAATAAATGGTAAATCAAGCATTTCTTTTTCAGTAACTAGTTTCCTCATATGGAGTGGCTAAGTATACAGGTGTGGTACGAATTATTCCTCTTTGGTAGCTTTCAATAATTATTTACAGGACATCTTCAAATATCAGTATTTTGTGAACAATGAACATTTTTTTACTTTTATAGGATAGGAAACTGTCAGGTTTTCAAACTCTACCTTGAAGGCACTTAGCTCGGCTGAGATTCTCAGCTTGAAACTTCTATTTAGCTTTTTTTTTTTATTTTGAAATTAAACTGTGTCCACTCCAAAAACTAAAGAAGCTTCTATTGTAATCATCTATCCCTGAGGTCCTCAGCTCCCACGGGCTGAGACAAAATCCATAATACAAATGAACATTCATCTAAATTTTTGAAAAGCTGTAAAAAGAGACTCTCAAAGTTTGAGGTTTTGAACCAAGTTATCATGTGCATGCTCAGTTACCTAAGTAAGTAATCTGGTCTTCAGATGAGCACAGTATTTACAGCCTGGATTAGAATGAAGAGGAGACTGCTCATTGATCCATTTTCTTTAAAACTTAGGCCACTATTTGATGTACAGAAGCACCTAATTTGGTTATAATCTTTTAATAATTTCTTTCTAATACACTGCTACCTATTATCTTCAGATTTTGCTGTCTAAGCACACATCAGTAATGACAATATATCACGTATTAATAAGTCCCCAAGACACAGGCAAATAAGCAAGGTATTTTCTGATATAGTTCATTTTAGAACCAGATTAGTTTTTTCAATAAATCATTTCCAAAATGGTGTATCTCTGAAAGAAGATAAACTAGGCATATCTTTGGGTCTGAATCTGAGAATAGCCATTGCACAACTATCAATAAAGTTTACTCTGCTTTGCTGAGATTTTGTCACTGTAAATAATTACATTTGCTGGAGTAAACAGAAGATGTAAATGGTATCAAAATGGATTTTGATGAGTTTTGAGTTTTGGTTTTGGGTTTTTTTTCTATCTTTTCTCTTCAAATCGACTCCAAAATCTGACTTTGTTAAACTTTTGATAAACTTTCAAAAAGGTAACAACACATTCACTTCAATAACAGCAGTTCTTGCACAAGTAGTACACGGCATATAATTATGTTTTAAACATTGGGATGATTAAACACAATAGACTGCAATGACGAGCTCATTCATATAATACATTAATTTCCAAAAGAAATAGGAAAGATTTCTACACTGACCATAATCTGTGTTTTCCGGCTCCCAACAATTTGATGGCCAAAAATAGGGTGTCTACAGACAAACAAACAACAACAAAAAAAAAAAAAAGTAGGGAACTCAAGTTAGACAATGCAAACATTATACAGTCCTTGGATTGATATCGGTTTTCAGAATCAATTTATATTTACAGTAGATCTATTATGCTGTTAACCTGACAATTTTGAAGTAGGCATAAAAGCAGAAAATTACTACTGTACACTTGTTTCTTACACTAGTGTCAGAATGACATTGAAGAAGAAGAAGAATAAGAATAAAGTGTTCTTTTTATTCCCAAAGTTAGGGGAACAAACCCCACAAGGTTAGGTAGCGAGGTTGTCTTTTACATCTTCTCTAGAAAAATACCTCTCACATGTCCTGAAGGATCAGTTTTAGAAGATGGAAAGACAGAAGATCCTTTGAGGTTCATTCAGTTCTTGATTTTGGATTTTTCATTAGTACAGATTAATATTCAATACTCTTTCCTAAGAGTCATTTGTTTAAAAATGCCACTTAAAACATCCAGTTTGGTAACAAAGTTACCAAAGTCTATTTTTTTCTAATTGTTTACCAATTGTGATTTAAAATGTGACCTTTTTGAAGGGAAAAAAAAGTAAAAGTACCAACAACTACTTCAACAGCATGCTTATAAAAACTCATAAATGCATTGTTAAAATAATTCACTTCTAACAAATGAAGAATATAAGGTCATACAGGCATTTTTCATACAAATAACTTCATTTTTTAAATAGTAGGTTTTTGTTAAAATGTAATTAATTATAGCCTTTTTTACATAGCACATAATCCCTCTATGGGCCATTCACTTAAGAGTTGAACTCAATGATCTTTGTGGGTCCCTTCCAACTCAGAATATTCTGTGATTAAGTGATTTATGTATGCAAACATACATACAAATACAGAGAATTACATAATATTTGAGTAGCCTAATTAAACCCATTATATGTGTGGACTAGTTCGAGTGGTATTTAAAAACACAGGTGCTTCTTCAGGAAAACCTGCTTTACTCTCTGTTTCTCTTTGTTTTTTCTCAATGGTCCCTAGGTGCAAAATCAGAAACCTCTCTGCTGGCCTCAAAATTGTTTTAATGTTAATCTGGAAACCAACAGGGCTGAAGGTTGACACATTCACACCAACTGTCAAATTAAATATATATTGTGACAAATCTCTCGCTATAGTAGTATTGACCCATCAGCTTTAATAGAAGCAATTTAGAACATGCTATTAGCAAGCAACAGCAAAGAGCTGAAGGGTAAAAAAGGAACTGTCTCAATCTAACTTCAAAGGCTGAGATATGTTTCTTGCAAATTGTTTCATTCTTTGTAAGGGAGCAACAATAAGTAATTCTCTGAAAAACAATTCCTTCACAGTGACACGAAAATCAAAGTAGCCAGTAAAAGCACAAAGGGAAGAAGGGGAGTAACCCCTAAAGAATGAATTGCAGTACTCAGCAAATTCTGAAGCAGGAAGCTATAAAAGTAATTTAAGTGTGAATCATATAATGTAAAAAGACACCATCATTGTCATATACAGTTTGCAAAATCAGGAAGGGAGAACAGTTGTTCCTTAGAGGCATGAAGTACATCTCAGGAGAGGCCCAGGAAGAAAAGTAAGGCTACATCATTTTCCTGCTAACTGTAACTGTTAAAGCTGAGCTCCTGAAGAAAGTATGAAGTGAGGGTTACTAAATACATAGAAACCATATCTGCTCAGACAGCACCTCATCTGAAACTCTTCCAGTTATGGGTATACTTGATGCAAAATCCATATTAAAGCTCCTCATAAATACTTGGGATTTCTCCTGACAAATTACATATGCTCCCATCCGAGCTGAGATTAAAAAATAAATTCCATCTTCTGATTTAGCAAAAAATCACAAAATTGCTTTCACCATTCATTTCACATCAGGCTATAAGGAAACATTATATATTCATGACTGCATGTTAGTGATGTTAGAGGAGGACTCTTGTTTCATACATAAGTGGAAAGCTATGCCTGGCCATCTTACTCTTTTCAGTATTCAGTTGAAATAACACATTTAACTTTTACTGAAACTTGCACTTCAGTGATGAAGGCAGTGTGGGCACTAAACAGAATATGGAAAAGGGAACATGATCTTCAGTGTTGTGAAATGTTGCCACTTTAGTTCACTAGGAGGCAGAGGTGGCCAAGTGTTTTCTGAAGGATTAAATTGTGCATCCTAGTGTCAGGACCTGCTTCTAATCAGTTCAGAGCAATGCTGAGAAATGTAAAAACACATTGAGGAGACTTTTTCCTTCCTGAAGCTGAAAAAAACTTATGAGTGAACGGACAAAATAGATTTTTTTCCAGTAGAGAATACCTGGCCAAGACTTTGCAGGTGTGTAGCACTTGGAGTGAAAGTGACTGCAGGATGAGACTAGCATTCTGCAAAGACAGCAGCACAGCTTGAGGGCCAGCAGGCTCAGAGAGCAGGCAGAGGAGGGAGAGTAATCGACAGACAAAGAGATGGATGGGAGATGGCAGTTTTTGAAAGAGACTGAAATGTCTCAGTACCTCTTGAGAGAAAGTGCAGTGACAGGCCAGTGTAACCACACTGACAATTTCCAATGAACTAGATGTGGAGAGGAGATCACGGAAAAAGCACAAAATAATGCTACTAAGGATGAGCTTAAGCCTTCCTGTGGCAGGGAGATAAAGGCAGAAAGTTAAAACAGAACATGAGTTTTAATTAGGGAAGCACATGATAAGCCATAATAAAAGGTTTCAGTAATGTATGATAAGGTAAGCCAGAAAGAAACCCCAGTAAAAGGCAAACAATACAATATGAAAAAGGGGTTCAAATAACAGCTACTAGAGTTCAGATGATTATTAAATGCCTTACTTTTTTGAGCCTCCAGAAGGAGGGAGAGATTGCGGTCAGGTAAAGGTCTTTGTGCCCAGGGAATGACATGCAGTTATGAGCTCTCGTGGCCGATGCTTTGAACTGGGAATGAACAAGCTGCCTCTGAACTGCAGGACTGACCCTGCCTGCCTGGTGCTCGGATGCATTTAATGGGACTTGGGAAGAACAGCTCATCAGCTTAGCCTGCAACCTGGCCAGAGTTGGCCTTCAGCCAGCTGTTCCCAGAGGGAACAAAGTTCAAGTCTGCCTGCAATCAGCTCAGCAAACATGCCCAAAATTAATTTGGACATGAAGATAAGACTACAGGGCAAAGCACAGGGCAAAAAAATACTAATCGGAAGGGAAAAATTTTTATGAGGTCAGACAGTTCAGGTTAGAAGGCTGATGAAATTCAACACAGAATACTTAAAGACTTATTGTATTTTCATATGGGTAAACTGTGTTTATTTGTAAAAAAGAAAAAAAAAAGCCTCATGAAACTAAAGAATAACTCCTGGTTCCTCAGTACTGTGATTTATATGTATGTGTAAATATTATGATGAAATTCTTGCTCACATAAGGCAGAGAAGTTTCAGAAGACTACAGCAAGGGAAAGAATTACTATTTTCAGAAAAGGGGAAAAGCTGAAATTTTCTGTTTTGTAGTCTTTTTAGATCTACTGTCTAGATTGAACAATTGTAATACACTATCTGTTTCTAATTTTTAAAAGCTAAGGTTACTAGTATTTGTACTTTTAAAAAACAATGCAAACCCCTACTAGATGACAAAGAGTAGATGCTATGTACTTTGACTAAGGTAAACTTGTACATTATTTTCTTACTAGCAAGTAAAGATTTATGGTATCAACCTAAGATATGTGCTCAAAAGCAACTACAGCTGCTGATAAAGTTGTGCTCAAAAAGTGGATATCAATTATTCACTTTCAAAGCAGGAAATGGCATCGATGTCTGCAGAGATGAGGAAAACTTCTAAAACCTGACACAAAAAACAGGGATAAGGGACAGGACTTAAACAGAAAGTAAGTCCAAAACATCAAGAAAAAGATCATTTAAAAACCCTAGACACTGAAAATAAACCCCTTTGATATAAAAATCAGTTTCTGATTAAAGGATTTTTTCATTGCTGTGATTGTATAGAAAAAAGCACCAGTGATAAATTTTGATGTAGTTAACATGACTGATGTTTTCCAAAGATATATTTCAATATTCTTTCCTAATTGTTTGGTATTAACAGTCATAAATTTTTGGTCTTAATCGGAAATTTACTTTGTCCTTTGTTACAGACCTCAAAGAGCTTAATCATGTAACCTGTGATTAATAATGTATGTGCCGTTTTCACTTCTGTTTCAAAAGTCTCCACACAATTTCACACCCAGATATTTAACAATGCCTTAGAAGAATTTGCTAGAGAGGTTATCCATGAAGAACTGTGGAAAATGATTTGCCTCATTCAACACAGAAAGATTCAGAAGGAGATTCTGATGAGAAGATCTCTGGTCTCATACAATGAGGTTGGAAATGAGAATAGGAGGCACCTGCAAAGGAGAAAGCTGCTTGTTCTCATCTGATCTATTAAAAAAATCCCACAGCATTGCAGGGAGACTGCTCACATAAATTACCTTCTCTACAGCTGGACTATGCAAAAAAAGCTTGGTTCAACTATCTGTTACAAATCAAATATGCCAAGTACACTGTAGAAGAATTATAACACACACTGCAAAATCATATATTCCTATAGCACAAATATTACACAATCTGTGGGCCGTTTCATGATCTAGAAACCCATCAGTGAAGATTTTACTCAGGAGAGCTATGGATTTTGTATAACACATGGAACCATAACACCACCATTTTCCAAGAGAAGATTATGAAATACGAAGAGTTGTTAGGGGTTTTTTGTGAAATACATTTTGGAAAACTGTTGGAGTATACTTTTTTTTGGAAAACTTGAAGGAATCATCACACTAAAGAATTTTACTTTTTCTCAGAAGGAAATATGAACAGTTCATCATGAAGGGGTATTAAACAGGGAACATTTGTCATTTTGCCATGACATCCCACTTATAGCTGAAGGAAGGTGGGTGGTAGAATGGTTTGGGGAAAGTCAAGTACTGTTTATCAGCCCAGGCAGAAATAAGGCTGCCAATTTTTACCAGTACACTTTTGAAGCACTTTGTCTAATTGTAGATGTAATTTGAATTAGCAGCCAGGACAAGTCAGGAGCTAGAGAAATGAGGCTTACCTAGCAGTGCAGATATGATTGTGGAAACACTTAAGCCTTCAGAACAAAACAGGCTGTTATGAGGATCTTTATGCCATTGGCAGAAAACTGGTTTGTATGCAGAAAACTGCATACTGGTTCTCTTAATATCATTAACCAAACTTAACCACAGAAATCCATAATCCTCCTGTTAATAAAGTCACATGAAACAGAATCCTGTAATATAGCACACATTCTGCAATAAAATTGGCAGCAGTGGCTGCTATGCATTGTAAGCAATCCTGTGATAAAACGAATAGATCTGCCTTGGCTCTACCACAAAATTAATCAATAATAATATGCGAGCTAATGAAACAGCCACTTGTAAAAATCAGTGTTGCCCATCAGCTTTTATAAAACATGATTAATTTCTATGCATTAAACTGTATTACCAAGGAGGGAAATCATTAGCATCTTTCAGCTACCCCTTGTTGCTAGTAATAAGAAAAGAGTTGTTGCCTCTGAAGCTGCTCTACTCCATGGAATTTTTTAAAATCCAATTACCTGGATGGGAAGGAATATTCTAAAACACTTATAAACCTTTGCATATTACTGCTGTTCTTCTCACAGGCCCCAGGGAGCCTTTATAAACAGCAGAAATCAAGTCTTTGCTGAAAAGTAGTTATGCACAATCTCAAATGCTTTTCTTGGTGGTTGGCAGAATTAATGGGCATTCTGTTTTACATTCACTGTAGTTACACAAATAAAGTAAAGAAAAGGGGCAAGAATGCTAGTGCAGCACTGTCAAACCATAGAGGAAGGACGCCAGCAGGAAATGTTCTGTAGTTAGATGAAAATCATTAAAAATAGTTTGAGGAATTTGGAAACAAATTCTTTGCTCTGTCACTCCTCTTTTCTAACCTGAAGAGAGTATGAGCATGGAAAGCAGTGTGGGGCAAAGTGTGAGTAAGGAGTTAAAAAAGAAAAAAGGGCACTGATGAAACAGTCAGAAAGACACATGGATTAGAAATCTTTTTCCCTCTGAAACCTAAACAGACCCTGTATATGCTGAGCCTGAGCTGAAGAAACAATTAGTCATTAAACCCGCAATTGCCAAAGAGAATCTGCCAAATGCTGAGTAAGATAACCTGTTTCTTTTCTATTTCTAAAATCCAGCTTCCAATAAAATCCTTCCCTCAAGGTACAGTAGATGATCCAGTGAGGCTCTGGAGAGTGGCTGAAGAGCCATGATGTTCAGCTGCAGAGTCAGTACTCAAAATGGCCAGAGGCCCAGGACTGAGCTAAGAGGTAGCTAGGCAGGTAAGGCTGACTCAAAGAGATGTATAAAGCAATGTAATTCCACCTGAGAGATGAAGATCCACAACACTTCACATTCTAACCTCTTTTGGAGCAGAGATAGTTCAAGATCCTTACAGTGATTGCTATATAATTTTATCCCAAATTTAGGCATGGGAAAACAAAGCCACAGAGGTTAAAAGTATTTGTCAAGAAAGCGTTCCCAATGGTAGAACAGAAGACATCACAGTCCACAACTTCATCCTGCCAAGGTCCATGGGTTGCATGGAGAACATCATTATAGCTAGCCTGTTTTTTGTAGGTCAGTTCTTTGTATTGCAGAGATTTCTCTGCAGGGATGGCTTCTGAACTTTTCAGTGCTGGCAGGTGCACAGTTTTCTCTTTCTATTAAATTATGCCAAAATTTGTGAATCCTGTCCAATACCCAAAGGTTACTATTTCTAAGCACCTGAACATCTGTTCTAGTGCAAAATGCACACATATGCAGTCAAACTTTCCTTCCCATTGAGCATGCTGTCTTCATCTTCCAAGTTAACAGTTTCAGTAACAGATTTTACACTAGCCTTATTTTGGTGGGGAACCTGCAGTTTTAATCACATGAATTTTGCTGTTATAACTCCATTTAACAGGTTGACACCACTATGAATTTTTTCTCATGTTATACATTGACAGCTAAAGTTTCCTTGGTTTATCATTGTTAGCACAGGAATAGCAATGCAAAAGGTGCCACAGAACAGCAAACAACCCAAACACTGCACAGACAGACTGAGCCACACTCAAGGAAAGCAGGTTATTTCATACGTGTTTGTAAAATAGGTGCCAAATTCTTAACTTATGTAAATAAACTGAGAAAATTTTACAATCTGGGCCTCACTGAAGCTTCAAGTCCAAATATATAGGCCGTAGACCCCTCCAAGGAAAGCTCACAGCAGTGTAGCTGCAGCACTCTCAGTGATCCACAAAGCAGCCAGTTCTAGTCTGTACTGTGGAGCTATCACGCTAGCAGAGGTGCTTATTTCCCATGCTTGAGACAGAAGCAGGCCAGCAGCTGTGCAGAATTCAATGACTAGCACTCTTATGAATACTATTCTCTGCAAAATGAATATTCTAGTTCAGATATTTAGTCATTCTGAATGCTGCTTATGCAGAGAAAAGCCAATAAGTGGAGCCTCAGTCACTCCATGATTCCTTTCCATTTACCTCATCAATAAGCCCCTTAAACCATGTGCCATTTCTGTTCTTTATACTAAACACTGAAGAGAATGGAAGCCCCATGAGCTTAAAATATACCTTTCCCTTCAAATACCCTCACCAGGATCAAAGGTAACTGTGGACCTAGGGGAGAAGGTTTGCTCTTTATATTACCCGTATATACATCTAACTTTGTGTTCTGCTCAAGGTCAAGCTTTTTGCACTGTATGACTCACAGGATCTGTATATGAAAATATGATAATATTGTTTGCACGTATGCAATAATAATTCTCTTTTTTTGCCAGAATGTCCTATGAATCTTTAATTATATTCATGCAAAGATTTTAGGTTAAACAAATATTATGAGTTGTTCTCTTCCTCTATGTGGATCTACAGAATTTAAGCCCAAATATTGATGAAAGTATAGTACAGAGATTAATATAACACAATGTTTGAGACTATGATTGGCCTCCAATGTACCACAGTTATATTTAAATATCACAGTTTTATTCTGCATTTTAAAGACCACTGTCTCAGTTTGATTTTATTCTTGAAATAAAGCTTCTGATTTAAAGCTTCTGATTAAAAAATCTTTAAGACAAAGTTTATTGTCTTGAAGAAAATAGATTTTGATTTACAAGATAATATTTTTCTATAAGTATTTAACACAGACAGAAGTAACAGAGCAGAATTACCAAACTCAATTTCATAGTGACAATCATACAATTTCAAAGCAATAAATATCTACGGAAGATCTTGGAGCAGCTGCTGGTGATACTTACTAGCAAGACCACCTAATAGGAAGAGCAATACAGAAAACCACCATTGTCAAAGGTGGCACGTAGTAAGCAAAGTTAGTTTCTTCTCAGGAATACATAATCTGTACTTTGCAGTCATATTTGTTTCAAGTCATTATCAGTATTGTTCTGCAAAATTCTAGCCTGTTATTCATTATTAGGATAAGAACACTCCTGCTCCCAGGAACTTAGGTGGAAATCTAATACAATAAAATACAACTATGTAGGTATCTGAATAATATACTTCTAAGTATAGATGTATGCATACAAACATATAAATCCTTCCAGCTGGTTCTGAAGCATCTCCATCTTTGTTTTATGCAATGGGACTGACAGATCAATGTAAAAATATGTCCACACTTGTTAGAAGAATACAGACCGCTCCAATAATATTCAGTTACCAATAAGGAAATTCTCATTTAAGAAGGAAAACAAATATTACCCTCTATTATTTATTAGATTTCTGCTATAGGCTTAGTAATTAAAATATCTCACTCTTTTCAAATTAAGACTACACCAGGAATAAGAGTCAATAAGACAAATTAATTTAATTTCATTTCAAAAATACTATATTAATTTGTTTTATGAGAGATACTTCCACATTTTTCACACTTTTTTTGAGATATAAAAATGGTCATTTATCATCTTAACAATTGCTGAAAATTTACAAATAAAATCCTTCTACCATTTTTCACATTTAGGAGAATTTCCACCAATTATCAGGTTACGTTAGAGACAAAGTATGGTTAAAATCTGTTATGAATGTTTGTGTAGGGCCTTTAATATTAGCCTCCATTTCTTCAAGTCAAGAACATATTGAAGATATGTACCTGGAATCGATAAAAGGTCCCATCATCCTTCAGTGTTAGAACATGGTCTGAGATTGGAAAGAAATAACCATGTGCTGCCATCAGTGTTCCCAAATGTAGAGCTTCCACTGTTTGAAATAAAAAAGAAAAATAAACTTAAAAAGCTAAATAACTTCTTTTCAGCAGTTTAGTTTTGTTGTTAAGATTCACCTGATCTCCCGCAGATAACCAGTTGGCTCTCTGTCAAAGTCTTGCCATCGTGAAGGGTTTGTCTTTTTCTGTGTAGTATAATGGCACAACCGAAAACCCTGTACTTGCCTTCACACATAGCTATTAGATGTCCCATTTGTAGTTTCAGTTCCACTACTCATGTCAGCATTAGCAGGTACCTGCCTTAATGTTCACTCACTTCTTCTGAAACTGAAAACAGTTCTCATTTTTACCCTAATAGTGCAGCTTGCTTTTCTTCTTCAGAACAGTTTCTGACCACATGTTAAAATAGTTGACTCCAATTACATGATATGTTCCTCACTAGCTTTATCAGAGCTGCTGTAAAGAGTAGAGATTTCCTTGAAAGCCCCTCATTACTGGAAAAATAAGAAAGAATCACAGGATACTGGAACAGTTAAGGTTGGAAGGGACCTCTGGAGGTCATCTCACCCTTGCTCAAGCAGAGACATCTTGAGCCAGTTGCTGAGGACCATTTCCAGGTGTTTTTTGAATAACTCAAGGGAGTGAAGCTCCCCAACCTCTCTGGGCAACCTGTGCTAGTGTTCAGTCATGCTCATGGTAAAAAAGTGTTTCCTGAGGCTCAGTGGGAACCTTCTGTGTTTCAGTTTGTGACCATTGACTCTGTCCTGTCATCGGGCACCACTGAATACAGCACGGCTTCAACTTCTCCACATGTTCTCAACAAGTATTTATACACATAGATGAGCTTCCACCTGAGTCTTCTCTAGACTGAAGAACATCTTTTCTCATAGGAAAGATGCTCCAGGCACTTAAACATCTTCACACCCCTCACTTGGACTCTGTCCAGTGTGTGCATGTCTGTCTTCTACTGACAAGTGCAGAACTGGACACGCACAGGATGAATTCAATTCACTTTAATGAACAAAATCCTAATATGCAAGAGTAAGGTTTATATGTGCTCTTGTATTTTCAGTGAATCACCATTCCGTACCAGACCCTGAAATCTTTAGCTCAGTATTGTCATTATTTGGCTGACAAGAACACAATACTGGAAGAAGAGAACTGCATTAGTTGGAGTCATGATCTTTTTGCAGTACTTCTTTACCAACCTTGTAACAACTCCAGTACACATCCCAAAAATAGCTACACAACAATTTCTGCTTTAACATTCAAAATTTCCTGGCAAAGTCTGCTATTATCAGTCCACAACCACCAAAGTTTTCTAACTTTAGAAGATGAGCCCTGGAAAGAAGCACAAGGGTTTCGAAGATCTACGACAAAGCCATCAGTTACAGGAGCTGGTGATAGAGAGGACAACACCGCTGCTGAACAGCATGAGGGATAAGAAAACAAAAAAGGCCAATAAAAAAAAGTTATAATGAACACCTAAGACGTAAAGGAAGGGTGGGAAAGGGGAGGAAGGAAAAGATATAGAGAAGAAAGACAAAACCCACAAGATCTGCCTAAGAAAATGAGAGATCTTTGATTAAAATATGAAATCAGCATGAATCCGTAAAGCATGTAGATCACTAAGTATGAATACTTGCTATAAGGAAAACATGTTACACCCCCACAAATTACACAGATTCATATTCCTCCTCTAAGAAGTACTCATTTGTTCCTACTGCCTATTATATTATTGCCTATAATTTGGCTTTCAGCAATGGCAAACATAAATTTTGCAGCACAGATTTGTCTTGCCCTTCCTCTTAAAAACAACATGGCAGCATCTGACCAGCAGTCACAGCATCATCAGGCAGAAAGAAATGTGAATCCTGATAACAAATACAGAAAGAGAGTTTTGCTTATGTTGCACCCCTTATTATTTTGAATATGAGAAGTAAACACAGGTTTATTTACTTACCCATACTTATCAGGATCCCAAAAAATTCCCTCCTTCACCCTTTGTTCACCTTCAGACATTCACTGGCACAGGAAGCACAGTGGGAAGCAGCACGACATCTTTAAACCAACACAAAGCCCACAAGCATATGAAAGGGGCAAGGGCATCTGGACAGTACTCAGCTGAGATCAGATAACCCTACCAGGATTTATTTGATATCAAATAATTATTGCTATCTCTGTGTTTAGCAAACTGGTGCCTGTCCCTCCAGCACAACGATTATCTAAGAAAATACAACACACTCTCTCTGGGCCTGCTGTAAAATGCCACAATGCTGTTAACAAGCCATTTCCCAGTTTCAAGGCTAGAAGAAATCTCTCTTACAGAAGAAAGGCAGTTGCTTCACTCCTTGTGCTTGTGATGTCTGTAAATACCCATGTGAACTGTGTCCTAATTATAATAAATTTATAGGTTGTTATTCCTTTATTTCAAGCTGCTAAATTCTATTATCCCATGGATCAGAAATTTTGAGTCAATGCTTTCTCTACTGAGTCAGTTGCTGAGATTCTTTCTACTTTGGTTCACGTCATGTGCCTTTATAATTTTATCAAGCTTTTCTTTGTTCTTCACATTGCAAGTTATTGCCAATTCCAAAAACTTTATTTTTGCAGTTATAACGTATCTTCATGTGTGGTAGGTCAGCCTGGTTAACCTTGGCTGGATGTCAGGTGCCCACCAAGTTGTTCTATCACTCCCCTTCCCAGCTGGACAGGAGAGAGAGAACAAGATGGAAAATGACTTGTAGGTTGAGATAAGGCAGTTTACTAAAGCAAAAGTGACATTTTTTCATGAGCACGAATGAAGAGGAAAATAGCAAGGTTTATTCTCTACTTCCCATTAGCAAGCAGTGTTCAGCTTTTTCCTGGGAAGCAGGGCTTTCAGCATGTGTAGCAGTTTTCAGCAGGCAGCCACTGTAAACAACAAATGCCTCCCCTTCCTCCTCCTTTCCGTAGCTTTTATATCTGAGCTGACATCATATGGTATGGAATATCCCTTTGGTTAGTATGGATCAGCTAGCCTGTTTGTGTCCCCTCCCAGAATCTTGCCCTCGTGTGGGCGTGGGAGGATTCTGGACCAGTGCGCTCAGCGGTTGCCAAAACAACGCTGTGCTATCAACACCTTTCCAGCTGCCAATGTAAAACACAGCACCTTGAGGACTGGTAGGGGGAAATGAGCTCCATCTCAGCCATACCCAATGCATCATGGAATGAGAGAAAAACAAAGAAAGAAATGTGCTGACATATTTTAGAGAAAGGATTTCTTAGCCAGGGAGAAGGAAGCCCTTAGGACAGGGCTTGCCAGGGAGCTCTGACGCAGATGAGAGTGTGTTCTCTTTAGATTAAGCAGAAACTAAATTGGCTCCAGATTTGTTTCATATTCTTTCTGGATTCTGAACTGTAATATTTTTCAAGATCACAAGGAGCTCACATTATTTCCCTTTAGCCAGCAATTTTTAGACCACATCTGGACTAATGTCTAGTTATGAATAACACGTCCATTCTAGTGCAAGAAAGACATCAACAAACTTGGAGAGAGTCCAGTGGAAGTTCACCAAGATCACTGGGGGTCGAGAATGCACCCTTTAAGGAGAGGCTGGAGGAGCTGGGCTAGGTCAGACTGAAAAAAAGAATGTTTTGAGGGTGTTTAGCAGTACCTTTCCAGTATCTAAAAGGAGTTTGCAAAACTTTATGGAGTTGCACAGTAAGATAGATAGATAGATAGATAGATAGATAGATAGATAGATAGATAGATAGATAGATAGATAGATAGATAGATAGATGGAGGCTGCCCAGAGACACTGTGCAATCCCTGGAGGGTTTCAAGACCTGAACAGATACATTGGCTTCATGTTTGAGCTTACACTTGACACTGATTTGAGGAAGAAGTTGAATTAGAGTCTTCCTGAAGTCACTCTCAACCTGAATTATATTAGAACTCTGTGACTCTAGACGGTCAAGCAGAAGTGGAACACAGAGCTTAAAAAAGGGATGAAGATAACTGGAGAAGAAATTATTTGAAAGCTCTTGCCCCAGAAGAACCTACACTCCAAGGTTGGTTACAGTAGGAGTAAGAGCTTGTATTTCTCTCACTGACCACTGAGTCATATACACAAGTATATAGTCATTTCTAGTTCTCTATGAAAAAATGGAAAGAGTGACCTGGTCTTTTTCAGAAGTCAATTAAGGTTATTGAAGATGTGAATTATTTCCAGTAGCAGCCTATATCTCTTCTCAAGTTATATATGGAGGGTAAGGTGGTTATACTTTCACCTCAGGCAATCTCATTCAGCTAGAATGAATCCACACTCAATCAACATTAAGGCACAGCTCTGTCTTTAGCTACTACACATTAATATGGACATATAAACTTGTCCCTTCTCTTTTTTTTTCTTTAATTAATATACAATTAGTTTTAATTTTTTATGGCTATGAATCCATCAACTTATCCCAGCATTACATAAATAAAAATGCACAAATAAACCATTTTAATATGAACCTAAGATCCACTGTAGTTCACACTTTGAGTGTTACAAAATTATACTCAATGAATAATGTCCACGAGACTCTATGCCTACCTCACACCAGGCTCATAGAGGACTTATGTAGCAGAAACACTACACAGAAAGAAAACATAGATCTCATGAAGTTTCCAATCTTCGAGCAAGAGGTTTTCCAGTGTATTCCAGACACAACAATGGCAACACTTGGATATACATCTCAATTTGCTAAAATCAGACTGAAAAATTATTGTACGAAGCCAACAAAGTAGAACATTAGGATTTACGAAACAAAACTATGAGCTTGAAAAGGAAAAGGGAGTCAGCAGCAGACTAATCCAACATGCCTAAATTCCTAGAATTTAAATTCAGACAGCTTCTGTATCCCCCAGCTATTCCTGCATGTGAAGTTAGAGGATTTTCACTTAAGAAGCACATTTCATCTGGAAAAATGGCAAATGTAGATTAGGAACATCAAAAACTTCTATGAAGAAGATTAGTTAAAAAGAAGAAATAAGTCTGAAAGAAATGCTTTTAGACAAAGGTTGTCAAGTGAAAATACTAATGTTTTTATATAATCAGAATAAAAAAACCAGAGGAACAGACTAAAAGCAAAAAAATACCATTTTTTTAGATGGCAAGTGTATGCAGATGCATGAATAAATGCGATATCTATACAAGTACTATTTCTCCATCTTCAGTCACTGTGTATGAGAATATGCAATGTAAACTACATTCTCAGTCATACCCAGAGAGCCTTGCTGAGACGGCATAATTCAAATTGCAGTCAACTGCTGTACAACGAATAAAAACTACAGCCAGAGACATCACGTAAAAAATCTGAGGGAGACAAAGCTCATGGTGGTGTAACTGGTAGAACAGAGTAGACTTCAGCTTCCTATGCTCTTGACACCTTGTTTTGAAGACATCAAGTATCTGATTCAAGGTTCCAAATATACTTCCTAGTAGTTGTACCATGTAAGAGTGGAACGGCATATTCAAACAAAAATTTACTCACACCACTGTTTTAATTTTTAAAGCTATAAAAGGAAAGTGTTGCAAGTTATGATACCCAATGAAAAGAAATGCCTTGGGTGAAATACAGAAATGCATCTTTATGAATCTGTTGCATTTCAACAGGATAGTATTTTATATAAAATATTTTTATAAAGTATTTTATATAAAATCAAAATATTGCTGTGGATGTAGGTTTGATTCTTAAAGCTATTGCTGGGCTAAAAGCTCAGAAAAAGCTAAAAAGTTCACTCTGCTGTTGAACTTCATTTAGTTGAGTGGGTGAAGTGAACAACACATGTGCATAGATTGATTAGCAATCATTTTTCTGAAAAGTAATATTGCCCAGCCATCTGCTGTGCCTTTGCAAGATAGTGATCTTGACAGATTAAATGCCAGTCACTTTTAATATACTTTGTTATACAAGAGAGTCAGATATTTTCAATGCTTTGGGACAAAGCAAACATGATGAAATCAAAAGAATGAAAAATATACCCTAATAGTTGAATTGTTGATTTTATTTTCTTTTTAAACATGGATTTTTAAGCATGGATTGATGATAGTTTGTTCATTTTAAATTGCAGGGTAGAGTAGGATTAGCAGAACAAGTTGTTTCTTATGATAATGTCCACAGAAGGGGATTAAAAAGGATGAATATTCCTTGTTTTTCTTTGGGTACACTTTGGGTATCATTCTAGTTAAAGTCTTGCAACATCTGAAGTGCCTGCTTTGAGGGACTGAGAGCAGAAAATCAGAGTATTTTCCAATTGTGCTTCCCTTTCAAATGCAATTTTCCATTGTCTATCTTATGTTCTCTTGTGCAGCTCAATCCTGGAGAAAAATTTCCTACAAGGACCATGACTTGGGGAATTTTGTGTCCTTAATATTGTTATATGATGTAAGAAGCAGTAAAAAACTCAAACTTGGCAGTTTTTTGTATACTTTTTGATACAAAAATGAAACCTTCCCCTTGAAACAAACAATAAAGTGTTTGTTATTCTAGGTTATTTGTTGAATCTAAAATCCATAACTGTACCAAAGTGGATTGCTAAGCCACACTGCAGCCTGGAAAAAGAATTAATGAGTCAGAACTTCACAAGCACATATTCACTGTAAGCATCAAATGCCAAGATTTTACCACTTACTCTCACCTCACTCCTGCTGTCATTTCATTGCCAGTGTGAACACAAGCTGCAAAGGATTAACTTTTAGTTGGAGTAATAAAATACAACCTGCTCCTCACACTGACATAAAGCGTAGGAGAGACTCACTCTCTGGGCTTGACTGTGATGTTTAAAAAGGAGAAAATAAAATAGCTAAAAAAGTTCATGAACACTCATAACACTATAAACCCCCTTCTTTTGCCCCACCTGAAGGAGCAGTAAGGGGACCAGCACTCAGTGAAAGTCATTTCAGCCAGGACAAAACAGTTGCTGAAGAAAGAGGCACTATTCACCCAAATGCAGATAAAATGAGATTCATACTTGATTCAAAGACAAAACAAAGTTATCTGTCAACACAGCATCTTACCTAAGTAGGCAGGATTTTGCTTGTGCTAGACAGTGGCTGCTGATGCCAACGGGAGGGCAGAGGCATTGGTGGGATCATCACTCAGCAGGGTAAGGGGGAAAACCTACCAAAGATGGGCCATGAGTCCTCATCTGCCCAAGGCTTGGTCCTGTCCACCTTACAGTCTGAGCCGATCTAGAATGTGAGGTGGTATCCCAAGTCTAGAAACAATGCACACCTGAAACATTGACTAGTTTCCTCACAAAAACATCCCACGCAACAGGGACTGTGACAGTGATGAAAGATAGTTCTGTCTTCCTGCATTCTCCACCTCACCATACCTCTTTCTGCCACTGTCTCTGATGGGCAATGTCCTAAGATAAGAACACCAGCTGGGTATTTCAGAAGGAACTTTTGGATGCTCGCATAATTAATGCAATCCAGGGATTTTTGTGACTGACTTTCATCCACATCAGCCTGCAAAAGGGTATAAAATGCTTCTGAAGACTGGTCCAGCTAGGCAAACTGGTCTTCCAAGGGTGCAAACAGATCCTGGATGGAAACCCACCATTCCCCAAACCCTCTCCCAATCCACTCCCATCCCCAGCAGGGATAGTTGCAGAGTACATCCAACCAGAAGGTGGGGAATACTTTTGGACAGGTAAATAAAATGCACTAAGATTCAGCCAAATACAGGCATAAAATCCTTGAGCAGCTACACAGATGCTTTGTTGTTTGGTAATTGTGAATTCTGCAAGGCCAAAGAGTGTAAACCTGTACATTTCTAGATGAACCTACATAAATTATAACCCTTTAAACATAGACTGTTGACCAAATCTGAGACTAAGTGGACTCACCTACACCTAGACTTCTCCAGGAAGTTTAGAAATCAGGGGGGACTTACTGAGGCTCATAATTCAACAGGTGGAGTCACAATCTAATTATACTATAATCTATTGTCCTAGATGATACAGTTGTTATTTAGATACTTCAGTGGCAATGTTTAGGTGCGATATTAGCAATAAATCTAATCATAATCATCCACATAATCACTGTGTCCTACTTGTCATGCCTGACTGAGAGCCTTCTCTCAATTACTCCTCTACAGAGACACACTACTAGTCCTGCCTTACATGCTCACAGATGTGGGCAAATTGGGACTGACCTAAAAGTCTGGCATAACCCTGAAAAACTTCTGTCTAGACAAGATCAATAGAAGCCATATCACCATGAAAGACTGAAGGAAAAGGGAAGCTGACCTATAGTTTCTGTAAAGAAACAAAAAGAAGAAAAAGAAAACCAAAAAAACAAAACCCAAGAACACCCTCTCCAAAAAACTAACCAACCAACAGAAAAAAAAATATCAAATTGGAGCAAAAAAAATAAAATTAAGTTAGTCCTTGAAAAAGAAGTTGCATCTCACTGCTAGCAATACACAAACCCTCTTCTTGAAAACTTTTTAAGTATTGCCTATTAGTTTTTTTTATTTGATTGTTTTCCACTGGATTTCAGCTGCCTACACACTAACTGTTACTACCTCCTATAAAGTTTGCTTTCATGCTCTTAATAAAATCACATCTTGAAAGGCAGACCCCTGGGACCTCAAGATGTAATGCTTTGAGGTGTGCACCACTGCTTTCATATTGACCAAAAACTAAAAAAAAACTGAGTTGCAATCTGAGGTCTCGTGAAGCAGACAAATGAGGAGTGAGGTACTGATATTGAGCAGTGCTATAACTTCACCTCTGAAATATTTGTTTGGCAAACTGGAAACCTGCAGCTGCAGAGGATGGAAGAAATCCACCTAAGCTGTAACCAACGGATAGACTTAACTATCAGGCAAAGCATAACACGGCACAATTTGGTCACAGTTCACTCACCAAGCAGTCATGAAAAGTGGCCTGAATGTGTTTAAAATTGTCTTTATAGGTTCTCTGTTATCTCTCACCTCAATTTTTTGAAGTACCTACCAATATCACACCAGCATCAGGCCTTCCACTGGTGGAATTTAGCTCTGTACATACCAACACAAGTCAGAATTTAGAAAACTTTTCTTCTAATTTCACTATTACTACTCTTGAATTTTCTATTTTCAATTTTGCAGAAACCGTGGGCTTTTTGTTCTTCTACTACTGATATCTCATGTCTCTTTAAATTGAAATGATAGAAGGGTGAAATGAAACTGCGCTAATATTTAAAGTCATAAGTGCACCCTTTTGAACAAACCTGCTAAAGACAAAAGAAAAAAAATCACAAAAAATCCAATTACTGCAAATACATTACTTTTGAAAAGAATCTCATATGACATCTTGTTACCCAGTTTCAAGCATCCACAAAATACCTAAAATATTGGACATAGACTAATTCTACTCAGTAGTATAATTATTATGCTATTAATTCAGGTTTTCTTGTATGCTGCTTGCCAGTTGCTGCTAGTATGCCAGATCTTCCTACTTTCTTCACCTGCAGCAGCTGAGTCTGCAGACGTGTGACCAAATTGTTTGGCTGCAAACGTTCAGTGGGGGAAGTATCTGATTCCACATGACACCCAAGAATTTCTGCATGTCAGTATCAGCCACAAAATGTATTTTACGTCATGGTTGCCTCAGACATGGTGCCCTGTATGATGGCATATTTTCCTGGCATTCCTGACAGTGCCACTGCTTCTCCCTTTCTTTGTCACACTCAAAGCAAGGCACAGCTAGCAGCCTGGCAACTCTCAGTCAGCTGTGTTTGGACACCAAAAACACAGAACCTTTGACAAGAGCACATTCCAAGCCATCACCAATAGGCACTGCCACAGCCAGTTATATATCTGGGGTAGGGTTTCAAAGGATGAGACCCATGTTTAAGGCTTGGCAGATCCAGGGGATGTGAATAACTAGTGTGGTTGATGAACCACTTGGATTTGTGGCCAGCAAACAGCAAAAGTGGGTGCAAGCTTTTTTCAGTGCACAAAATGTTTATTCCCAAATGAACTACAGAAGATAATGTTGAATCAGAGGGCCATCAGTTAGGGTGAAGTTTCTGAAGTTGGGTGAGAGTAAGCAATAGGTAGCACTAACTCTTGCAAGGATTATTGCTGGTTAAGATGAATCAGGACATTTTTTAGTCTCTAAGTCTGTTTAGGTATGAATTGCTACTACACCAACCATTAACTTTGTATCATTGTGATGCATTGCTATCATAATCATAGAACACCCACTTCTGACCAGGCAGTTCAGAAAATACAAAGAACATGCAGCAGCCACAGCTAGAAAAATAGCTGCCTCTTTCACTGCACTCAATACAATAAAGAAGAACACAATCCTCTTTATAGCAATTTTCATACCTCCAGCAAATTGAGAGCATAAAACACTGAAAAAAACGTACTTTTTCCTATGGGAAGAATGCTGTGATTTTAAAGTCCACCAGGAGTTAAAAGCTTTATAAGTAAATTGGTGTCATTGAGACACACATCAAGCTAAAATACCAGCAAAGCTCAGGCGGGGTAACAACAAAGAGCATGGAGGTAGCCTTTCCAGAGAATAATATAGGAATGACATCAGATACAGTTGTGTTGGATGCACATACACAAAAATCCCCAAGGCAGTTATTACAAACAGGATCACTTTTAGAGAGTTCTCTTTGTCCATTATTTATAGTTCATTTCTTTGACTGGTAAGTAAAATGTACTTCACTGTCCTCATAAAAATGAAGGATGAGAGTAAACTTCCCAATGTTGTAGAAGTCCATTTATGCCATCCCATTTTCCTACTGTCATAGCCACCCTCCCAGTGCTCACTTCGCATCATTGCATAGGATTTACACAGATAATTGCAGAGAACTATCAGTTCAGCTAGAAAAACTCTGATATAAAAAAATACAGAAATACTGACATTAGCAAAAATAGCTCAAAGAAAACCCTTTCATAACTGTTTTTTTTTTTTTCTTTTCTTACAGAAAGAGAAGAGGCCTCAATAAGTGACCTATTTCTTCTTTGGTGGCAGAATCTAAAAGTAGAAGGAAGAGATAGCACTGATGACAACAGCAGCAGCAAAAACTATCAAGGGCTTTAAAATAAATTGACAAAATGAACAAAAGCATCTAGCTGGGTCAACATAATAGTCAATCTGTGTTTTAGGGCAAGTTAAATATTAAACTGCTCAACTGTTAGACACAGTGTGAAATTTATTATTTAATCACTCTCAATACTAAAGAAAAGAAGATAGATAATATATCCTTAGGTTTTAGAAAGATATTCAGGATAAATCTGGGGAAAAGAGACATCACTACAACAGACACCCATACAGACAACATGATAGGAACTATAATAAAGGGTAGAATTAATTCAAATAAAGATAAATTAATCAGAAAAGGAAGACTCAGGACAACTTTTTCTGGTGCATGCAATATCTCACAACTCTCTGAGAGTTCCTATGTGGAATTAGTGAACATACAAGATTAGGAAAATCTGGATTCCCAGATCTTGGCGTGATTAGGTCTTGGCATGATTCCTCCCAATGTTTTCTAAAGGTATGAAGCAGGTCATGAGAAAAGCAATGGTAGAAACGTGGGAATAAATGTCAGGCACAGATGATCAGTTACACTGAAGGGAAGGTAACCACAGTAGCTGTGTTTAGTAGCTCCTGATCTGTTGATTATCATCCTAAATTATCTACTGAATGGTGTGAAGGATGATATTACATCAGATATAAAATTTGCTGAAAATTTAACAGTACTGAGGTAACCAAAATCTGAGTTGTGAGGAGATGTGGGACTTTATGGTACTGATTCACTAGACAATACAACAGCAAATAGAACTCAATTTTGAAAAATGCTAAGCATTTCAAATATGAGCCTCCCTTCCCCAGGTTCACATGCCCAGCAAGTGACCGCAAGGTCAATTGCTGCTGCTCAAGAAAAAGTAGAGGTGCCATATGAGATTCTGTGAAAATGTCCACTCGAATCTCAGAAAATAAAATAATTATTAGGAAATAAATATAAAACAAATTTGAAGACATCAGTAGTATAATCACAGCACACCACATAATAAATTTCAAGCCCTCACTGCAAGAAAGACTTTGAGGTGCTGGAGCATGTCCAAAGAAGGGCAACGTGATGAAGGATCTGGAGGACGAGTCTTAAGAGGAACAGCTGTTTAGACGGGAGAAAAGAAGGCTCAGAGGGGACCTTATTGCTCTCTACAACCACCTGAAAGGAGGTTGTAGCCAGGTGGGGGGTGGTCTCTTCTCCCAGATAATAACCAATTGGATGAGAAAATGGCCTCAAGGTGCATCTGGGGGGATTTACACTGACTATAAGGGAAAATTTCTTCACAGAAAGGGTTGTCAAGCAGTGGAACAGGCTGCCCAGGGAAGTGTTGAGTCACCATCCCCAGAGGTATTTAAAAGATGTATTGATGTGGTACTTAGGGATGTGGTTTGGTGGTAGCCTTGGCAGTTCTAGGTCAATAGTTTGACTTAATGATCTTAGAGGTGTTTTCCAACCTTAACAATTCAATGATTCTATGATTCCATCTGACAGTTCCCATGATATAGTAGCTTTTTATTATATTTTTATTTTTTTTGTTTCATGCTAGTTGTTATATTTGATGATATCAATAATTTCAGTTTCAAGAGGCAAATATTTCATATTTATAATAAGATAAGAGCTATTAAAATGTTACATTTTCCAGTTTATCTGTAGTATTACCATAAAGTAGACAGTAATTAAGATGCAAATTTTCAAAAGCAAGTGTAAATTAATTGTAATAATTTCTGCAAGCATAACTGAGGTGAATAGTCTTTTTATGGCTTGGATTTATTTGGGTTTTTTTTTTAATTAATTTGAGCTTTAGTTTTAGTGAGAACAATATTTTTTTATCTCTTATAAAAATTAAATTCTATTTACATTAGATATTTTATGTTTAGTGGATACAAGTATTCTGAAGCCAAAGGAGGCCTTGCAGCTACATGACCACAGTAGACAAGGCTTTTGTAACCCACTCTGACACTCAAACAATGAAAATCCTGTAAATTTGTGAAATTTGAGTAGAGGACTGAATGCAACCAGTAAAATTAGAAATGGGGAGAAATATTGGAGGGACAACATCTGAATGGAGAAGAACACATGAATTAGATCCAACAAGCAGCTGTAAACAAATGAGGACCAGAGGATATTCTACGCAGTAAAACTGGAGCATGAACATGGGGAGTAAAAAAGAAGAGAGAAGACGGAAAAAAAGGAAGAGAAAGAGAAAACAGTATATTGAAAAAAACGAGAGCATGCCTAGGAAATATTAATCTGTCCAAGATGAAATGGCAAGCAATGTCTTTTGTACAGTAAATGCAATTGGTCTTGGACTAATACTGTGCTCCTGTGTGGACAGCAGTATTCTCCTACACGTGCTACGGAAAAACTTAAAACCCTCCCTAGGTAAATTACTAACAAAATCCAGAGAAAACCTTACATTAATCTTCCCATCATCAGACACTATATATGACATGTAAATATCAAAACATTTATGTTTACTTGACTATAAATAGCTGCAGCAACTGTTGGCAAGATGAAATAGGATTTCAACTGCTTTTATTCAATTAAGTGGTCCAGATTTAAAGTCTCACTTCCACCTACTTGCTCTTTCCATTACTACATAACAGTCCTTTGGCAAACAAGGAAGCAAAAATCTAATGAAGTCTCTAGACAGTTATTTAGCTGTTTTTTAATTAATTATGCCAGCATGAATTGGGAACTAGTAAATGTTCCTCCCCTTAAATCCCCAAACCTTGGTATGATCCCAAAGGTTCAGAAGGAGGCTGTCAAATGGTGAGAAAAGCATGCACAAAAATTCCTAGCAAGTTTAGTGGAAATGAGATAAAATATTTTATTAAGAAGGTCATTATAATTTAATTTATGCAATTAACTAGTGAGCGTTATTTCTAGAAGTTATCAGAATTCTCCCTAAAAGAGTATACTCTTTTGAGGAGTCTTCATTTGTAGTTTTGTCTTTAGCTAGGTCAATAAACATATGTTTTATTGTTATTAATAAAGATGGTAACATCATAATCTCTGACCATGCTGCTAGTGTGGAGAGTTACAATGCAAGCAGACATAATTGGGAACAGATAATATTTTTGAATCAGCAGGCTTTGGGATCCAAAGCTTGTTGTTTTGAAAATCTGATGCATCACTAGGAAGTTAGTACTGGCTTTACCTACGTTTGACTTATACTGAGATATTGCTTTCATTTTCAGAGTGATGGCACTAAGGAAAAGATTTTGGTACAATACCTGGAAGGAAATATCCTCTTTAGGAACACCAGGTTCCTTAGAAGAACAGTATGGAGAATTTTCAAAGAAAACCAAGGAACAAAAATTGCCCAGTTTGGGGCTTGATTGTAAAACTGATTATAAAGATTTCCAGACTTTATAAATCATTCAGAAGAAGCCAGTATCAGTTTTGAATAGCACATCTTATATATAGTTTTATGATGAAGATGTGTGCTTTGAAGTAACTTTGTGAGTAAACATTTCAACTGTGCAATTTAGGTTTCTTAAATCCTACGTTGTTCTGTGAAAGAAAGGATGAAATACATTTCTCCAGCTGGTGCAACAGAGCACCTAAAGTTATTCCCAATGAAACTATCAAGACAAATTCTATTGTCTTGATCAAGTAACAGGTTTAGCACTAACTTTTTATCTGAGTAGGTTTCTTCAGACTTATTTTTCTAATCAGTATTTTGTATTCTATTCAGTACATTTTTCTTATTCTTCGCTCAATAAGACTCTCAAAGACTTCAGTGAAATAAAGCTCATGCTGCCTACTGAATTGTGACAAAAATGCTGACTGTAGGTTTGCTTCAATTTTTAAAATCTAACTGGGTATCAGGCATATCAGGCACTTTTTATAAACTAAACTTTGGATTTTAGCCTGAGATATAGGCTATGTTACACATAATTGTATTTTAAAAGGCACCTAGTTAAATCTTGTTTCTTTTGGAGTTAAAAATAAAACCTCCAGCTTTGTGCATAGGTTGAAACTTTGCCTTTACTGATTAGAAGAAAGGATGAAGGAACGAATGTCATGTGAAGGCATTATGCTTACTGCTGAAAATAATTCTGAGTAGAATCTTTAGACTTTAATATTATTTTCTATTAAAAATAAATACCTTTGAAGTCATCACCATGGAATCAGGACTAGTTTAAGAAAAATGACATTTAAAAACTCAGTTGATGATTTGTTTTTAACCCAAGGAAAGCAAGCATCAGTAGAATTCTGTTATATACAGAAAATGTGTATGACAGTATATGTATAGTCAAATCATAGAGTTATAGAATGATTTGTGTTGAAAGAGAACTTAAAGATCATCTCCATTTAAGGATCATTCACTCCACCTTTCACTAGACTAATTGCTCAAAGACTAATTAGAACCAAAAGAGATCTATTTTAAATTAATATGCTCTTGGCAATTAAAAATTAATAGCAAACAAACTGGTCACAGAAACACTGTTACAGAACACGTGTACTTTGTCTAACAATACCATAATTTTATTCTTACCATTATACAGCAAGTTATGCTACACGGCTACACAGCAAATTCCATACCTGCCATCTTTATCCATTACTCCAAGATAGACATTGATTTATAAATTAAACAGATACAATTCATTTATACTTTACAAGTAATTTAAAAGTTTATAAAATTACTTAATCGCTAGGATGAAAAAAACAAACTATTTTATATCGAATCTTGTAAAATAATGCCACCTTAAGACAATGAGGGAGGAGGAATTTTATTTAGACATGCTTAACTTGATGAAACAGTTTGTAATAGTTTGACCTATCTACCTACATGAAGGAAGCTATTTGTCACTGATACCATGAACTCTTTGCATCAATACCACAAATTCTGTATCCCTCTTGTAAGTGTAAACAACTGTTCATTTTTTAACCAGCTACCACTCTACTAAACACATCAGAAGAAATGACAGCTTCTTGAAAGAAAATTGGAAATGTGTACTGATGTAGCCTACCACCTACCTATAAGCAAGAAAGTAAAATGGCCAAACAAGGAACATATTAGTCACTTTCAAGAGTGATTACATAGAAGAGACACTGTTCAAACAGTACTGGCACATAAGTAGAACAACAGCTTACTCCAGGCTGGCCCTGCTAGTCTATGTGCTATTGGGAAACACTAACATGTGCAGTCTACACAGGGTAATAGATTACAGCAAATTGGAAAAAGCTACAGTGGAAAAACATGAAATCCATTAAGTCTGATTTATCCTGTCACAACTGAATTTTACAGGCAGTACACTTCTGTTCACCATGTCCAAAATCTCACTAAAGACTTTGGGCAAATAAAATAACCTCTTCATGTGAACATTTACAATTGCACTCCTGAGACCTCAGTAGTGGCTAGAAGTCCACTGATTGCCACACACAGGTAAGTACCAGCTATGTTACACATAATTAAAGGAAATCTGACCCAGATGTTTTTTTGCTTGAGTATCACAATGATAATTGTATTGGTCCTAAACCAGTGTCTGTAAATTTTGTTTTTCTTTCTTTTAATTCAACTGAAATTTAAGTCATTATTCCACTTAAATGTTACAGGACCTAACAATTTCAGACCAAATTCACCCAGTAGAAGAAAGTTAGGAAGTTATTTACATTAGACTTGATGAAGGTTCATGAGGTTTTGAACAAAGTGTGCCTGATTTTCTGTTAGGCATATGAAAAATGAGTGTCCCTGGTTTCCCAGTGTGAGGATTATAGTATGTGGGCAGGCAGTATAAATTACTTTTATTGATTTTTTTTTTTTTTGTAAGTTAAGCTGATGCATTCTACTCTTCCACAGGTTTTGATTAATGCAGACTGCAAAGATAAGCATGACCTTTCCATTCCCTTCTCTCTTTTTTTTCATAAGAGACTCTTTTCTCTGTTAGCAAACCCTGGAAGTACCTTTCCTTTGCTTGCAGCTGTCTGGTGGTGTCTCCCAGATGGCAATTGTTTAGAACATCTTGTCTGTGTCCTGCTACCTTACTGTAAATGTATGCAGAAAAGGCAGAAATAACTCAGAATTGAACAATTTTACAAGTATGCTTTCATAAACTCAAACAGAAACTCTAATATTTTTCTTCTCTTTCAAGCAAGTACTGTGTGTTGTCAAGGTCATTATTAGTATGGCAGTTGCTGGAGAGAGATTTTTACTACAAAGCAAAGGAGGGGAAACTGGAAGAAACATGAACAGATGTTGTGCTACTGAGTCTTCCCTTCTTATTGCACTGCATCAGTGACCACAGTTTACATGGCTGATGGTGGGCATCTAGATACAAATTAATAAGTGAAGAGACTATTAATGGTAAGAATTAAAGTAAAAAACAAACAAAAAAAACACAAAGGAAGATGTCTATGTTAAAGTAGAGTCTTATTTTATAATTGTAAAAGTTAGATTTAGTCATAGATATTTTTAACTTCAGTGTAATTCTTGATGTCCAAGAGCAGTAGCAAAGTACTTCAGGAAGCTGCCTAAATAAGATGGAGCAAGGCAATCTGAATGCAAAAGCTGTGCATTCTGGAGCTGCCTGCAGTACTGCGGCTCTGCTAGAACAATCATCCAATAATGAAGTGCTTCCGGCCAAATTCAACTGGTTTTCAGCTACAAACAAATTAAATAAGCAACACTCAAGAGTAAAGGTACTATAAAGGAACACAAGGATGGTGGCTAAACCTATTACCTACTCTTAAAGGTACTTTCTGAGACACTTAGAAAGAAATTATTCATGGACTGACTTTACAATAAAATGCATGTTTGTGAATAACACATATTTCATTATGAAAAGATTGGAAAACTGATACTGTTTTTACACCTTTAGCAGATAACAGTATGATTTACTATTAACATGCTGAATGGGAGTGAATAGACAAACCAAGTGTTTGCCCAGAGGACATCAAAGAAATCAGTGCAAGAAGCAAGTACAGGATTAGTCTCTTGGTAATTTGAGCTGATAGCTTTAAATAAGCTCATCTACCCTTCTTGTTTCCCACTAAGTACTGAAAGGACTTCAGTCTCTGGTATGGTCAGTCTGGTACATTTCACATCATTAATTATCACTTAAAAACACAAAAACACAATGTAAAAAAAAAGAGTAGATTTTCCACATTAAGAGTAAATGGCACCATCAGTGAAGAGTCAGCACTTACCATGTAATGGTCAATTCAACAAACACATGTCTAAGTGCCAAACCACAAGCCCTTACAATTCTGTAAACTCAGTTAATTGCTTCTTTTCAGGTTGAGATCATGCTTATATTTATGACTGACTTAAACTTCCACATTAAAAATAACTTAGACAACTTCTGTTACTTAAAATTTTACAGATGAGTTGTAGGCTGAAACACAAATATTTTTAAGTACATATTGAAAAGCAAACAATATAAGAGCAACTGTACATTGCCTTGTGTCCAGCTATTCTGGGCACAAGCTGTACTCTGTTCCACTGAAATAACTTAATATCTGGTATAATTTAACAGAATCTACTTGTCATCTCCACTTTACTTTCTTGATGGAGATTTACTGCAGCAAGCCAAAATCTTTCAAATCTTCCTGAAAATTATTTTCCATTTATGAAACATTTGCAGGGTTTTATTGACTGGCAGTTTACAAGTTCCAACTTGTAACTATTTTTTTACTGGAATTTACCATTTCCAGATTAAAGCTTTACACTTTAATATAACACGCTGAAAGCAAATGTTGCTGTCAGACTTTCTTCTGACATAATCTAGAAAGCAGACTACTTCATTCCAACTTAAATGGCGTTAGAGTTGTATTCCCTATGCAAAACAAAGGAAAAAATTGCACTACAAAATATTACATTTGGTTTGTGGTTTTTTTTTTCATGTATGGTAGTGTCTTCTCACTAGTTCTGTGTTTTATTAAATAAGTTGATTGAAGGAGTCAGGTGTTCTCTGGAGAACAGAAGGCTCAGGGTGGGACCTCACCACAGTTTTCCAGTACTTTAAAGGATGGGGATTCTCATCGCAAGAAGCTGCACTGAGAGAATGAGGGGCAGTGGGTACAAGTTGCATAGAGAGAGGTTTCATCTTGCTATAAGAACAAAGTTTTTTTACAGTGAGAACAAAGAATCACTGGGACATTCTCCACAGGGATGTGGTGGAGTCTCCATTCTGCAGGTGTTCAAGACGAGGTGGGACAGAGTGCTAAATAATCTCATCCAGGCTCACCTTCCCATGAAAGGTTGGACCACACGATCTTTTGCAGACCCTTCTAACTTGGGCTGTTCTATGATTCTGTGAATCTGCCTACTTACCCCTTAAATCACAGTTTGCATGCCTTCCTTGCATGACTAGTTCGCAGTGCTGGTAGATGAAGCCTGCAAATGATCCTTACATTTTTCTGGATAGAGTAGAATATACTCTTAAAATACATGATATGAGATCTACTTCATGTTGTTCTTACAGGTATGTGGCTGATATCAGACAGAGATGATAATTTTCAGTGCAAACTGACACATTCTTTATTTCTGCATTACAAAACTTCATTGTTTCACAAGAGCTTTGTAACAGGACCCTACAGGGGAGCTTTAAGAGACAGCCAGGTAAAACCCTGTCACATCTGGTGGACAGAAGATACTGGAAATCCAAATTATGGTGGCAACAGTTCACAGAAATGTAGGGCTTTTCTACAGGAAATTCTACATTGTCTTCTCTAGAACTGGAACAAAAAGCCACACGCATAAAGATTTTATAAAACAGAACATTTTCAGCAGTTTTGTCATGTGAATAGCTCTTGCTCACCATCTGCCACGTTCTCTGCTATCTGGCTATTCTGAGCATTACCCAAAGAAACCATTTAGGGCTATTTGCTTTCTGAAGATTTGCATTCAGCCAGCTCCAGATAGCTGACTTTGGACTAGGACCAATACACATAAGATGTTTTTGTCATTGTGGATATTTTTTTTCCATCCATGCAATCTGAGAGGATAAAACCCAGCTTAGGTTAAATTACTGTGCTGTTCTGGTTACATATGTTAGTAGTTTGTGGTTTTGCTTAATTTTAATTGAATATGAACATAAGGAACCAGGGAAAAGGGTTTTCCCTTTAATATAAATTTTTTTCTCTTTCCAATTTTACAACAATCAGGTAACCTGAAAAACAGCCTGTGCCAGTACTGAAGCTCTAGTTTGACAAATGAGGGTTAAGCTTCCACATGAAATAAAGATAGAATGGCAATCTTTCAAATTCAAATACAGATAGGTGACTGTTTTGTAGCTGAAAATTAAGAAGTATGGTATCACACTTAAGTCTCTGGCAACCTCCACATTATCTTCAGGAAGCAAACTTATGACACTGTTTAAAGTTACATAAAATTAGAAATATTTAGTGTTTGTTTTCATGTAACATATCAATATGTTGTGAACTGGCTACTTCTAAATATCAAATTATTTATTGATTGTGACTTGAGGAATGAGGAACTATTTTAAACATGTTGATTTTACTTTTTGCTGGAATCCTACAATGATCATACTTTGATTTCTAATATGAAAGAAAAACACACTTTTAAAATAAAATAACTCAAACAAACAAACAAAAAAAACCACACAAAACCCCTAAAACAAAAATTCCATTCTCAAGAGGCTAAAACACAATGAGGGGGGAAATTTTTTTTTTATCATTCTTTGAAGAGGAAAGATTATCTTTTCTCTAACTAAAAAACCCCAGGAACTTTCACAGAATATTTTAATTCTACCATTCAGCCTTCTCTACTGGAAATAATTCCGTTATGGAAAATTTCTGATTAGGTAGAAAGATTCCCATAGACCTGGGAAATAAATATCAGGTATACACCAAACTGTGTTTCCTGCTGGCCACACAAGAAACCCAAGGCAGATTTTGAACTCAAAGCTTTACTTCCACATCCCAACCCAGCTAATGAAGCAATGAACTGTTCTTCCTAACTCATGGCCTAACTGATTTTATTTGAATTTCACTTTCCATTTAAGACGCTATAGAAGTGTCCAAGCTTAAGATGAACATTCAGTAAAAATACAAGAATGTATTTTATTAGTTTTATTTATTTTTTATATATTGAAAAATTCCATAAAATAGCATCTGTTTTATGAACTATTTAACATGACACTGAGTAAATTACTCACAGATTCAAATGCATTCTCTACTAAGTAACTATCATTATCATTCTTGTCCATTCTGCTATCTGCTCCAATAAAATGGATACTCAAAATCCTCAGATTCTTAGGAAAGATTTCTAAGGTATGACGATGTCTGTTTTGCTAATGAAATTATGCTGGTCAAATGCTGCCTGGCCAACCCCACCACAACAGAAAACAAAGTCAGGTCCAATAATTTAAAAAAAACAAAGCAGAATTTGCAGACATGAAAACAAAATAAATTACCTGGGTCTTCTATAGATAAGTTCTTCGTTAACCATTGAACAATGTCTGAACCTAGGAACAAAACAACAGGCATTTTTAGATTAGTGAGTTTTCTCTTCCTATTCTTCAGATCCCTGAGGCAATACATATTGTTCTTCCATGGAAGAGATCTACAACTTTTGCTCCGTTTGTCTAGAAAAGTCACTGACCATTCTATTTTATTTTAGGGGGTTTTAAGCTTTGTTTTAGCAGAGAACCATAGCATTCATTCTTTCTTTAGGATAAGACTTATAAAAAGTAATAGAAGTGGATTAAGTGTATGACAATAGTCTACATTTTAAAAATTACACTACTGCAAAATTTACATAGCAAAACAAACACTTTATAAAGCTAATACTAAGTTTTACTCTCCTTAAAAAATATTTCCCAGTTAAAGCATATTCATTTACCTACATATGTACTACCAATGTATCAAAATCCTCCTCATGGCTAAGCTCTTGGCAGAATTCATTTTTCCCTTCGTACTTAAGCTCTTTCCTCACTACTCCAGTCTCTCTTCTTCTGTATCCCTTCATTTACTGCCTACCCATTTCTTTCTATCTAATTTCCTGTCTTGTTTTAAGGTCCCATGCTATTGCTCACTTCTTAACACCTTTGATACCAGATTTCTTGCTGCTTTTCACAATGAGTACCCTTCCAACCTCACCTCCTAATTCCTAACCCATCTGCTCCTCTTGGGCATGCACTTCTCTCACACTGCACTTTATGTCACAAACCTCGTTTTTCAGATTGAAAGCTACAGTTGAACTTCAGCCACTGTGAACATGGATTACAAAATAAATTATGAAGCAGTGCTGCAGATAAAGCCACTTACATTCATGATTTAACAACTTTAAATAACCAAATTGGCTTAAAGGAAAAATGTAGTGAAACAGTGGCAGGGTGTTACATGCATGTTCTTCATGTTTCATGATGCCTCCATTTGAGACAAGCAATGTAATAGAGAGAAATGTTACATAATATTTCCTTACAGAACCAATATTTAAGTTGCTCATCCATTTCCCAGCAATCATAATAACAAAGTTCTTTTATAAACCTTAAATTTAAAACAATAATAAAAAACTACACAACTTACACAAATATAAACCAAATCAAAACAATAATATCTCTGGAATGTACAATAATACATAACATTAGAATGTCGAACATATTTCCCACTTCACTCCCTAGACTCGGGTTTCTTTCTGTACTATGTGTAGTCCATAATTTCCTTTGGTTTTCTCAAGGCAATGAAAATGACATTTTAAAAAAAGGCATTTCAGAAAAGAAAAAACATTTATTTCTCCTTGCTTTCTTAATTTTAAAGAATATAGTTCTGCAGCCTTTTTTTATTATTATTACACACAGTGAATAGCTTCATCATGTATTTTACAAAACTGCATTAATTGTATCATAAATTTCTATGCATATATCCTTTACTAAATTGATTACATAGCAATGAAAATCTGTAGAGATTTTACAACCATTTACATGGCTTCATTCCTTTAATGAGGTAATTTACCTTTGCGTGCTGTTGGAGGTGTACAAAATGTTTCAGGCAGATATTCCTACCTCAAAATATTCTATTTTGATGCATTTTAATAAATACAATTTCAGTCCTTATTTCTACATATGAATTTTACAAGGCTGACACTGAAGGAAGAATTTTAGCTTAGTATAAGACAAAATTTCATAGACTTAATGATGCAGTTTCAAGCATAGCTATATTTTTATGTCAGCTGACTAGAGACGTTAGCCCTAAATATTTTCCTAAATCTTCCAAGATCAAAAAAACATCATGACACTTTTGAATACTGACTCTTAACTTTGTCTTCTGTCAAATCTCTCAGGTACCACATGGGAAGAAATTTTCTGTTCTCTTTATCTCACCTTCAAACACTTCTTTCTTTTTTGGCCCTCTTGAAAACTCTCCTCCAGCGACATATCATATTCCTCAGTCCTCAGCTCCTGGCACGACATTTGCCTACTTGGTGTGCATGTCAGAAATCTCACTTTCATACATTACACAGTCTTCCGGGTTATTATATGTAATAGCAGGAAATGAGGTTTCTTAACAATTGCACCATCTGGTTCTGAAAGTTCATGGCAGTTCTATTCACATTTTACACCGAAGCCACTCCTCTGGCACCTGAAAACCTGAACAGCAGTTTAAGCCAGCTATCACATTTGAGCACTGATGATTCCAGATGCATGACTTTAATGACAGCAGCCCAGATGAATAAATATCAACATGAACACTCTCCTTTTAGTGTGAAGGCTCTTCAGGTAAAACAAAGTTGCAAGTAACTTGTCATATCACAAGTGAAAAATTTATCAGTTCATATTTTTTTGGGAGATTTTGGGGCCAACTCTAGCCCTAAAAGAACAAGGCATTATCTTATATCTTTTGCTGGTTTTTTTTTTATCTATTGCTTTTAATGTCTAATCAACAAGATTGTTTCATTCAATCATTCCTGTCCCCTCTTCTAAGATTTATTACTCATGCAAATGTGTTTCTAAAAGCAAAATCATTGCTGTAATATCTCAGGGAAAAAAAACAAGGCATCAAAACAAGTGAAAACAGGAAAACAATATTTCCTGTGACTCCTCGTTTTGAAGAAACATGGTGACCAGTAAATTCATGTACTTTTTCATATACCCCACATTTATAGCAATTATGATCCAATACTATAAACGTCATTATTTGTGAACAAGGACTAATAGTTATAGAATGAAAATTCTTTAGATTTCAAAACTGAACGAGTCTTATCACCAGGAACACAGCAAAAATACAAGCTAGTCAGATGATAGAAATTTCACAGAAGCCACTACCTCGGTATTGGACTCTGCTGTAAAGGAAAATGTCAGCAATCCAAAATAGAAAATGTTTGCTGTGCCAGATACTCAGTTTTTGTATACTGTTTCATGTGTGATAACAGAGCCCCAGTAGTAGTATTTTCAAAGCAGATTCTCAAGGTAAGCTCTCCAGGTCTCCCTGACTCAATTTGAGTGAGCAGCTAAAAGGTGACCTGGCTATTAGACCTGTAATGTACACAAGACTGAAGTCAAATTGCCAACAGAATTTCAAAATCCCAAAGAAACCTTCACTTGTCATGCCAATTTTTAAAGCAAATACCACTGGACAAAGGCAAAGGGATAACTTGTAATAATAAATTAAATCAAGCACTAGCAGAAAACATTTGAAAAAAGGGTTTTTTAAGACACAGAGACTGAAAGCCAACAGTGTGATTCCTTAAATGCCAGAACCTATCCAGATATAGGCAAAAAAATTCACAAGATCTTACTCAAGTCCAAAAATAAGACAGACTTTCAACGTCTTTAAAGAAATTGGCAAAAACATGTCTACATTCATACACAAACAAAAAGGACTCAAGCATGTTCTTTGTAAAATGTACTTGCTGGAAACTTCACAAGTGATTAATTTTAAATGAAGTGGTCCAAAAATAGCAGATGCTGAAGCCATCACAGTGTCTTAAGAAAATATTTTTGAGAAAACCATGCTGTCTGAAATCTGCAATGCTAATTTCTAAGTCAAAGTCATAAAGGCCAGTGCAATGCTAAGGTTAGCTTTCAAGAACAGTCACCTTATTTTAAACAAGTCCTTATAGATTACATAAAAGGTGTTGGTTCGGATCTGATCTATAGAAAAATTCACAGAAATTATAGATCCAATTTTTCCTATTCACAGATGCAATGAGCCATGTAAGCCTTGGTCTGACCAAAAAAAAAAAAAAGATATGAAAGTAGTACTGTGAAAGAAAGGCAAAATTCAAAATGTTCTGTCTCTTTAAAAATTCAAAAACATATTTAGCACATTTTAATAATCTGAATCATATGAGGCCACTGCGAAACTTAACGATTTCTTATTTCATAAAGAGACAGGTTCAACCTTGCAAAAAAACAGTCTTTTACTGCTAGTATCTTGGTTTAGTCAATAAAACCTTTTTACTTTTAGACCTCAGAATATTTACAGATGATGAAAAGAGAAAGTGACACAGTAAACCTCTTAGTCAGCTGTCTCACTTTCAGCACTTCACTACCACCTGCCTGGGAGAACCTGGAGAATTTTTTTGCAGCGCAGCTCACAGTACAGAAAACTTAATAAAATGACTCTAGAAAGTATCAGTGTCTAAATTTCAGGCAACAAGATTATTAGTAAATTAGTAAGGAAATGTACTCTATTTCCATAGTTTCTCTCCATATATATAGAGAGAGAGGAGGGAATGATGTCATTTTAACCTCTATCTTCAACACCACCACTTTGTCACATTACTTCATGGTGATGCATCAGGAAATTAAGTTTAGTCACTGATATGTACTTCAAAATTCCTGGTCATGACTGAAAAAAAATATAATGTGTGATTTCACTTCTTACCACTGATTCAGATATTGGAAACACAGAAACTGGACCAGATGAGCAATGAGATTGTAAAGGCCACTGGCCTATCAGTTTCTCAGCAAGAGCTGTTTTTGCACAAAAATTGCTCTCTAATGGAGTGTAGCCTCTGCAAGAAAGGGCTTTCACTGTTGAATAGGACAAGATGATCTGCATTCTCCCTGAAGTTTTCACGAACACAAACCTTAGCATTTATTGCCACTGTCATATCAGCATGGATATTTTACAGTTTCTCTACTTTCTTCGAGAAGCACAGTTTGTGTATGAGTTCTGCATACATATATCTGAAAGAAATCAACTACCATATAGTTCCAGGCAGAAGGGCATAGGAAAGAAAAACAATAGCTATATTATATTTGGGTAAAAAGAATGGAAAAATGTATTTTTATCCATACCAGATTATTTGGCTTAATTTTTCCCTAAGTCTGTTAGAGCTGAGTAAAGAGAAGCTTTGTATCACTTGATAGTGCTATGAACAGAGAGGTGAAAGAAGGGTATGGGGTCTGTTGTCTGAGGCTGGGCTTGCAGAATTGCTTGAAGGATCAATGAGCTATTTCCCCATAAATTATGGCTCTAGTCAGTACTGAACTGCATTGCATTTCACTCTAACATAAAAAGGATTCAGAGGTGCTTTGGCTGCCCAGTTCTTAATTTCAGAAGTAAGCCAGTAACAAATATTTAGTTCTAAAAAATGGGCTAAAGGGAAAAAACCACAAAGCTGTGTAATTAAATTTGGATTTTATATTAATTTAAATTCTTTCCACCTTGTATTTTTATTTAATAGAGTTTTTTTTCCTTTCTCTATTATTTTGCATTAATGTAAAATAGATTAATAGATTTAATTTGGCAGAATTGTTTATCATGAATGGCAACTGTGATAATTAGAATACACTGATGATTGCATTTACCTATTTAACCTTCTGACCTTTCCTATTTAAATGGGTTGTCTTTTGAAAGAAAAACATCATTGATCAGAGTGCAATCTGATTAAAGAAATTTACATCTCAGCTTTTTGACACATTTCTGCCACGTGCTTTTTAAAATTACTGATGGAAATAAATTCACAAACTTATTCTTTTGACTTACTACAATTGGGAGTGGACCATGTATTTGTCTGTGTTCCCTTGCACCTTAACAAAAGCTTGTACCCAGCTGTAGCTTTAAAAATCTCATCTGAATAATACTGATTCTACAATATGACATATTTTAATGAACCTACTCAAGCACAAAAGTAATTACAGCTTTCTAGTTTTAAAAGAATATAAGCTGCAATATACTTTTTTTTTTAGGGGAAAATGGATACAGGAATTTGCAGAAATAAAACCCTCAAATTAATCACCCTACTGCTTTTGAGTAGGACTCTTTCATTCTATGCTGTAGGCCGTCTCCAGAAATACTCCAACCTAGAAGGGCAGAAAGGATCCACAATTCTGGCTAGCCTAACCCCGGGAAGAACCACGTATTGCTTGATATTGTTATGACTTTCTGCTTCAGAGAGGAAAATTCATCTACTTTCATATTATGGAGGAGGTAATAATAAATGTAAAAGTCTATTCCACACCTATATGAAATCACTTAATTATGCTGACCAACAATTTCCAACAATGTAAATCCTGCAGTCATACCCTGTCTCATAACCACGCTTCAGAGCAGAAATCTGGTTCATATAAACTAAAAGGCCAATTAAACGTGGCTGTGTATCTGCACCCACTCTTTATTCTAAAAGTGCCAATCTACACACGTCCCTGTCTTCTCCAGCAAAAGGAAGTTGCTGCTCCTATCCAGCAACATTTATGTTTAAAGCTTCCCCAAGGACATCCTCTGCTTAGATCCCTTCCACAGCCACAAGTGACTGTTTTGCGGATGACACTAGCTGTGCATAATTGGCAACATCCCAGTAACCGCAGATGAGACCCCTGTAATCCCAAGGCTGTTACATTAAGTACTAGAGTTTAGCGTCTTGCTGAGGAATATTGCTCCGTGCTAAACACTTGCAAGACAAGAGTGATGTTGTTTAGAAAAACTAAATAGTATGTAAACACAGTACAGCCTCTCTACTGGGGAGGCATTTTTACGCTTTTCTTCAAAATTATGTAAAGCCCTGTGATCATGTTGAACTATAATAAAATATCAGTGTGCACATGACGTGCAAAATCATAACAATTTTCTCATATAAAAAGTATTTGTGGGGGAAAAAGCATAGAAAATGTAAGTAGAATTCTGAACACCATAAAGTTGCCCTGAAGAAATTTCATTTATGAGAAATTTTAACCTCAAAAACAAACAAACAAACCCCAACAACAACAAAAAAACACCAGCAAAAAACCACATACAAAACAGGAGAAAACCCATCCAATTTTTAAACACTGTATGCATACTTCAAGCAAAACTTCTAAAGTCTGAGGTAAGCAAAAAGACCAAGAGAGATCAGTGAGACCAATTTGATCTCCTATTCATCAGAAGTCTTTCTAAAAGAAGATAAGAAGCTAAGTGACTTCCATTTTCTTCATCATTAAGTCCCATCCTTCCTCTCATCTCCTCTCCTCTCAATCAATTCCTCTCTTTATACCCTTCAAACACACACAGACACATCTAGGTACTATTAAGAATGAAATAGACAAGGATTGAGCAGCTCATCATGTTCTTCATCTGTCACTACCTTTGGGAACTTGAGCTAAATTACATCCTCCAGAACAGTTTTGGATCCAATACCAAGTGGAGGGCAGGAACATTCCAAGTACCAATCACAATTATGTCTATGCCCTTCCCAGCACCCATGTGTATGTGTAAATCAATAGGCAAGAAAGCTGTTTGCAATATCAATGCCACACCTTGTAGGTGAGTGCCTAGTCAGCAGACTGAACAACATATTTTTTCTCTCTAGCGACAACGTAAATTCTTTATAAAAAGAGTGAGAAACTCCACACAGAAGAGAACAGTCTCTACTGTCCACTGATTATATTCCCTAAATCATGAGGCACCTTAGACCAAACTTCTGCTCAGACACAAACAGTTTTAGGTATTTGAATCTGAGTATCTCCACCCCCATCTTTAGACATTCTGGTTGGGCTACGTTTTAATTCCTTCTGCTGGAACTGTAACTCTTTTGTGTTAAATAGTTTGGGAGATAACAGGAGAAAATACACTATTTACTACCCTGTAGGACACCCATGTGGGGAGTTGGGCACCTGAAGTGCCCTCCCCACTGCTGTGATGGCTGCTTAATGCAAAGCAGAACAGCACTGGGAAGCACATCCTGGTGCAGCACAGGACAGTGAATGAACATGAGAGCTGCCTCCCTCAAGAAAAGCCGAGAAGGAAGTGGATATGTGGCTCCTATCCCAAGTTTGATCTCCAAGTTCTGAAATAACATGTAAAAGGGCAACAAGTAACATCACTATTGTCTAACTACCTTGAATTCTCACTCTGAAAAAATCATCCATGATTGTTTCAGGAAAACTGATTATATATTCTTGAGGGCAAAATTTGCTACTTGCAAAAATAGTCCATCTAACATTCTTTTTAGATCTACTAGATGTTTCATGGTATCTTCCTGACAACTTTGTGTAGAAAACAGGTAGATTGATAAGTATATGTTCTTTCCCTCATACACATAGCAATAAGTGTTTGCATGTTGCACTTTGATAATCTTTACAATGCAGTAAAAGGTGCCTGAGATTATCTCTGCCACAATAAACACTTTTGCTTTCTTATTTCTCACATCAGCAGTTTGAAAATAGTGTGCAAAACCAAATACCCTCCGAGTTCAACAAAAAAGCTCTGTGAAACTCCTCACTATGCTTCAGGCAATTATGGGTTTTTTTCATATTTCCACTTTAATATCATTAAAAAATATGATATTTTCCTTCTGAAATAGTTCTTTTAATTCTTGCCATACTGCCCCCCAAAGACACCCACACACAGATGGCAATAGAAGGAAGTGAGGCAGCGATGTAATTTCTGCTAGACACTTTACATTCATGGAGGATTTTCAAAGGGGAAAATCCTGAAGTCTTAATTCAGGGAATAAATACACAAATAATATAAGACTTGACTTGCGATTTTTATTCCACAAAGAAAGTCAGTGGAGACACAGTGACTTACAGTTTTGACATTTGCCCAGTTACAATGTCAAGGCACTTCCTTACTCACAACATGTTCCTATACAATAATAGTTAATTTATACAGTTGGGCAGAAAATGGTTTTTTCCACTGTTGCTATTTCAAAACACTCTTTCAGTGACTCATGCTCTTGCTGTTCTCTTTGCTTAAGACTCTGAAAACTTATGTCCAAAAAAACCCCCTTTGATAAGTGCAGATTTCCTGAATAACCCAAGCTGGTTAATTTAGTTGTTTTGACCAAAATACACCCTTTAGAAAGATTTAATGATGTACATGAGCATAATGTGATGCTCTGCTGAAGCTCCTGAACCAGAAGTTTCCCAGGAATTTGCTCATTAGCCAGCCATCCTTACACATACAGAAACACCCCCAACAGGAAACATCATCTCAATAAAAAGAATCTACAACAGTTGAACAAAATACTTCAGAGATACAACCCAGCGCAGGGACAACAGGCTATAACAGAAAGTCCCAAAAGATGAATTTCATTACAAAATGCCAAGAAATTGCAGAATAAAAACACTTTGTTTGGCCAAAGTAGACGTCTGGGGGTTTTAGTGTTTTATTCCTATTGTTCCACAGCCTCTAACATGGGCCAGCTATTTTTCAGCTAATAGTCACAAATACAAAATATAAGATACAAGAAAGTTTGCTGAAACTGAGTAGAAACTTTCAACTTCAATCCTAATATTCAAGTGTTACACCAGAAATGTCAGTAACTATGATCAGAACTTCTCTCAAGGCTTCTCTTTTCCTATTTGAAATATGTAATGTTTTAATATTCAATAGACCACAGAAAGTTCAAATGAATTTCTATTTTTGATTAAGCTGTGCTAGATGTTTTTGTGCTATTTCCTCCAGATCCATGATTATTTTAATACTCCTCTGTCTTAGAGTTTACACTTCAAAGATCTGCTGTAGGGCTACATTTTCAAAAGGGAAAAGAAAATAAGTTATTCAAATTGTAAGTACCTATACTTTGAGCACTAGTCCGACTGAAAATCTAATCCCATTCAGCTTTTACCAAAATAAGGGATTGTTTCAAGACTTTATTATACTCAGTTGATTGGCATTAAAAAAATCACTTACATCATATAGTATGGAATGAACTGTGTTAGAAATAAAACTGACCTTTGCTCCAACTCAGCACTTCACCAAATTCACCATATTTTCCATTTGCAGTCTTTCATCACTATTCAGAGATTATGAATTCATTTAGTCTAAATGTCAATAATTGTGCTGCACAACTATCTGAATCAGATATGACTGGGTCTGTTTTCAAAGACATAAAAATCCCATGGTTCTTCTCATGGTAGCTCTTTACATATGCACCTCAAGTCCCTTGTCACAAAAAAGGCAAATATTATTAGCTCTTGATGATAATTACCAAATATTAATTGAAATGGAAGTTCTGATGACAATTGAAATTCTCTAACATTATTTATCCATCAAAGGAGATTTATCAAAAATTGAGATAGACCGGAACTACTATTTTAATATTCAAAGAACAGCTCTTGGGTTAAAAATAAACTTAATCATAACATCCATAATGAGTACTGCATTTCTATCTAAAATTATGAAAATTGAAGCATGGTATATGCTCATATATATAAGTATATATGCCAGTTGTTTCACAAATTATGCTCCTATCAATCACAATAATCTTAGCAAACCAAGAAGTAAAACTTAGAGACAATAAATGCCTATATGCTTCAATTTTAAGTTCATTCCCTTGCTACTGTGTTTCCCTAGGGACATTCACATCAGCATTTGTAAGTTATTAATTGCAACCCTGCAGCTAGCATTGGCTTTTTGTCTATGATATTTTTACAGGATTTCAAAAGCAACCTTTCTGCTTTGACAAGTAACTTGGTACCACATTAATCAAGTATGTCTTAGAAGGAAAGTACTTTGCTTTCCATCAGTATCAGGCAATGACGATAGAGATATCACTAATGTCTCTTGGAGCCTGGACAAAGAAACAATCTCTGCAAAAACCTCCTGTTTTCTCCCATCCCTACCCTCATGTTCATTATTTCCAGAGCTACCCTTTGATACACTGATACACAGGCTCATGGGAGGCACTTGTAAGTTTATGTGAAAAAGCTGGAGAGACTAATTTTCAGTCATCCATTATCAAGTAGAAGAATGATAAAAAGACATTATTTTGAACAATGCTAGAGCACTAACCCATGATGTGACCTCTGGTATTTATTTCACCAGTAAATACAATAGTTCCCCATGCTGTGCTGTGGATTTGGGGGACGGGAGAACAGAGAACCATTTTGAAAAGATCAACCTGTAAGTATTAGTGTAATAAAAACAGTACATGTCCTGGAGTCTGGATTCTATTCTTCATATTATTTTACTGTACACTTCAATGTTTTATTTCTTTTGGATGAAACAGCTGAGAACTGATGGTGTCTTACTGTGAACGCAGGATGGGTCTTTTATAACTTAAACTCATGAGTACAAAAGCTCTTTGTGAAGATGAGACTGAAGCTCTTTTTATCCTTTTTCACAAAATGTAGAGAAAAATTAAGTTCATACAGTTGCCTAGGAGTATGTAGTGACGTGAAGATTACTTTTAGCACCTGTTGCGCCTTCGCTGTTTACATCGTCAAAGTAAGAATAAATAATATGAAGATGTAAAATCACCCTTGGTGAGGGAGCTCTTATACACAACCATTCATGTACCTATCCAAACTGGTTCTGTTCTTCTTCTTCCCAGCCCCTGTACACAACCACTTACTTGAACTTTGGTCTCTCCATGTAATATTTGAGAACACATACATATAAAATTGTTGATGACCACCATTTCTTCCCTAATCATCAACTGCAGACTCAGGAACAGATAATATACCTTCTTTTGGGAAAATAAAGGCAGGATCAGTAAAGAAATACAAAGCAAATAGATATTCAGTACCAGGACTGCTGGTTATTAGTGGAACACAAAACTCCTGTGTTGAGGCCCAGGAGTGAATAAAGATTTCTCAGTGAAATAAATGCACTCTGTTCAATCTGGCACCCATAATTAATACAATTCTCCTGCCATCCTATTATCAGAAAAGAAATTGGTGGACAGCAGTGAGGGGTGCTTGTGCCTGGACTAGCAAATAGCCTGATTATGGCAGTAGGCTTGATAGCCTGGGAATGGTGCCAGTTTCCAAAATACAGGCGAAAGGGAGTAGTGGTAAAATCAATAGTGGTGAGAGGTTTTCTTGATCCAAAACAGGATGGATATAGGTCACCTGGAAGGGGAGACTTAAGTAGTTTATCCCCTTCTAATTTCTGCTTCACTTTGCAGGAGGAAGGTTTATATCTAGAAACTAAGCATACACTAGGCTGTTTTAGTCCTCTTTTCTATTATGCTAATTCTATCTGACCCTGCATAAAACTGGGCTCCTTTCAAATACCAATGTACAAATAAATGTTTGCCATAGCACTGTTTTTCACAAATACTGTCCCATGCAAGGGAATACAGATTCATGCTTATAGATATAGCCTTGTTTCCTCACAGATTATCATGTTGCTGCCTTTACTGCTGCCAAACTGGCAGGGTTGACCCCTTCCACAAACTCAGTGAGCTCACTGCATGTCATCCACAGCAATGATTTGCAACAGTATGAATCCTACTCTGTAAAGTTTTGGGCTAGCAAATGCTTCCACCGGGCCACTTTGTGCCTCTTGAGAGCTTGCTAGCCTCTAGCTGTGGGTCCAGTCTTAATGTGTCTGACTCTGCTTGCACACTGTCATTTTCCTTGCTCTGTGGAACTGGGAAATATGATAGTTTAAGGTTCAGTGTTTCTTCCACAGACTCAGAAGAGAGCAGAATCTCAGGGGAGCAGGGTATTTCTTGCTAGTAACATTTAGCAGTCAGTAAAACATGCTGGTCTCAAGAGATAGATGACCAGTCTATTTGTCATGCAGCACACAAACACAGCAGCAATTCAAACGAGCCAGAAAATGTCAGAAGACTTTGTTCATCTCAAATTCACTATGCTCATCTTCTATTGACTTTGCAAAGACTATGTCTTCAACCATTGCCATTCCTTGAACACAAGCATTCTGTGGTTTAAAGTCATTGCTGTTGGAATATATCTATATGTTTCTAATTTTATCTCTTTTTTTTTTTAGTGCTCGTTTACTAGTTTACGTGAGTATATCAAAAAGATCTATTGATTCAACTTTAAAATGGATGTCCATGTTTCTTTCTAAGACAATGAGGTTCCCCTCTCATGTTATGCCTCTAGAAATTACTGTCACTGAAAAAAAAGAAAGCAACAAGGTTTCACTACTGCTAATATACTTTAAATTTCAGCAATTTTTCCTTCTCACATGTTTAAAATTACCATTTAGCTTTGATTATGAAAAAAGTCCTTGCTAGTTAGTGTTTTCTTCTTTTTAGCAAGTAGGCTAACAGAGGCAGACAAGTTCTTTATCAAGCAAGAACATGTGTGCACTGAGAAAATAGAAGAAAATTATAGCTCTGAGCACAGGTTCTTAAGATGAAGCACCTACAAGTAACTATTGCTACATATAAAGCAAATATAATCATGTAACTCTTTAGTGCTGCCTAAACTTGCTGTACTCTAAACTTTGTAGAGATGGTGATCACCAAACCAAGCATACCAGTGATGGCAGATCTGGCAGAGGTGGAAGTTATTCTGCTGTTTTATGTTGCAGAGATCATTCAGTAATTTCAGTATGGAAGCATCTTATACTAATTGCTATTCCAACACGTTGGAACAGCAAGTCCCTCTGCTAAGGACTCTATAATCAGCATTTTTGGTGTGACAATTTAACTGAATAATGAAGATTTTCTGTGTTGATCATATTCTGTTGTTGCTCAATAAAGACCCTGACTTCTGTTATTCTCTAGCTCCCTAAGCCAAAAGTGCATCCTCAAAAGGATGCTTCACTAATTGTAATAGAACTCATGAGACACCAGAGTTTCCTACCTCGCAGCAAATTCTGAGGTTCTCAAACTTCATTTTGATATGAAGTGGAACCTCAACACCAAACATCAAAGCGTTGCACAAACTGAAAAATTAAAAAATATTTTCCTTTAATGCTATCAAAATGTGTGATTCAACAGGGGCAAAACCTTTTTTTAAGCATAAAACAATTTTTTCATCTTTGTCTTTCTGAGTCTAATAGAAAAGCTTCCAATGGCAATATAATAATAAAACAATAAAACAAAAATGCAGTGTTTCAGTACTTCCTGATAAGGACAATGTCAAAAAGTTCTCCTGGAAGAGTGTGGCTGTGAAAACATTTCTCAGCAGAAAACTGATTTGCCACAAGTAGCATCAGAAAGGCTCTTAATGGATAATTCTTCTAAATGAAGCAGATGTAGAAGTCTTGTACATAACTAAGATGGATGTGCTTCATTGTGCTATGATTGTATACAATTCTATAATCTGACAACAGAAGAGGACAGTGCCATAGGACCTGCCACACTGAGAAAGTCAATTGATAGTTTTAGGCACAAGAGACAAAATAAGAAGAAAATAAAGGGCGATCTCCTCTGCCTTTTTCTCTTAAAGTGTTACTTTGTCAATGATTATAAGTTAAAATTTTTATTCCACTGTATATATTTAATGACATGACATTTCTATTTTAAGGTGAACTAAATTCACAAATATTCTTATTGTGCAATATAAACACTATAACTATAGCAGTGATAGCTCTGCTTATATCATGCCTCTCTATTGATGATGAGTCATCTCTCCTCCTACCATGTAGTAAAGAAAACAGATGAGCCTTGAAAAGCTAACATTTTTTGCAAATTTATATAGCAAATACCATTTGGAAAATGTATTTGTAAAATCACAACTCTTGGAACTACTATATCAGTTTCCAGACAGGGAGTTATATACAGTGGGGATGAAAATATTTGGGAAGTATCTGAAATTCAATTTCTAAAAGATGTTTTCTCAGAAAATAAGAGCAAGAGTGAACTTAGTATTTTGGCAGTTTTGGATCATGTCCTATTAATTTTCAATTTCAAGTATATTTTTAATTCTGGTGCTTAATTTCTGACTGTGAAATCAAAGGCAATAGTATAAAATCATTCTCTCTCTTAGTTGCAATGGAAAAATACAAAGTAATTCCATTATGGTCACGAAAAATATTTCAAAAATTTCAAATCAACACAATTTCAGGAAGTGGTTGACAAAAATTCTGAAATATAGGTCAAATTTATCTCAGCTATGACATATGCTGAGACTTAAACAAACCTCAATTTAAAGTTGCTAAAGAAACCTACAGTCTATTTCTTCACCCTTCTAAGGTCAGTATGCACACAAAATTACGATACCGTAACCATCTAGAGGTGTTCACTTCTAACATAAAAAAAAACCTTCTCTATATAATACTGCAGATTTTTATACTCAATTGCACCTTTGCTACTCTTGAGAGGTGAAAGGGATATGCAAAACTTTTCATATTGTTTAGGAATATGTCAGAATTGTCTCTCAAGTAGCTTCCTGTGCCATGTGAACTGAAGCAGCTGTGGTCTAAAATACATGTATCACAACTGCATGTATAAAGAAGGAACATTCAGGCTATTTTGACATGAATCACATTTTTATTTTTGTGTTTGTTTTTTTTTTTTTACTAGAGGCATTACAAATGCTATAATATTCCCTCCCTTCATCAAAAACACTTCCTTTGTTTGATGCCTTCACAAGGAAACCTGGATGAATGCTTGTAACTGTACTCACTTATGTGAAAATCAGGAGAACTGTCTGGTAAGTGTGTTCTGTCCTTTCTGTGTGCAGGGAAGCTGGGGGAGGACAGGTCTCTGGGGCACCAGACATGGAGTGTCTTAGGTAACTATGTTGAAAACAAGGCAAAAAAAAAGATATGGGTATGTGCAAACAAGTAAGACAAGGCTATTAAGGGACAAACTATTTGAAGGACCTGCTCTTGTCTTGGTTATGACAGATGTGGTCACCTCCATGAAGCCTGGTTATTTATACATTTATTTATATATCTATATATCTATTAGTTAGCACAGGAGAAACAATTTGACACAAGTATAACCACTGGTCAAAAAAGCTTTTCAGCAAGGGAAACAACAAAGCTCAGTTTGTTGCAGAGATGCACTTTTAAAAGTGAGTGTTATCTGTTAAAGATGTGAAACTTATGAAGTGACCAGCAAAGAATTCCAGAAAATAATTTCATTGATTGACA
>JAWWMO010000121.1:46757313-46775109 GCA_035047845.1 Dendrocincla fuliginosa
AGGTCTCTGGGGCACCAGACATGGAGTGTCTTAGGTAACTATGTTGAAAACAAGGCAAAAAAAAAGATAAGTGGGTATGTGCAAACAAGTAGGACAAGGCTATTAAGGGACAAACTATTTGAAGGACCTGCTCTTGTCTTGGTTATGACAGATGGGGTCACCTCCATGAAGCCTGGTTATTTATATATTTATTAATATATCTATATATCTATTAGTTAGCACAGGGGAAACAATTTGACACAAGTATAACCACTTGTCAAAAAAGCTTTTCAGCAAGGGAAACAACAAAGCTCAGTTTGTTGCAGAGATGCACTTTTAAGAGTGTTATCTGTTAAAGATGTGAAACTTATGAAGTGACCAGCAAAGAATTCCAGAAAATAATTTCATTGATTGACAATTTGCCCCATAGGATGTAAAAGCACTCTAGCAACACTGAGTCACCTAGTACTAGCAGGACAAAGTGAATTCACAGTTCACTTCATAGCTATGGCAGTGGTCAGAGAGGCCAAATGGATAGCCTGCTCCCACAGAGAGAGAATGGCTAAGCCAATGATAAAAATCCAAGAGAGATGCTTCCAAGTTAGCCATAGGTTATGCTCATGTGCCTTAGACAAGACTAAGGGCTTGGGGGGGATTTGATGCATTTACAAGAGGCATATTATATTCAAAATATTAAATAAATGTTATTAAAGAATGACAGGAAAATTTTCATGTCACTTGACATGGGAACATTTAGCCTTAATAACTTACTGATTTTTGAGTGTTTCAGTATAGAAAGATAGCATGTTTCCCAGGTTAAAATGCCCTTGACTTATATATTATCTCACACTAACACCTTTTTCTGTGCCTTACTACTCAAATGTATCACTCTTTAAGAAAAATAAATTCACATTCCTGTTTGGTTTGGGTTTTGTTTTTTTTTTTTTCTTAAGGAAGCATTTTGAGTAATAATGTTTGACTTACTTTGTTTGAAAACAGAACCTGTATTGATGAAACAGAATTGACTAGTTTGTACTCATTAGTCCTCATCTGCTGATGTCAAATACTCTTCTAATGCATAAAATTTTGATTCTACTTTGTGCAAAAGTTACTGTAATTGCAGTGTTTTACCAGTTTTTCTTTTTCTGGTGTCATTTAAGAAGGTGAAGGGAAATATAACCTGAATAATTGAGCAATGATAAGAACTTAACTTCCTTTCTCTCTGTTTTTGTGCTATATTGCCCTACATATCTGTCAGATACAAAAATCATTAAAAAATTTAGCAAGTATATAATACTGATCACTCTTTCCTAGCATTTTAATTCCTATCACACCCTGTACGTTTTTCTAAGTGCTAAATACAGTCAGTCTGATGTAGTATACAGAAATTGGTTTGCAAAATCAGGTTTATTTTGCAGTTAAAATGGTCATTAAAGGATACTTTGTGCTGTTTGATGCTAGGCTTGACACTCCCTCAGCTGGAAACCGTAGCGAAGAACCTTGTAAAGTAAATAACTTTGGAAACCCAAGGCAGAATCTCAGATCCTAATGGGTGCACCCATATTTTGTTAGATTCCAGACACAACTAACTGGGCATCTAACACAGCCACAGAGGGAGTCTGTCTTATATGGGGGCACACAGTACAGTGCTGGCTGAGACTAGTTTGGGCAGTCCAAGTCCTGCACTTTAGCAGGTGGCAGCTCTACTAAGTACACACTTGCAGGCCCCCAGCTCCTGGCAGCAGCAGATCTAGTCAAATCTGTACAGATTTTACTAAAGTGGGGCTTTTTTTTCTGTATAAGGCATTTAGGTATTGTTTTGTGTATACAAATGTTTCAAGTGAATCTAATCATTGTATTAGTACTACAGTTACAGGGTTCATTTCCCAATAGAAAAATCTCATATTGGAAATATTAATACCTAGCAAAAAACCAACATTTTGGATTTGAGGCAGAATTCTTTATTCTGTTTCTTTGCGTCTTCTTCCTTACCAAGTCAATACTAATCACAGAAGAAGAACATGTATTATTGTTTTAATTATGTCAGCAAGGAGAACATTTTCATCTCCAAAATAATTGAAAAGTTCCAAAGGTTTTCAAACATTTGATAGATGTTGATTTGAGAAGAGATTCAGCTGACTGAGGATGGCTACTTCAAATACTACAATGAATATAGCCTTTTTTTATTTTTTTCTGCTTTATATTCTACCTGTTTATATGCTTGCTATAGCTAATGAAAAACTTAAGGGCACTTTCTTGCAATCTGTGTTGTCTCCATTTTTCTTTCTACTTGCTATTTTCCTGTAAATTAAATGTCCTGTTTGGAGCACCCATTATAGAAAACCAGCAATTAAATCGAGTAATTCCCTTGCTAAATCACAAATGACACTTCCATTTTTAAAACAAATAATTATTTGCATCTGTACCTGCTGTCCTGTGCAGAAGATATTCAATTGTCACTCATGAAATTATATTTTATTTACTTCATTACTTCATTTATTCCTAGACTTCTACATCTCTCGCTACATCTACCTGCACATCAGGAGTCCTTTTTCGAGTACAGATAGTACAGATAGTTTCTATCTTGACTTGACTAGTAATAAACTGAGCAAATATTGATGTCCAAGTCTGATGGAGTGAACTGAATAGCCAGGCTCTTAGAGATGTGCCAGAAGAATATTCCAAATACACTGAATTAGAAATCTTATCTTTTATAACAAAGCATCCAAGAATATTTGACACAAACCCCTTGAACTGGGGGCTCCTTCTCAGAAGAAGAATTCTTATTTGATCTAAAAACAATGCAATATGGAAGGGTCTAAACTGCCATTTCACTTTCTAACCTCAAAAATTTATTTTGCTTTCTGTTCTGTTCTAAAAGAAGTATTATTGGCAGGAAACTTAAATTTTCAAACTTTTCAACTATCAAGCAGTGAGTTTTCAGTTGAAATCAATCATAGAGTATTCAATTATACTATATTTTAAAACACAAGTTCAGGTGTATATGGATAACAGTTTGCATGTGTGGGATTCTCTTCGAAAGCAATTTAAGGAGCTAGGTGATTCTTACAAAGTAAGATTATCACAGAAAATAAAGACAATGTGTACACACACACCTCATTCTGGATAGTCATAATTCAAATAGCCTTATTTAGAACATCAAAGCTCTTCATAACTCACATCATTCAAAAGTTATGACACACTTTCCCTATAAAATTTTGCTTCTTTCACAAAAGAAACTTTTCCACATTTAATTATTTGCATACCCTGAGAAAAGCTTTTCCTATTTTATGATGCCTAAATGAATAATCACCATTCCCAAATAATCCAAACAAATACTGTTTCTAAAAACATGCAATGCCTTTCATAAGAAAAGCATATATCGTCAAGCACTTTGGAACCGTTAAGCTAGTAGAGCCTGGCAATGGTGTTCTTTCTCTTTTAAAAACTTCAATGGTGCCTTCCCTCTTCCCAATTCACTTCCTTTCAGAAATCTGTTGCTCCTGTTCAGTCTGTGACTGAGAGCTCACAGCTGCATTTCTAAAATGCAGGTGGTCCTACATTTCTCTATTGGGACTTCCCAAGTAGTATGATACCTTAAATTTATTACTCTACCAATTGTCTTCATTCTACTAACATACATTTTGAAGCAGTATTTGATGTTCAACTTAGTTTAAGTATTTCACTGAAAACAGCCTTACCCCTAGCCTAGTACAATTGCTTGTGTTTCATAGCTTAGCAACTGCCCTAAGAGGTCTTTCTCTGCCTATATGCAATTCCATTTTAATTTAACTGTGTCCATATAAACTTCTTCAAATATTTTTGTTACATTTTACATCCCAACATTAATGATTAGAAATAACAATCAAAAGTGTGATTATATTAGACTAAATCCAAAACCAACTAGGTGACCGGTTGCATTAAATATGACATATCATCCCTTAGAATAGTAGGAGGTGAGTTTTACTAATTGACACTAAATCACAGAATTCATTTAACTCATTGCAGAGGTGATTTATAAGCAGTGGCCTACATCTCAGCTACATCACATGAAATTAAACAGCACATTAGACCATTCAATTCATGCATACATTACCTTTGTGCTGGTCTGACAGAGCTCAGGACAACCACTGCTGAATTGTACCTGCCCTGTAGCTTAACAGCATACCACTGCTTACTGCAGCTGTGTTCTCTGTCCCTTGCATGGCTGCACAAAGGAGTGATGAGCTATGACCAAAACAGAGAGAAAGACGGACATCCTACTTGTTTGGGGGGTTTTGTTTGATTGGGGTTTTTTTCTTTTTAAGTATGAAGTACTTTTAAGTATTTTTAAGGCCTAGATAAAAAAAGTGAGACGAGCTGCACTCTTTTATTTACCTTCAGTGACCATCTTAGAAGAGTGAATTGCTACTATGACCAGTTTTCCATCCACTTTCTGGAAAATAGACTCAATTACTGGTCTTTAAATAGTCCCCAGTTTGGGGACATCCTGCCTGCCAGAAACTTCCCTGTGAACATGACTCAAAATCAAGATTAGCCTCATAAATCCTGCTTGAACAACATGATGTTCTTTAACGGAACTGTATTTTCTACTTATTTTGAGTCTGGAGCAACCAACCCATTGCACAAGTAGAACAGATGGGGTCCATCTGCATGTGCTGACCGTTGTAACTATGTCTTCATGGCCCGTCATTTTAGAACACACAATAAATTTTTTAGATGATACATCAACAATCTGAAAAGATGTAGGCAACATGCAAGGCCTAAATATTTCCATAAAACTGTATTTGACCCTAGGCAAAAAAGCCAAAGAGATGAGTCACTCCACCTACATCTTTCAGTAAGACAGATTCTGATTTGTTCTATTGAATAAATGCTTTTGTCAGTATAAAGAGACTGGATAAAATTGTTTAAAAACACCCACTTCTAGAGATCAGATAGTAGGAACACAAAAATGCTACTGCTCAGAAAACAGGTGAATAGAGAACAAAGACATTTTTTTCTCTGAGGAATAAGGAAGAAAGAACTCAACTTGAAATGATGACTGATTCAAGCAACTAGGAAAATGAGGAGAGGGTAAAATTGTGGGAAGAAAAGCAGAAGGGAGAATTTATGTAAACAAATCATTAACGGGCAGGTTTGGCCCAATGCCGCTTCTCTATTCACAACACATTCCCTGTTCTAGAAACAGTTCAGTAAAAACTGCATTTTGCTGTATACTTACTCTGAGATCTGCAAGCTTTTCTTTCCATAATAAATAAGTGCAAATTTTACAAGAGTATAGTCTTGACAAAAAGGCAGCAGGTCTATAGATCTATAAACTATTTTCACCTTTTAGCTATCTCATAGCTTGTTATAAAAGCTTAAAGGGCAAAAATTCTGATATCAGAGAAGCACATGGGATGCTGGTATCCACGAGGCCCTCACATGCACAAAATAATTTGGTATTTGGCTCTAAAGAAAAGAAAACAAAAAAACCCACAACCTAATCATTCACAATTTTTTCAGTATTTTCCACAAGCCTGTTACATATACAGAATCCAAGTCAGAAAGCTGTGCAGCAGCTTTAAATGTAATTTGTGACAATTGAATGCATAAAATGAATATTTGCATGCCTTGGTGGCTACCTCAAGATCCAAACTGGTATATTAAACACCTGAAATGCATACATCTTGTTGATGTTTGTAAATCAAAACTACACTGATAGCTGTTGTAGTACAAAAGGTTACCCACCTTCCTGTAGGTCTGTAAAAAAAAATACTATTTTAATAACAGCCTTTTTACGTTCAGAGCACTTTGTCAAAATCCTTCAAAAGGCTAGTATTTCAGGAAAACCCATGGTGATTGAATTACCTGCTGCAAATACCCCATGTCTGGTGTTTTCCATATGATAACATGGAACCACATTCTCAGCAACAACTCAAATCCTTCACAGACATTCCATCATTCTAACAGTGAAACACTCAAGTACCCATCAGCTCCACTGCTCTTCTCCTATACTCAAGCACTATCAGGCCTTATAATAAAAAATATTATCTTACACAATGTGCATATGGGGAGGGGAGGTTAACACTGAAATCCTTTTTTCTTTTCCTTTTTTTCTTTTTTTTCTTTTTTTTTTTTTTTTTTGCATTTGTTGTGAGGGGTTTATTTGGTTTTTAATGTTCTCAATTCTTTCCAGTTACTTTGGCTCCAGCCAGTCTGTATCCTCCTTCCTACCAACAAGTGAGGAACTCTAAGTAATTTCTTTGTGCCGTCTACCTGAATTTCCAAAGAGTCCTGGGCTTCTGCTCTGCTCCTCAGACACCAAATTCACCAGCCTGCACCTTCTGACCTCCTGGCACCCACTACAACAGCCCTGCCCGTTTCCTTCTGTGGTCCAAATAGCAGCACAGAGGAGCAGCACGTACTCCAGTGATCTTTCCTAACAGGAGAAACAAGTAAACCAAATGCACCCCCACTGAGGTCTTCCCTCCCTAAGTCAAAAGGAGCCAGATGCTGTGTGGGAAGCAAAATGGCAAGGTGCACAGCAGGAATGCTGGGCTTTGTGCCTTCAAAGCTGCCAACATCCTCTGGCCTCAGGGACTGCTTAGTCTGTGGGGTTGGGATAATAGAAAACATCGTAACTCCTGCCAGCTTACATGCTTTTTTTGTAATATCAAGGCTCACTCTTGAGCTGCATAGGCTAGAAAATAGATTACTGACCTTTATTATGAGGCACAGGAGTATCCTATAATAGGCTGTGTCAAATGTGTGCAGCACTATAAGTAACACTCCTCGCGCATTTGAACACTCATATTTCCTGTTAGCAAATAGGTCTTGATACCAAGATTCAATTTAAAATCATTTTGATAATTTTTGGAAAATGAATTACTATCAGTGGTCCATTTATCTGCATAGAGATAGACTGTCAGTCACAGTAAGCTGCATGAAATTACCTTTACTTCCCATGTGGGTGACTTTCTAATTTAATGCATCTCGCGTTTTCTCAGGAACACAGTTGGTAGAAAATAACAGCAGAAATTCTTCAGGACATTTTCAATGACAAAAGGTGTGATTTATGAAAAACTTGTTTGTTGCAGCTAAATTTTTTTAGAAGTCTTAAGTGTACCATTTCCAATGTTTTTCAAAAAGAAACTCTCATTTTTCATTGTGCTCTGTAATATATATATATATATATATAATTAAAACCTGACAGTTTTACTTCATAGAAAGATCAGAACTTAGCTTCTTGTCCTACCTAAGTCAGGAGGAAAATGATTTTAGTATTTCAAATTCTAGTGGCAGGAAATGTCTTGCCAGCTCTGCCAGCTCTAAGAAAGCAAAATGCTTAATAACTTTTTTGTTGTTTTTCAGAGAGCTAGCTCCCAACATGCAGTAACAACCAAGAAATGAAAATTCAGATCTTACTATTCTGCTTCACGAATACCCAGCTTCCCTAATAAATAGAAATTCCATACATTCAGATACACTACACAGATAAAACAGACTTCTCAGTGAAGATCAGTCACTTCATTAAAGACACCCAAGCTGAAATAAACATGCAGATAGGCCCATATCGGGAAAATGCTCAAGAAAAAAGGTCGAGACAATCCAGATGTGCACTACTTCCTAGTAAAGCAAAGTTAGTCTGAGTGTAACTTAGTTGCAGTGAGGTGGGGGTCATCAAATGACGTCCCACTAGAAAGGAAAATCCTGGTGTTAGGGTGACATTTGTCATCATAAAGTGTGCATGTACTGACTGGTAATAGCACCATGCAAAAGTAGTCCATGGATAACTAGTCACAGATAACTTAACTGCTATGCTGTCCTTTTGCAAAGACAAGTCTGCAGTCTCCTGATCCAAGTGCAAAGACAAAGTCTTTTTCCTTATAGCTGGAACCAACCGAATTAGGAGGTAAATCACAAGTAATTTTGTAAACCCTGCTAACTTGATTTCTTGCTTAAGGAACATATTCTCCAGGGAATGATTTTACTTAGTTTGATTATTTTAACTGCTGGACAACTATATTTATTTGTTGGTAAAAGTGGAAGACTGAAACCTGCAAATACAGAACCACTATCTCTTTGCATGCAGTTCCCTTAATTATTTCAAACAACTTTAAAATGTAAAGACAATAAGACAGAATATTATGTACCAAAAAGGTAAGACTGAAGCAGAAATAAATTATGTTGCTTGAAAAGTCACAAAATGAGTCAGTGTCAGATGTCATTTAAGTGGAAAAGGGGACTATTATTTCAAACACATTTGTACCATCTTAAAAAGAAAGGGTCATGAGTACATTTACAGGGTATGACACCTAGCAGAATACTTTTAAATAATGTATAATTTGTGTCAGTACCAGCAATATTTATCAAATGTCTACACTGCTTGCTATACACATATATATCACCACTCAACTAAAAACGTGCCATCAGACAATAGCATGCAGTAGCACATAAATTAAAAAATTATTTTTCAACAAGTGTACTCCAAAATGTACTAATATTAATCTCTGCTTATAAGACAATGACAGTATGTGCTTAACTACAGCCCTGTATGCAGACTTTCTATGAAATGATTCTATTCCATTCTCATTGACAATACATCAAAGACACAAACCTGCTAAAATATATTGCCAGCTTCAGAATTATGTTATGCTCATGCAAATTGACACTTAACAAATCCCAGGTACTATTGCAATGTTTTGATTTTTGGCAAGACAGTGGTAACTTTTTGGAGTATCCAGAGTAGTTTCCAGAGACTATTTAACAAGTGTATCATGAAACAGATTTCACATAGTGGTAAAACACTACTAACGTTCAAAAAGGACTTCATGATGGGACTTCATTTATGTTCAGCTATACACTTCCTCTCCCTAATCTTAATGTGAGCAGCGAGTTTCCCTTCTGTCTCAGAAATTAGTGACACTAAACAGAGCACTGACCCTTTCTTCTCAGAAAACACTTCTCTTCTGACTACCTCAAATTACTCTGTGAAAAAAATCCGGTGTGATTTAAACAAACAGCTCTGTGGTCATAGAAGTACCTCATAAACTGGTGGAGTTAAGTAGTTTACTTTGCTCTGCTTTCTAATTAAAACAATTACTTAAAATACAAGTCCCTGGAAAATTCTCACTGATACTTATCCAACTAGTTCTAATCATTGCTATGGAACGTCAATAATATTTCTTTCGAAGAGATTTCCAAGCGATGGCCAGTATGGAAAGCCATTTTCATAGAACTCCTAGATATATTTCTGCACATTTGCTCTTCCTTAGGCATAATCTAGTCTTGCCTTCCTACAAGGTTTTGCGCACAAGCAGATTTCAGTTAACCTATCACCACTACAGATGCTGCTTATATCAGTTTAAGAGGGTTTCTGTTAAGCTGATAGATTATGCACTGCCGTCATGGGCAAATACATATGGCACAAATATTCATGCTACTAATTTTTGTATGTGCATGTTTGCGGGGGGTATTTTCTCTGGTTTCTGTAAGTACTACTCGTTGCTGATAGAAAACCAGCAAAACACAATTATAAACTGGTGTTAACAACAGGAAAAAAATGGTAAAGTACTTAAAGTGAAGCTGTGATAGATTGAAGAATTGCTGATAATTTCAGGCTGATGGAAGGCTAATTCAGGACTCCCTTTTCACCCCACATTTTCCATGAATATTACATGTCCAGCGTCCAGAGACCGGGCCTCAGTGGTGGCAAATTATGTGCATTTTTGGCTGTAATAAATGCAAGAGGTTTTCCCATACTCCACTTAAAAGTTCTCACACTTCAAAGGTGCAGTTCCCTTCCACTTAAAACATTGGCAAAACCTTACACACAAAGTGATTAGGAAGAAGGTCTGGCAAATGGAGTGAAGCATTTTCATTATAAAACAACAGAGTAGTAAAAGTTACGAAAAAAATTGTATTGGTAATCAACAAAGCCCAGAGCTAATTCTCTAGAAATGTGTGTTTGGGAGGAAGCATGCATTTGGGAAATGGGACAATCTAATTCAAAATGTGCATTTCATGTGGACAAACCACAAAGATGAATGTTCTCAGCAATCTCCCATCTCACAACAGGACAGTAGTTATTAAGTCTTTTTTTCCATCAGCACATGACTTCTATACCTAATTCTTTTGCAAATGTCTGTGAAAATATCTTTTCATATCTATTGATTTTAAGGGAATGGACATTTATGATGAATGTTTTGCACACAGATTACTTTAAAACACTTTTCAATGGGTTTTCAGTATATTTGAGCTTCCTAGGCCAATTTTGCAAAATTGCATCTAACTTTTTTCACTTTATGTCCTTCTTTTTACTAATGCTCCCAACGGCAATCACCATTGAATTGAAAAGTAAACATAAGAATATGATTTTTTATGGCAGTTTGGTTAGGAAAAAGCAATAACTTTTAAAAAAGTATCTTTTTTTGTTCTGTTTAAAATAACCAATGAATATACCTTCACATTTTGAGAAACTTTTCATTCTGACAGTATTTATTAAATGCCTGGTATTAACACCTGCCTTAAAATGAAAATGGAGAGCACAATCATCTTGTTACAGGCTGCCCAGATAAGTTGTGGATGCCCCATGCCTGGAAGGTTGGATGGGGCTTGGAGCAGCCTGGTCTAGCAAAAGTGTCCCCACCCATGGCAGAAGGCTTGCAACTAGATGATCTTTAAGGCCCCTTCCAACCCAAACAACTCTATGATTCTATGGTTAAAGATATTGGAAACAGTTCTTCATTTCTTTCTGAAGAGCATTCAGCTCCTGTTTGATCCCAGCCCACCACATCTTGCTTATTCTGAGCTTCCCAACTGCAATGCTCTCACAAAGCTGATTTTCCATAAAATGCAAAAGTTCTGTCACACTTTAAGCAGCTTAAAAGCATCCTTCCCTGGCTATAGTTACAATCACAGACAGGCAAATAAACAGAAACAAGAGCTGAAGCTATGCAGACAGCACTCAAATATCCACTTCAGTTTTCTGTAAAGCATACAAAGCATCACTTATTAATCAGTTAATTATCTCACTCCTTGGAAATGACTGTATGCCCAATCTGATGGGTCCATTTAGTCAACCTCTTCTACTCATGACTCTAAAAATTATGAACATGGGAGCAAACAGAAGAACTCGTCTTCTTAAAAATATCCACTCCCACAAGACCATGAGCCTTTGAATGCAAATCAGTCACTCTGACAAAGTGATGAAGGGAAACAACACACAGGGAGACTCATGGTATAGCTTCAAATCAACTATTCATTTTGGAAGAGAGGATTATTACCTTTTTGTTCTCAAAATTCTACTTTGAAAAGTGAAACTGTAAAGAAGGCAAGTCCCTGCTCACATCTTCCCATCTGAAGGGGTATGGGAGAGGGAATGATTCAAATTCTGTCCTTCATGGACTGACAGCAAGCTTTTTATCAAAGCATTTTACTAAGACTGGACCTTCATAAAGGCAATGAGCTTGCAGTTTTAACTCTGAAGACTCTGTTTGCAAATAATAAGAGGCTGATTTAGAATAAAGAAATCAGCAATGATTCTACTATTAAATTATTCTTTAGGAGAACGCAATAAAAGGGAGATGAAGGAATTGATAGAACAGGAAAGTAGGAAATTGTCAACAACACAGCAAAGAGAAACTGAAGTTAAAAACAAAGTCCATAACATTCAAGACTTGGGAGATGGGAATCCTAGCTTCTACTACACAGTTAATTTATTCTGGAAAATCTAACAAAAATGAAGATTCCAAAATCCTTTTATTTACATATAATGCAACATTACTTTGCTCCACAGGTACCAGATGATTGAAGTGTTACACTTTTGTGGGGTTCTTTTCTGTCAAACCAAGTCATAGAACTTTCTCTTTCATCTTGTATTTCAGGTAGGTAATCTCCAGTACTGAAGTGGATAAACTTATCAACTAAATTCACCTGCAGCACTGAGGAGTGATCAAGTGCGAACAACTCATTACTCAGCTCGGGAGGATCAAAACTAATGACAGATAAAACTCTCTTTCTTGTTATTAGTCCCCTGAGTCATCCAATTCCCACTGTGTTGCTCTTCATTCTTTGCTACCTGCCTCTATGTAACAAGCAATACTGTTGCAGGTAGCCCCTGTGACTCATTCCTTGAGCTCACCTACCTCTGATTTGTGAGTGAGATGAGCCACTATGACACTGCTTTCCTCTGGAGCCTCTCACTATATCTGACTAGGCTATTGAGACTGCTGTTCTGCTTTTGATCTAATTTTTTTATGTTTAAACACATAAACTCTTTATTTTTTAACAAGCATACGACTAATAGTGCTCAAAGACTGTAAATAATGATGATATTAATAGATTTCCTAGTCAAAGTGGAATATCTCAATATTTTCATTATTTCCAAGGTAAAAAAAGAAATAAGTATTTTCTGAGATCAGGAAAAATATTTAATAAAAATTAGATATGATGGCAATAGTTTTTCTAAAAAATGGGAAAACAATGTCTCTATCAGCTTCACATATAGGAATGAGAAAAAAACTAAAGGCTTCACATGGATTCTATTTTCCAGAGAAGGATAAATTAATGTTTTCATTTTCTCTCTAACTCAGATGATGTTAAAAACCACCTTTCTACTGATCTCCTTCTCCTTTTTTTGTTGATTCAAGCTGTGAGTACTTTCGAAAATTATTGAGCCATGCATCAGAAACAGCCAGTAATAACCAGTAAGAACATGCTTTTCTTGAATGTTTTTTATTCTGTCTCTGTGTGCATTCTTTAATTGAACTTATATTTCTCATAGTTCTTCTTGCTCCTTCAATGAAAATGCTAGGGGTTTGGACTTACACACCACTGAACTAACACCTTCCCCACAGATTTTATTCAGCACCAAGCACAGGCGATTATTACATACTTTAAAGTCCTATGAAGCATCACACTGATATTCCATAATGACCATAAGACAACACTGTATCACTACATCTTTTTAATGAAATATTCACGTTATGATTAGCTTATGAAACTTTCAGTACTAATATTGACCAACCCACCTAAAGACGCCAAAACAGACCCTCAACTATTGCAGTTCTTTGTTGGTAAATTCTGAATGCTTCTTTCTCCTTCAAAGTGAACAGCAAAACTTTGGCATTTTTTTCTCATCTCTCCTTAGTAAAAATAAAAATGATATTTTAGGGCTCCTATTCCCTATGATTCATGTCAGACTCCTTACATTCATCATTTCAAGCAAGTTTTTTTTTTATCCATTTCCAGGTCTAACGGTGAAACACAGTCCAGGCAAATTGCCTTCTCTTTTTTCCTAATACTCTAGCCAGTGATACTAAGAAACGCACATGACAACCTTCATGCAACTGTTATTGTTGACTAGGAGGATGTCTATGTAAAATATCTTCTTCATTCCTCCAAAACATTTTAAAAACATGGAAACAACAAGAGTGAGCCCTTCTTTTATGCATCAAAATGCATAATCACACAAAAGGAGAAACTCTCCTGGCCTGTGTTTTTCCTTGGAGTCTTAAAAGTTTCAAATTTTTATTTGCTCTCTATGAACATATGGAATATAAAGCAAAATGATTCCTCATATTTTCGAAATTTCACAAAGTGAAATAGTCTTTAACTTAGAATTATGTTTTTCTGAAGCACAACAATGTGTACAGCGTACAGAGAATTATTGGTATTTCAAATGTTTTTTCTGTGTGGATATTTTACTTGTGAAAACATTTAAGAAATGACTCAGTAAATGAGATAGTATAATCACATCATCCTATTCTTTATAATCACAATATTCTGTAAAATTCAAATACCATTCCCCAGGTTGATTTTGCTCATGCAGTCATTCTTAAATAGATATAGTCCGTAATTTTACATTAAAAAAGTGACTTCTCTTTCAAATAGTTTCTCACTTGCTGTTGTGAGAAGCAGTACTATGGAACAGAAGCACAAAAATATAAATATATATATAACAACATAATTAAAATGCTGTCCCTAGACCTTATTTTTACAGACAATTTACAGACATCCTTATTTTTCACAAGTTGTTTAAAGGACTCTTACAGATCTTTTTTTAAGTACTTCCAGGAACATGATTTCACTATAATAGAGCTACCCATTTTACTTCTCCCCACCAAAAAAGTCCCAAACAATTTCAAAGCTCTGTTTTTCATGAGATGTAATCCTGGACAGATGGCTGCATATAAGACATGCTTTTATGTACAGACACACACACATATATAAATATATGAGAATATACATATATATATTTTTTAAAAAACTGGACAGCATCTGCTTTTGATTTGGTCATTTTCATATGGATGCTTTTGTGTGTATTAACAGTACTACAAGCTTTTACTATATATATTTACAGTATTATCACCATGATCCTTAGACAGCAATATTCCCATGTTTTCTAGCAATCAACAGTTTTGAGTTCAAGCTGATATTGGTTTGCTACATAAACAGAAACTCCTTGGACATTAAATGAAATCCTCTACTCAGCACAAGGTTTGAATGTTCCAGATTCCATTCAGGGTAGAGAACTGACAGGAAAGCAGATTGACTGAACTAAAGAGACAGTTGTAATGTTCTCGTGGGGCTTTTAGTCATGTGTAGCAAAAAATTACTGCCCTGTTATTTGAAGTAGAAAATCTGCAAAGGGAAAAAAAATGAACGCTCTTATGATTTTTCTTTCCCTCTGTGGTTAATAAAGTTAATGCATCAATAGAAAAGTTGTTCCATTGGTGACTTCTGTACTACTGTATATATATATTCTAACATAACTTTTAAAAGAATGATGTCTGTATCAGTAAAAAAAACCCAAAACATTTTGGTCTCTCTATTTGGGAATCTATAGTGCACAATGTAAAGCAGAGATTAGCAATTAAATGGATTATTTAATGGCATCCTATTATTATAGGATGCCGTGCTGAACTAACTCATGAGAAATAAAGGCCCATTCTTGAGAGGCTAGTTTTAGTACAAGTAGTTTCTAAAATAATGACATTATTTGGTGCACTCTTAACACTCTATTCTTCTTTGTGACAGAATTATTCACTAGCAAAAACATTCCAAAGCTTGAAAATTAAAGTAGAGAATTCTTCTTGCTGTTCTGGACAGTATAAACTTCTATAAACACTTCCTATATAAGGATTACCTTTTATATTACAGAAAAAAATGCAACTGTTACCAGAGTATGAAAAAATGAGGTTCAACAATGTAATCTATTACTCACTGGAGTATATATCCACATATATAAATGCATAAATTGATGTAAAATAAATATATGCTAGTTAATTCATATATGGACAGATTTTTATGCTTATGAAAATACTTGGATTATCTATAAAGTTCACAGCTGTCTTGCAAATCACCACAGACATCTCAATCTTAGTTTCTCAGGCACAGGCAGCCAGCTACAACAGCAGATCATGAATGTTGTAATAAATATCACAGCCCTTATTTAGTATCAGTTGCAGAGTGCAGTGATGATTTTCCTTTTGTGCTGCTACTATGGCATTTCTTTCCCTCATATATTGGCTGATAAGCTAAACTTGTACTTGCTGTGAAAACTGGCTAGAAAACAGATTCTGATCTACAATAAAAATATTGCCATTTTGAGATAATTGAGTTTTTGTACTAAATTAAATACTCCCTTCACTTAATTTATAAGAGAAAAATATCTTTGAGGAAGCCCGTTCCAATCTATGAGAAACATCAAAAGTTTCTATAATTATTCAAAGAATTGGGAATGTCCCCTCCAGACCAGATGACTGTGAATTCCCCACAGCATTCATTTAAAAGTGTTTTCCTTTTGAGCACTCCCTTAGAGTGAAATTTTAAAATGGTATGAAATCCAGTTTGACTCTTACCAGAAAAGACACTGGGGATCTTGGAAAGAAAACTTTTCACTGTACGGATAGGAATCCCATTTTTCTCATCTTGCATGCGGGCTATGACGTCTTCCATCTGAACAGAGAGAGGAAAAAAAAAGAAATTCAGAATCATTTCCTAAAATTAATCTCCAATAAATCCTAGAGCAATCTCTCAGAATAACAGGCCCACTCTTGCTATTCCTTAACTTATATTCTATATCTTTATTGGACAGGCTAAAAACTGCAAGTAATTTATTCATGCACACCAGTAAAACAATTTATGTACTCAAAGTTGCTTGAGAAAGAAATAGCAATGCAGAACAACTTAATTAAAGTTATATTTAGTTAAAGTAGGTTAAAGAAGTTGTCAAAAACCACAGCTGGATATAAAAGTTCAGGTTTTGATTGTATTACTGGTATTGTACCACATATAAAAGCAAAATAGACACATAGAGACTTCTAGGGGACTGATACAGTTCTCAAATAGACTGTTCAAAACAAAAAGAGAGCTTTTAAGTTCAAAGCAAAAAATCCTTCTTTTCTTTTGAGAAGGGAAAAAAATACAACATGAGGTAATTTTGCATCCCTGGAAACAGCAGAGCCAGAAACACAGGATTTCTTTCTAAGTAATGGAGTAGGTATAAAAATATTTAAAGGCAATTTGCTTTTTTAACTCAATTTTTAGGCTAATTTGGACCATACATTTTATAAATTATGCCCAACCCAAAGGTTCACATTACTATGAACTATGAATAGCAAGCCCTTTTACTGGAATACAGAAAGAATACTCAGAGTCATTGGCTTACAATGCTGGTTTTTCTTCTTGCACGTTTCATAACTGCTTACACATTTTATAGCTTTCATCTTTCTTTTCTTGAATACCTAGCTTTTAAAATATTCAATGTAATTGTGATAAAATTAATTAAAACTATTCTTCCTTTTTACTTAAATCACCAACATACTCCATACGAAAAACTCTGTGTGACATGGCATTTTATTCTTTTTTATTAGCCAAAACTCAAAAAAAGTTTTCTATCTCACCTCTATATTCCTAATAGGTTCTCAAAGAATTAATTTAAAGTTTGTGGCTGTGTTTTGGAAGCAGACTAACAGACAGAATTCTGACATGCATCATTTTTCCACTGAAGTCAGATAACCCACATTAGCAAACAGCAGCAGCATTGGATGCAGCTGTGCATCAATTGGTGCAATAAGAGGGTTGTATAGAGCCAGCATTTGGGGCCACCAGTAGTGTATGTAGGAAAAAGAACAAAAATCCATGCCAAAAAAAATACCCAAATTAATTAATTTAACTGCTTATAGAGAATCTATTTACACGGAGAGTGTCTGGAGGTTCCCATGCTCCATATACTTATGGATCGTACATTGACAACCCAAGAAACACAAATTCAGGGGTGCAGTCCAAACCAAAGAGTACACATGAGAAGTAGCTATTATCAGCAAGATGTGAAAAACTGAGTCCGCTGCTCAGAAATAAGCAATGTGCAAATGTAACAGAACAAAAGATTCAATGTTCATCTGACGTGGAATTTAATAATTTAAGTAGAAAAGGCTGTCAATAGATTTCTGAGGAAATTGTCAAGCATACAAACCATTATCTATGAAATGGAATCTGGCCCTAAGTTTATTATCCATATAGTAACTGAAGGCTTGTATCAACCCCTTCTAAATTCAGTTGGTAAACCATCTTACAGAGCCCTTAAATGAATAAGAAGTCACTCAAATTCAAGTGAATATTTTTGCTGATCCTATTTGATGATAAATTCCACACATGCAGAAAAAGGTTATAAGAACATTGCTAGAACTGCAATGTATCTTACCCTAGGGCAAAGTTTAGAAGACAGTTAATACATAAGACAACATGATAAAGGTATATTTGCATTATTATAAAGATTAATACAAACACAGCCACAGTGCTGGAATATAATATCACAAGCAGAGAGAT
>JAWWMO010000121.1:46777660-46792341 GCA_035047845.1 Dendrocincla fuliginosa
CTTCTTGCTAATTATGCAAGCCCATATCATGGGACTTAAAATGTATCAACAAAATTTCCTATTGACAACTCATCACAGGAAAAGAGATTAAGAGTTATCAAATGGGAAGTGAAAGTGTTGGTTCTCATTGATGCGTGTTGCTAAAAGTCCATTGAAGGACTATGGTTATTAGGCTTTTCTTCTTTAATATGACCATAAGAAGCTTCTGCCGTATGGGGGATGATTCCCCTCTTCTATCTTTAATCATCACCTGTCCAAAGGGATCTTGCTCCATTATTGTTGGTGCAGGTCTTGACTGCAAACCAGGATCAGTATCTTTTAGCTACTTACAGCCAGGTGAAATGCACACAAGTATGAGCAGAATTTTTATGGCTGCCTAGATTTCAGCGCCATTTGGTTTGAGGGGGGAGACCCTGATCCTTACATTTCTATATCTAAATATGAACTTCATTGCCGAACCTCTGCACATCTTGCAAAAAATAATCAACCTGCAGCATCACTGCATGTTAAGAAGTGGTTGTTTTTTCAATAATTCAAAGACAAGAAAAGTCAAAAGTGCAAAAAGTTGTCAGTGAAGGACAAAAGTTTTTTCTTCCTTTAAAATTTAGCCTCGATCAACTCCACATAAAGATGAACACTAGATACAAGGATTCCAATACTAGAAAAAGTAGTTGATCTATAACTAACTGAAGTTCAAAAGATACATGGTGAAAACTTGAAGCCTTGACCTACTTAGACATGCACAGATATTAAGAGTATACCCAGGGACAGTAGAATGAATCTACGCATAATTTTTTATTATTCAGTATCGTACCTCAGAACAGGGGACTGCTCTTATCTTGAGTGAGCTGGGGTCCACCCACACTACAGCTTTCTTAATTTTACTAAAATCTTTCTTCTTCCTTTTACACAAATGCAGGGGTGGAATAACCCAGTGGAACTAACTACAAAGCTTATCCAAACTTGCTAAGAAGTAGAAACAGTTAAAGTATGTAATGACCTCTTACACTGTGCAGCAAGTTTCCTTAAATATTTTTTCCCTTGCTACTTTTAACACCTTACAGAGTCCAAGGTCATTAGTGCAGCCAGCCAAAAGGTTGCAGAAGGTTTCCTTAACCAGTTCCCCATCCAGAGATGTACATCAAGGAGTATTGACTAAACAAAATCTGAAGGGTAGGAGAAAGAAGCAAGCTTCCTTACAAGGCAATGGCCACTTTTTTCCTGTTTTTCAACACAGGCTAATGATACAGAAGAGAGAGCGAGAGAGAGAGAGAGAGAGAGAGAGATAAACAGACAGATTCTCACCTTGTTAGTATTACACTGGTAATTAGGTACCTGTACCTGCTCTTCCACTCAGTAGTGACGCTCTCATGAAACTCTATTGGACTACTTATGCTCTGTCTTGTGTGCTGTCAATTACACTACAAATTTTCTGTTGAGACCTTCGTAATTACATGAAGGGCTAAACTACCCCATCAAAGTTTCAGTTTAGGAGTCTCAGTCTTCCCATGTGAGCTGCTCTTTACCTGAACTACACATGCCAACAATCGCTGCAATATCCTTCTTAATTGAATCATCACAGTGCCGCCTGAGAGCTGCCCAAATCAGCTTAGTACAGCTAGTTAGGCTGCATCATTGAGAAGAAAAGAGCACAAAATACAGGAACTACAAGTCCCAGGAGGCTGCACTGCCAAGAACAGATACAGGCAAACTGATTGCCTGATTTGTATTTCGCTTGGCAAAGTAAAACAAATAATCTCAGTTTAGGCGTGCTGACAATTCCTCTTCTAAATCAAGTATGTAGAAAAAAGATGGTTTAATATCTCCATTACAAAGGTTTCAGCATTTTCCATTTAATGCAGAATTGGGTTATTTCAACTCTTCATTCCTATTTGGGATGAAAACCAAGTTTAAAATGTTCAGATGTCCAAAAACGGACATTTAGTTTTTTGACTAAATAAAGAGATGAAAAATGGCTTGAAACATGACAGGTTAGCCAAACTGTTAATGACAGTCATACACAAACTCTCCAAGCTTGCTGAAAAACAAGCAGTCAGCCAGGAGTTCCTCTAAGACAGCAATAACTCATCTCTGGTCTACCAACACAGGAAACTACCCTAAGTACTCTCTGATGAACATTAAATTAGAGATTAACTTAATTAAAAGAGTACAAGAATGACTGGTCTCATTCTTTTCAGAAACTCTATTTGCTGAAGTAATTATTTGACATCATAAAATCAAATGACAAGCCAACACAAAATTTTCCATCATACTAAATAGATGCAGTGGAGTTAGTTTGAAGAGCCTAATTCTCTACACATACCTATGATGCTGGCACCTCTGCTCATGTTCCTTTCCTTCATAGTAAGAATACTCTGGTATGAGTAAATAGTTCATTCTCGGTCCTTAAAAAGAATATCTGTGGAGAGCCCAAACCAAAAATGCTCCGGTTTCACATGTAGCACAAAAGTCTATATATTGAAACATTATCTGTCATCAGTCTTATGGCTTCATTTGTAGTTGTGAAACTGAATTTCTGCTTAAGGTTCAAATTCATTTGCCCTCTTTATTCATACTATGTCAGATACAATAAATAGGTAATGTTCCAGACTGGTTGTAAAACAATAATACTAACAACCTGTGCTTACATTAAAGGAGTGCAGGGCAAACCTTTGTCATTTATTAAGAATAATTTAGGCTATTTTGAATTCATTTGAAAATCAATAGCAATTTTATGCAATTATTTTTGAGACCTGAGTTTTTCCTAATTAAATGAACAGTCCCACTGGGCTTCTCCCTATCATCAACCCTGTGTGTTCATCACTGAGCTTGCATAAATATGATAGGCTCTGCACACTTTGCTGGTTTAGAACTGGGTTTGAATTATAATTTTAAGCACATTCTTATCTTATTCATGTAACTAAAATGCTAAATGAACAAAACTAGTATTTTATTTAAAAAGTGCTTGTAGTTTAATGCAAATCATACAAGTAGTTCTTGTGCTTTTCAGTCCTATACCTATTGTAATAAAGAAGGGAAACTTAAAAGCATCCTTTGAACTCCTGTCATTAACCTGTACTAATGTAGCCTGTTTGGAAGCTACAGCTGTCAGTAATTCCTAGGTAAAGATTGAATAAAGGTTAATCCCCATCAAATAAAAACTGTACAGGATTGAATGGAAAATCTTGAAGATACAATATAATGCGTTCTGTAGATAGAAATTTATGCCAATAAGTAATTATCTTTTCTCCCAAGGATGGTTAATGTTGAGCTCGTGGTTTGATGCACCAACATGTCATGAGATATGCTATTTTTTCTCTGCCTCATACATTGGGTAAATAGAATATCTCCCAGTAATTATTTTTATTTCTATCTCCACTCTGCAGTTATTTCTTACTGTGCCTTCTTTGGATAAATTGAACTGAAAACACTAATTCTGCATTTCATTAAAAAAAAATAAAAAAATCTTTAATTCAGAAAAATACTGCAAGTTTGCTTCTGTCAATATACATTTTTTTGAGAATGTTACACATCAAAAGTCTGTCAACAAACCTGTAACACTGCATGAGGTATTACTCCCATTTTTTTTCAATTACATAAATTTTTGTTTCACATCAGGACCCTACATCTAGATACACAAGACATATGTCCTGTTCACTGAATGTATATTAATGCTATAGAGTTGGACTGTGATCAGCGGACTGAAGTAGTTTCTACAAACTCCTCAACTGGCATTACAGAAGCAACATATAACTTTGGAGGAATATATCACATTGATTCAGCTCTGGAATCAAGAAAATGTTACAGAAAATGCTACACTAACTCTACAAAAAATCAGTTAGTTGGCAATTTAGGCTTCCTGGCCTTCATTTAAATGGAATTTAAAACAAAAAAAAATATAATAAGTAAGGAAAAAATGCTATTTTTTTTAATTAACCGCATGAAAAAATAATTCAAATATGCTTTAAAATTGTTTCATAGTATTAATACTTCATACTTTATTTTTTACTCTAGTCTTCCCAAGCCAAGAAGCATTTTCTATATTTAAGAAATGTCACAATCAGACACAGAAAATATAAAAGTCTACAAACTGATGCAAAAATTACTATTTTAAATGAATGGTTTTCATGTTTAAATTCCAGAGAGCACTTCAGTTTATCTGTTTTTCTTGGAACTTACACATTATTAATTAAAATCCATTAAAAATACAAATTTCTCAAAGCTTGAATGCTAGTGTAGCACAACCAAACCATAGAAGGCTTATTCAAAGGAGTTTAAAAAAAAACCCTAGATGGTGAAATTTAAAAACCACTGAAGTGGAACTGTATTGCTGCTTTCAGTAAAATCATTATTTCCACCACAGGTGTGAAACATTGGTTGGAATGACAGAGGAAAGGGAAGCATCACTATGGGAACTTGAGAAGAAAACAGAGACTAATGAAGGCAGTGCTGATGAAAGAATATTTTTATTAATAGAAGGATTTCTTTAAGAATAACTAATGGCACATTTTATCTTCATGGAAAACATTCACAAAAAAAAGTCAGCTATAGTAAAGTCATTCACCTAAAAAAAAAGTGACTTTGTTCAGGAGAACACTTACATTGACTCCAAAATACTGTCACTTAATTCTAAAGTCTGCAAAACCAGATGTTTTCTAAATTGGTACATCTTTCTTATTTGTGTCATCTGTTACTAATGGTTTTAATTCTAAATCTGTCTGATTGGAATCTCTTTTCCTTGCTTGTCAGATGATCCCAAATATTACAAAGCCACACCAAAGCAGCAGGTCATCTTAGAAGCAGCTACTGCCAATCAAGGAGACCTTTCTAAAGAAGTTTGCTATTATTATCCTTCAAATACCGAAGAGGGAAAAAGTAATTACAAGGAATACTTCAAATTACACTGACAGAAATAACATTTCAGAGCAAACAATGATAAGAAAATGGAAAAACAATTTAGAAAATGACCCTTAGTATATTTTGAGGTTTTCCAAGCTGCTCAGGACAATAGCTGATGAGGAAGCTGATCAAAGAACAGAATTACTTCTTCATTCACAACAAAACTGCAAGGAGGAACATGTATCAGGGAACCACAGAATAGCTTGGGTTGGAAGGAACCTTCAAAGGTCATCTATTCCAAGCCCCCTGCTTTGAGCAGGGACATTTTCAACTAATGCAGGGTACTCAGAGCCCCATCCAACCTGATCTGAAATGTTTCCAGGGAAGGAGCATTCACCCTCTCTCCAGGCAACCTGTGCAGTGCTTCACCAATGTAATGAAGAAGACAAAGCCTAAGTAGTCCGCTGATTTCTGCATTGCTCTCTGCCCTATGGTGGGCAAAGGCTGAAGGGGGCAAGCTCGTCTTTTACTATTATTTCAGCATCTAGAGAACATAGATCCTGTATAAAAACTAAATTTCTAGTTGTCTTGGCCCTTTAAATTGCTTCAAGCTCTTAAACCCCACTAAATACAGAAGCATAACTGCTACCATAAAAGCAGATTTTTACCATTGACTTTTAGATTATGCTCGTGTAAAAAAGTTGTTCTTAATTGTATTCCAGTATGGTAAGCTTTCAGTCTCAATTCTATTTGGCATTTAAAAAATAGGCTGCTGATATAATACTGTAATGTAGCATTATATGACAGATGGATTGGTTTCACAGTATTCTGTTCACCCTCTGTTACACAACTTACTTGAAAACAAATAGTTTATTTTACCTAATTGGAATAGATAGAAAATAGACAGTTGTGTATGTTTTGGCTGTGTCAGTTCTCAAAGAATGTTGAATTCAGCCATTTACACTTTAAGAACAACGTAAAAGAAAGGAAAACAAAGGAAGCACTGAACTACTGATCTGTCCAGTGAGCAATACAGATAAAGTCCACCAAAAAAGCAATAATGGTACATTCCCTATGCAAAAAAACTTATCAAGAAGAGTTCTGAAATAAGTGACACAGAGCATCTAAACCATTTTCCATAAAACTTTAGCTACCAGCATTCCAATCACAACAGTATGCTTTCCCTCCTTATTAAAAATCTTATCATCATCTCCCCTTTGAGCCAGCAGAAGCTCCAGGCCTGATCATCTTTTTATTCCCCTTGAGAACATCACACACACTCCAGTAATTTTCATGCTAAAAAGCAAAGCTATCTCACATAACTCTTGCTAGAAGCAATTCAGGAACTGTAGTGACAACTATAGGTTTATGTAAGACAAACAAAGCATATAAATATTAGCCTGTCCTTTAGTGACAAAAAAATATATATTTCTCTGTGTCAAGAAACATTTCTTCAACTCTCATTGACTATATAGATTAGTCAAGCTTCTCATCAGAACATTAGAAAAATTAAGAAAAATAGGTAATAGGTCTTCTTATCCCGCAAGTTCTACACGCATTTAAAAATCAAAAAGTATCACAGTGAGTTTATGTGAAAGGTAAAATTCTTTTTTTTTTCTGCATTTTTTACAGTTTTGAAACATATTTTAATTTGATTGCAGAAAAAATAAACAAAGAAAATGTATTTTCTATGAAGCACAATTTTTAAAGAGTTGGTTTTTATTTAGTGACAAACAAGTTTTTTATTTGAAAAAAGGTAATTCTGTCTTGTGTTACTGAGGCATATAATTAATTGGAAGAGTAATTCAAATAAAGAAAGGTATTTTACAAAGAATATTTTTTCCACTATTTGATTTATAATTTCTTAGCATCCCCAGAGTTTTTCCAGCATAGGATTTTAGCTAGATCAGGCTAACTCTAAGATGAATTTAAAATCTTATTTTCCTAAGACAGAGTGAATGTTTCTACAGCATTCACAAAACCTTTGCATAAATTACTTACACCATAGTAAAAGTAACTGGATTAACAGAATTCATTGTACGTAGTTACCTCACACACACACACACAGATTGACCTCTTGGCTTCATCTCATAAGTAGTTACCTGATTTCCTCCTCTACCCATTAGAAAAGGACAAAGTTTGTTCTTACTCCCACTCTACATTGCTGCACTTTCAAAAGGATCCTCTGCCATGTAATGACTCAGGAGCAATTTCAGTAAAGCCGTATTTATCATAGCCCTTAAACAGCTGACAAACTTTAATGTGGAAATTCCCTAAGAAAATGGAAGTAAGTAAACACTCAAGTCTCATTAAAAACCAGTGGACTGACATATCAGAAGACAGTCATGACACAGTGAAGACTGTGTACGTTCCAATGCTTTATGAAATAGAAGCCCATTCCAATGTGAGATTTCCTAGTTTATATTTTGGCTAGTTGCAGTAGAATTCGGAAAAGTAGAACATGTTGTGATGCTTCCTTTCAAATATATGTAGCAATTACATCAGCTCTAGCACATCATGGACTTGTTCTGAAGGAATTAAGGAAATTTAAAATAGATTATCTGCCTCTGCCTGATTTGATTTTTCTCTGTTTCTAAAAATATGTATTTGTCTTATGAATCCATATTATATTTTTATAGGAAATTCAACATACTTTAATTTCTTAGGGGATAAAGAAACAAAAAAGACTATTTTGTTGTCAAAACACTAGAGCTTTTGAATGCTCATGATTTAGGCACTTTAAAGCAAAACAGGTCTGAATGTTATTTACTCATCCAATTTAGTCATAGTTTGACATTTACAATACCTACATTTTATTTTCCTTTGTAGTCATTTTCCTTTTGATTAGAAATATTCTATGTCTTTATTGTCAAATCATGTTTGTGCCACAAAAAAAAGTAGAGTAGCATTCATTAAAAGATTTGAAATATGTGAGCCCTGGAAATTGCAAACAATTGCTATAAAACCGTTTTTAAAGTCTATCTAACACATGATTGGGAAAGGAGATTTTTTTTGTTATAAACAAGTTTTGGTTTATATTTATATTATACAAATATGATATGTATGCAATGAGATAAGTACAATATTAAAATCAGATGCACTGTAACTTAAAAAGTGAAAATGGATTTGAGTGAATTAAAATTTTAAAAAATAAAAGCAAAAAAACCCCCCAGGATTAGAGCCCACAAATTCATTTGTGAAATCATTTCTTAATCTGGAAAAATATTAGGCAAAACTCTTCAGGAAAGAATTGAGAAATGCTATTTTTGGGGGCAAATTTTATTTTGCCAGAAAGACAGGCTCATCCTAGTTATTTGGTAGGGTGAGTAGAATATATCACACAATGCATATTGGAAGTCTGTATGTCATACACACCTTTCTGTCAGCCATATGGGTGGACAAGACATCTCAGCTCGGTCACAAATCTGATACGTACTTAGTTAATTTGTATGTACTTAGTTAATTTGAAGAGTTGAAAAAGTCAGAATCTCTGTACTAGATCCAATTAGATCAAACTAGTATCTTGAATGTGAGTCTTAGAAACCATACATCACAATTTTCATGAAAGTTACTTTCAGAACAGAAAAGCTTCATTGTAATAAAGCTGTTTCTCAGAAAAATTAAAAGCCTTTTGAAAGATACTTTTTTTCATCCCCAGTCTATTTGTTTTGACAGTCTAAAGGAGGGAAAGTAACAGGGTTTAACAACCAAAGCACTGCCTCAGGGAATCCTGTATCTGTGCTAGGGAACATTTAGAATGACCCATCTCACACTGAAAATATATTAGATATGAATAATTGCTAGAAGAAATGAGACTCTTACTGGAAAAAAAAAAAAAAGCCATATGTACCTATAGAGAGTGATTACACTGCAAGAGATCTCCACACTAATGAATTAAAATATAACAAATAGAGGTAGTCTGCAAGCACCTACATCTTCCAAGCAGAAACCACAGATTCCTGCTTTTGACCAAAAAGAGGTCATACATTACACAACTAGTGCTTACCCAGGAAAAATTAAGGGGCTGCAGATGTTGTGCACAAATACGGTAAACCCTAATTCCATTCTGATTAATTATTTCAAATAAGGTGGGACAAAAGTAAAACACCTAAACACAACAACAGTGATAAGATTCCTCTGGCATTTGGTAAAACCAAAAAAATTGCATTTAGCAGAGGAATCTCTTAACTAGGACTTGAGAATCCTTGGTTTTCTTCTCCACTTTTCTAGCTAATAACCTTTGGCAAGTCACCATAACCTCCAGTGGCTGAGAAATATGAGACACGACTAAGGAAACAACTATTAAATAAATTACTTTCTAAACACTTTTGACGACTTGGAGCATTGTAATGCTAGATAAAATTAAAGCATTCAGATTTTCAACAAACTGGAGTTTCTTTCAACTCTAGAAAGCTGCAGAGTCATGACATTTTCTCCCACCCTATGTCTTCTCAGAGCCATTAATCAAAGCCTATTGTAGTGAGTGAAGGCATTTACTTTGCTATTTTGGGAATAAATACCACTATTTCTAGGCACTGGGCTTCTAAATATTAACTACTTCATGACTCTCACAGCATATGTCCTCCTTTTCTATCAAAAGCTCCAGAAATGTAAGAAGTTTCTTGCCATCAACATAACCACAAAACTGAATTTCTGTATGGTTCTCCCTGACAACTAACTTAACATCTTGGATGCTGATGTCTTGAATGCATTTAATACATTAAACTTCAGCGAGAAGTTCATTATTCTGAATGAGCATCTTTAGAGACATATTTGTTTACTGTATGAATGCCTCTTTGTTCCATCATTACCTTATCACATCTTGTTGCACTACATCATGTTGCAAGAAAAACATGAGGAATAACTCATATGCTGAAATTGTTTTAAATGGCTTTTATGTGTTACACAAAGCAGAAAGGGGGGAGGAAATCACAAGGAGGACAGACGAAGGATCCATGTTCATTATCTTTTTAACTTCTTTGAAACTGTGTAGATTTGCATTTTAGTTTATGGTCATCAAATACACTCTTACCAAGATTTATTTCTTGGTACGTAATCTTACTTAAAGGCAATTAGATAGGATCGTTGAAGTCTAATACTGAAAAGTGCAGTTGCAAAAATACTCACTGTCTCATAACATTTGGCAACCCCTCCTAAAAGTTTGCATCCATAATAGATAGCTCAGCCCTGTATTCTTAAATTTGATTTTAAAAGAAATCTTTATTTGAAGATATAAAAATCCCCTTTGTATGTAAGTTCTAAAAGTGGTTTCTAGGGAGGTCTGGTGTCAAGGACACCAGTTAGGATTGTTAAGACAAATTTTGGCAAACCCCAGGCACTACATTTCAATCCTCCCTTGTTCTGAAGTAGTTTCCACCATAGAGTAACCACGGTGCTTCTAGTATTATTTCAAATATTTTACATATCTATTTTCCTAAGAACTACTTAGTTGAGAGTTAATATAACAAGATGCTGACCAGAGGCTGGAGATGCTGGAAATTCTGAGTAAATCCGCTGAGATTAGACTGAGGACAGCAGTGACTTCTCAGCTAGTATAAATGGGTAAAATTAATAAAAATATTTACTGGAATAATCTCTGAATTCTATCTATCCAGTGTAGATAGTCATGATATCAGGACATCTATGATACACTGCAATCAAGGACACTGTCTTGAACATATTAACACCTATAGCACACCTCTTGAATCCAGCCTAATGCAAACTGAATTGAAGAGACTTTTTACATCAATGTCCTGATTTCAGCTAGGGTAGAGGTAATTTCTTCTCAGTAGCTGTTACAGTGCTGTGTTTTGGATTCAGAATGAGAATGGTGTTGATAACACACTGATGTGGGATTTTGCTAAATCATGTTTATCCTAAGTCCAGGATTTTTTGTCATATCATGCTCTGCCAGTGAGGAGCCATGCAAAGGAACTGGGAGAGAGCATAGCCCGGACAGGTGAACTGACCAAAAGCATATTCCACACCACAAAACTTCATGCCCAGTATATAAATTGGGGGGGGGGGGGGAAGGTATTTAGAAAAGGGGGCTGTTCTGGGTGCAGGAACAAGGATCTGGCATCAGTCACTGGGTGGTCAGCAACTGCATTGTGCACCACATGTTTTTCCCTTTTCATTATTATTATTATCATTTACCATTGTTACTCTATTTTCCTTTAATTTCAATTATTAACCTGTTCCTATCTCAAGAACAAGTTTTACTGCGAGTTTTACTGTGATTTGTCTCTCCATTTGACTGGGGTGGGGGGAAGAAAAGAGGAAGTTGCACAAGCAACTGCATGGTGCTTAATTTTAAGCTGGGCTTAAACCACGACAACCAGGACAAAATCAGGTTCCATTCTGAGTTGGTTTTGCCCTTGAAAACATTTTTAGACTCCTCAAAGTGAATTTAAACCTTGGCATAGCTTTAGAAATTAGTTCTAAAACTTTACTGAAAGTCAAGTAAAAGATAGCTGCTTGAACTTTATTAAAAAGAGCAGACAGGCTGCTCATTTGTCTTTCTGCACTCATCAATCTTAATGGCTTTCTTGTGTGACTGTTCTGAAATTATTAGCAATATTAGCCAAACTTAATTAATCCGAGAGTTACCACTTTTTATTTCTTACTCAATTTACTGAATTTGGTACAATGAAACCAAGGGTCCATTTCTCAAATCAAATTTACCTCTGCAACAAGTAGCATTGATAAATTACCTTTAAGGCCAAATGCAATGAACTGCAAATTATTTCCCTATTGTGGGAAGTTTGCTTTTAACCCTTCTTTGTACAGTCTCTGTCCAAAAGAATGTGCTTTACCACTGTTTACCAGTCCTGCTTAGCACTAAATAGCAGTTAGAGGGGAGGGGAGGTTTGGAGCTACTTGTTGGTCTCTAATTATTTAAAGCTGATAAAACATATTATAACAATAGCCTTGCTTAACTTATTTTAGACAAACAGCAGCACCATAGTTTACATCATACATTGCTACAGTACTTCAACTCTGACACTCATTCCAAAGCAGTAGTCCATTCTCCATATACAAGTAGCCGTGGATATGTCTCGATGGTGCTAATGGATAAAATGAAGAGTTCATGAAATGCTGTGCTTTTTGGGCCAGTAGGATTAGGTCTTCTGTACAGACAGTATATTTGACATTTTTTACCCAAACCAGGTAATGTTGAATGCTGTTCTCTACATCCCATCAAATTTGTGCAATGTTTTCACACAGAACCAAAATGCACTCCCACTTTTGCAGAAAAGATCCTTTTTCCAGTATTTTTATACAGATGCACACACAGATGCATCTAATTGTGATTTTTATCCTGTATTGTAAAAAAAAAAAAAAAAAAAAACAACCAACCAAACAAAAAAAACCAGATATTAAAAACTTTGATGCAAAAGGGCTCACTTGGGGATGTTGGAATATTGCTTTTAGCCTTCTTATGAAACCATAGGCTTAAAATTCTAGAATTTTTGTTATATTTATGAACCCACACAGTAATCACTTGCACATTTAACTGTACTTTTCAAGCAAAATACATACAAGAAATGCCAAGACACGAAAAGCTCATTAGGAATAATTAGGAGATCAATTTGTACCTTGTCCCAAAAGGAAGACAGTGATGATTTGCTTTATTTCCTTCTTTTTCTTTTTAATGTCAGTTAGGCCTTTTATCCCATCAGAGCATCCCCAATGTGTCCTCTAGAGCATCTAAAGGAGTTGTAAAAAACAACTGGAAAGTGTGAATCAGAATTTGTTCAACATCATACATAGCAAAATGAGTTGCTACTACCAAGGAACTAGCAAAAATTATAGTTTTCAATCTCAAAGTATAGACTTTATTCTACGGTCTAAGTCATTCCAATTACTACATATTCCAAACCAGACCATAAAACTGTAATTGCTTACCGAAAGCTCAGAAGTAGCACAATGCATATTCTTTGAGAGTGCTCAGAGCCACGGAAATTAAAAGATAAACCAGGTGCCGATAGAACATGTGACAACTCCCATAGTTTTCTATCACTGAATGTTGTTGCCCTCAAACCAATAATCCTAGAAGATTACTGCACCAGAACACCCCATGCATACCCACAGCAAGTTATTTTTCAGACTGGTAAAGCAGTAAGCCACATTTTTGAAATCTGTTGAAATCCATCTTGGAATTCATTTGAAATACAGGGCTGAGCTCTCACTGGCCTTGCCCTGAAGCCTGACTGAGGGTACGACACCAGGATGGTCCCACCTCAGTCCCTCTGGAGTTCACATAAAGGAAACTAGGACAGTGCAGTACCCCAAGGGCTGCTCTGAGGCAGTATCAAACTGCTTTTGCTGCATTTTCTCCTGTACTCTTGCCAAGCACATACATACATAATGCAATACTTAGTTCTTGGCCTCACTAATGCTCTCCTAATGTAATCTCAAATAGTGTAAAATCCATGACTCCAGAGCACTAAAAATCAGATTAATATAATTAAAAAGTGGTTAACATGAAGTTTACTTTAGAACTTCAGATATTATACCAAGGCTTATGTGCTTAAAACATTCACAGTAGTTTTGTTACATTGATTACAAACCTAACAGCACTTAAAAAATTCAACTTCTCTAGATTTTTTTTTAAACTTAGAAACCTATCTTTCAGAATGGAAATTAAAATCAACAGTAGCATTCCCTCTTCTGACTAGACAGAAGAGAGAAAAAATATTTATGTCTAGAGATGTAGAAATGAAAAAGTGAAGAGAGGACAAGAACAAATGAAGTTAAGGAATGAGTTCCATGAAAGAAACGGTTAAATATTTGGACTGAAAAAAATCAAAATCAAGATGACAGATGTGAAAGACATAGACAGGGTTTTGATTTAGTGAAGGATGTTCATGTCCATGGCAGCAGGGGTTGGACTGGATAAAGGTTCCTTCCAGCACAAACCATTTGGTGATTCTACTGATCTATGAAAGGCAGAAAAATTTAATATGAGAGACTTACTATTTTTCATGACACATGAGCAAAGTGGTGGTCATCTTGAACATAGCAACTACAAAGAAATTGAGTTTAAAATCTGTTCACGGGAAGAAAAGTGCCAGGAGATACTCAACTCTGAACATGAGGAGACCGGACTTCATGCTACTCAGGGAATTAGTAAGGCCAGCTTGGCTGAACAGGGGTCTTCTCTTGGAAATAGGATCAAAAAGAAAGTGCATGCCCAGTGGAAGGAAGGTCAAGTGACAAGAAAAGAATTCAGAGATTCTGCTTGCCTCCGTAGGGATAAGATCTGTGGTTCTGAAGCTCAACCAGAGTTGAAACTGGCCAGAAAGTTGGGGGACAATGAAAAGAGATTTTTCAAATACAGTGACAGCAATAGGCAGTATAGAAATATAACCAGCCCATGATAGGATGGGGATGGTCACCTCACAAACAGGGACAGAGACAAGGCAGAGGTGTTAACACAAATGATCAACTCCCAGTCAACCCCAAAACTGTGCAGAATCTGCTGCTCCAGCATGATCCTTTCTATGGGGCCTGATGGTATTCATCCAAGAATCCTCAAAGATATGACTAATGTAATTTCAAAACCTTGAAGATTTTTGAGTGGTCTTGGGAATCTGGAGAGGTCCTAGCTGACTGGAAGCTGACAAATGTCCCAATTTTCAAGAAGAGCAAGAAACAGGACCCTGGAAGTTACAGGCCTGTCAGTCTCACTTCAATACCTGACAAAGTTATGGCAAAGATTATTCCAGGAAGTATTTTAAAACACCTGCAAGACAACACAGACATCAGTCACAGTCATGGCTTCATGAGAGGAAAGTCCTGTTCATCAAATGGATTTCCTTCTATAACAAGGTAACACA
>JAWWMO010000121.1:46792441-46804316 GCA_035047845.1 Dendrocincla fuliginosa
CAGAGTGGTGACTTGTCACCAGCAGGGTTCCACAGGACTTCATCTTAGGCCCTGTGCTCTTCAACATGTTCATAAATGACTTGGATGCAGGACTGGAAAGGACACTAAGCAACTTTGCAGCTGACACAAAACTGAGAGGAGCTGTCGACTCCTTTGAAGGCAGGGAAGTCCTGCAGAGAGACCTCGACAAGTTAGAGGGCAGGGCAATCACCGGTCATAGGAAGTTCAACAAGGAGAAGTGCCGGATTCAGTACCTGGGATAGGGCAACTCCAAATATTTGTACAGGCTGGGGAATAAGATGCTGGAAAGCATGCAGTCCTGGTTGACAGCAAGTTGAACACAAGAAGTGTTTGGATAATACTTTCAGGCACATGGTGTGACTCTTGGGGTTGGTCCTCTGCAGAGCTAAGGGTTGGACTCAATGATCTTTCAGGTCCCTTTCGACTCAGCATATTCTGTGATTCTGTGATATTAGGCAAAAGGTTTAGGACAAAGAAGGAAATGTGTACATAAATGAGCTGCGAGACACAACTTCAATTTAGCCATATAAAATTAATGGTAACTTGAACTTCTGCAGCACATGGGAGAGTTCTTAAAATTTAACTCAGCTTTATGCTACCTACACTTGGAGAAAAGCACAGCTATAAATGCTGTGGCAAGAACCTCAACTGAAGTTTTAAAGATGCACAAACAACAGTATACTATTTTAAACACGTTATTCAAATTCAGATCATGCTTCCTCATCCTTGATATCTTCAAAATTTCACTGCAAAAAGGTTGGCAGGGTGTGACTGCTTCTGAGAGCCTTGATAAACATTAAATGCCTCAGTTAGAATGATGTGTGACAGGGGAATGTTATATATATTGGGTCTTTTATGCTAAATGAAAACAGTTCATACATGGAAGAAGAAAATGAGATAGGAAGAAAATGAGGTAGTAGTTTTATGCTGAATTCAAATAATAATGACGTGAATCAACAACAAAAAAAATAAAATAAAAACACTTTCTGAAAGGAACCTACAGAACTGTGAATGCTCACACATAGTGCACAGGCACAAAAATGTTTTTAGTATCCATTTCTGAGAACTTTATCATATGCTCATTTCTTCCCTACCCCCATCAAAATCTTTGAGAACCAGATTATTGACCTGCAAATGCTATTTTGAGTAACAATATTTATTTTTAAAATGCATAATTTTATTTAAATCTTTATCCAGTAATTACATTTTAAATTACTGACACTGAAAAATTTCTAAAATAGAAATTTTTGTTTCAAGTCCACAGTCCCTATTTTTTCCAGACATAGAAATAAAATTATTTCAAGCTATTTCTGACTAAATGGGGAAGAAATATCTTTACTATAAACCAACTCGCGTGTGAAAGGATGATCAACAACTAAGTGAGGAAGTGGTGGATGCATTGGCAAGCAAAAATTGTGTGGGGTTTATTAGACGCCAAAGTCCTCATAATCAGCAGCACAGAACTAAAAAGAGTCCAGCTCAAGCACATTCACGTAAGGAAGGATGTGCCTAGAGGAGAGCATTGTGGGAAACCTCTCTTACCTTTCCTGGAAAATCAGCACAACAGGGTGCCTCTGAAGTGCCTATACACCAATGCAAACACCAAGAGGAACAAGCTGGAGAAATCAGAGATGTGCTGGCAGTTGCAGGGCTACAGCTTGGAGTCCTAGGTGGGATAGCTCACACAGCAGTACTGCTGTAGGTGGGAAAGGGCTCCCTGGGAAGGACGGGCTTGAAGAGGAGGAGGAATTGTTACTGTTTATGTGAGAGAGAAGTAAGAATGCAAGGAGCTCTTCTCCAGATGGATGTGGAGCCAGTGAAGAACATACATGTCAGGATTAGTGGTCAGAACATGAGTGATGCTATAGTGACTCTGCTACAGACCATGTGATCAGGAAGCAGATTATTTGCCCTGGGACAAATGGAAAAAGACTCATATTCACAGGCCCTGGTCCTCATGGGGGCTTTAATGACCCTAAAATCTAGTGGAAGTGTAACACAGCAGGGCACAAACAATCCAGGAGGTTTCTGGAGGGCATTGATGGTAACTTCTTGGCAGAGGTGATTGACAATCTGACAAGGGCAAGTGCCCTTTTGAGCTTCACATTCTCTCAAGAAAAATCTGCTTGAGGGCAGCCTTGGCAGCTAGTGACGTTCATGAACAAAGATCCTTCTCTTTGACAAAACTCAGTGTAAAAAGGAAGCAAAAAAGAGGTGCAAGCAGAGTCAGGTCATTCAAGAATATACATAGATAGAGAGGATTAGAATGCCCAGTAGGACTGAACCTGGTAAGGCACATGAGGGCAGGAAGGGTTCCTAGAGGTCTGTAAGAAGCAAAAGACAAGTTAAAATGCAAGCTTCCATCTGATGGGGCAAGGGACTTGGTGGCAAAGGACATGGAAGGACCCAAGGTACTCTATGCTTTCTTTGCCTCAGTCTTTTCCAAAAAGGAGTAATAATAAATAAATACATACATACATAAATACAGGGAAAAACACACACAAACACACACACACACACACACACACACAAAAAAAAAAAAAAAAAAAAACCACCAAACAACAAACAAAAGCTCACAAAAAACCCACACTTTTTTTTTGTTGGTTTTTTTTTTTTTTTTCATTTACGGGTCATTGGACAGTGGAACAGTTTGCTCAGGGAGCTTGTAAAGCCTCCAGCCTTGGACATACTCAAAACCTGACCAGGCACAATCCTGAGCAACCTGCTCTAGTTAACTCCATAACCCCATTTCATCACTGCTTTGAGCAGTGGTTGATGATTTTCGAATGTACTGTGATTTCACCAGGCACTTGATTAGGCTACTGTGTAATAGTAATCCCATGGCTATCTGATTCCCCAGCAGGGGAATACATAAGTAGCCTAAGATACAACAATACATGTAAAATTTCCATTGTACTGTTTCAATTCTTGGCTCCCTTTCTTTTTCCCCCTCACAAAATAACAGTCATAAAGACTTTGTTACTTTTGTTACTCAAGAGTAAGAAAGTTTTGTCATAAGAGACTTTTGTTACTCAAAGATAATAGAGAAACTGCAACTGCATTATTTGTTATATTTTACTGAGAAATAGAATGATATTATCTACAAACCAGGCTTGCCATTCAACCTTTTCTGATGGTTCAAGAAGCTGAATGACACTCTTATTTTTAAGATCACATACAGTATCCTTTCTTGCTAGCAGGTACTTCTGAATGAAATATCTGTACACATCAAGGAATAACAATAAAATAACAGCTAAGGGATTAACAGTGCTTGAATAGAAGCTCAGTATGCTCTGTTTACATGCTTTTATGAAAGGTAGGCTGCAAAATGATGAGGGCCTTCATCTTTCATGATCTCCCTGAGATGATCAAGATGCTTAGCACTTAAATGGCTTCCCTATTGACAAAGGAGGGCTTTCAAGGTGAAAGGTTTACAACAACTTACAATTGAATTTTATTATAATTTCATGTGTGGAATGGAAAATTTATTCATCATATTCTGATTGTGTGATCAACAAAGAAATATTTCATATACAAACATAAGGTACGTAGGTTTTTTTTGAGAATTAACATAAACTTTTTAAAAAGTCATCTAATGAGTATTTTAAAATCTTTTGACTAAAATAGGTCTTTCTGGTGGAAATGCTCTTTTTTTCAGCCCAAATAATCAGCAAGAAACCAAAACCAGTATCAACCTAGACATAAACTACACAAACATATCTACACACTTTTAAAATGCAAGTATAATGATGAAACTTAAAAAAAATAGAGATTAATGTAAAAAGGTAGTCTGATTCACTGATAAAAACCTGCCAGATGATATCTGAAAAAATCTGTTCATGCTGCTGTTTTATTTCACACATCGATGTCTTAGCTATACAATGAGTTCCATCTGTGCACTGATGCATTCATTTTTTACTGCTGACTCTATGCTCATCTGTAACTGATCAGTTTGGATTTTTTTCCAGAAAAAAAATCAGTTTCCTCACGGAAAGAAAAAAGCTCAGTTCCCCTCAGTGACTTAAAGTTCACATGTATTTAATTTCAAGTTAAAGACTAAAAAGTGATATGATAAAACAAAAAATTATATATTGATTTTACATATAAGCCACTGAAGAGAGAGAGAACATACCTCTGCAAAATTACACAAATACAAGCAGGCCCCTTCTGTGCTGTGTAGCAAAGAGAAGCCAACTAGCCACATGAACACAAAGGCAACAACCTGACATAGTCAGACACGCAGTTATTCAGCACAGTCTGTACTCTGTGTGTAGCCCCGAGGCAGTATGGGCACAACTAACTCACATTCACCTACAAAGGACAATACATCTCTGCTATCAGTAACTTGGTAAAGGTTGTGAAATAAAAACAAAAATATCAATAAATGTAACCCATGCTTCCCAAGGATACACTAGAAGCAAGTCAAACCATCTTTCCCTTGTTGTGGTGTCTGTCAGTACTTGTGACCATGATAATATATGTTGAAGCAATGTAATTGTTGGACTAGGGCACCTGGTCTGCAAGGACTAAGCCAATAAACTTAAATTCAAAAAAATTCTGCCATAAATTAAAAGATACAGAATAAAATAAAATATTTACATATTTTTATATTTTTATAGCTATCTTTTTATATTTTTCAACATTCTTCCACTCCTACAGGACAAGAGCTATTTTTAACATCAGGCTCAATAGCTCAAGTGTCAAAAGGACATTTTCTATTTAATAATCTTTCTCCCAAGACATATGCACAAATGTCACACACACAAGAAAAACAGGATTGCATTTGGAGCTGATTCTAGTTGCCACTCCAGTTTTCAGGAACAAAGATCTCCAGGCCATTACATGTTCAGTAGTTTCATCATGAGCAGGATCATGGCCTTGTGGGCAAAGTTACTAAACTAGAGTACATTTGTGAACTCTCGTTGCAGTGTTGCAGTGATAAAGTCCTTACAACCCATTTTGGGGACAAATGAACATCATTTCATCTTTGAAATTGAAATAAGATGCTGATTATGTGATAAATTCAGCTGGCCATAGCCATCATTCCATTCCATACCAAGCCAAAGACTGGATCATTGCAACAGAATATGTGAAATAAATGGCATATGAAGGACTTTCTCATTAAATTAAAATTAGTTAGAAATTAATTTCTATTTGACAATGGAGCTTATTACATACCTGACCAAGCCTAATCTGGAATGTTTCATTTAGTATGCTCTATGTTTCTGTTCCTCTCCAAGAAAGTAATGGGATCCTCCCTTGCTTATTTTTCATTTGCCTATTTCTTGATTTTTTTTGTTTATTTCTTTGTTTATATCAACTCTTATCTAATGTTCCATGCTAAAACATTATTTGTATAACAGTATTTGAGGCATAAAACTCTGTCCTTGAATATTTTGTCTAAAAACTATATAAGGAAGCTTTCTATGAACTCCATCCACACTATTTTTACTTCATTACTTTCTGTCAACTTCAGACTTCCTTTACTGTTGTTTAAAGCTGCACAACAGTGAAACTTTTGTTTATACCTCCTGGAGGAGAATACTGCTCAAGTCTTCTGTTTGTCCAGGCTTTGAATCTCCAAATTTGAGTTCTGTTTTTTTCTGCATATATTGCTTTTTATGCATATATTATGCTTGTAGCTTATCAGCTAAAAATGTTTCTTATTTTGAGGTTCAACCTTCTGCACGTTAGGTAAGCTATATAAACAAGTGACATTGTTAAATAACATTTTGAATAATAAAATAAAACTCACAAAGAAATGGTTTGCTTTTGCTTCAGCACATGTTACCATGGAATTAATTTTAATTTCTGTCATAAGAAAGAATTATTCCCAAGGCATTTAAGGACTTATAAATTTCATAAATTCTTTTGTACCTGGAAATATGTCAGCAGAGCCTCTCACCTGATAGTACGCAATTTATTTTTTTTAATTTAATTTGCGTTCATAAATAACTATTTTGATCAATTAATTGTAACTGAACCAAGCAATACATGAGTGATAGCAATACAGGAATTATTGCTTAGTTAGAAAGTTAAATGAGATAATCATTTCCTAACATACCATATAGCAGTTGTTCCAAGTTTTTGATTTCATGTTTTATAGCTATGTTTTATTAGATATATGCAGGATTTTTGTCAGGGTTTTTTTTTGTTTGTTTGTTTGGGGTTTTTTGGGGTTTTTTTTTTTTGCATTTCCTAATGCAATTCAACCCTAATACTGTTTATATCTGATCCTCTCAATAGTTCCTATTCAAAAGTGTGCCATTATCTGTCTGAGCATCAACTTCAGCAAATATTTTTGCTCTCTGTGCCTCTCAGATGTAAGCTACTCTTCTTTCCTTTCAAACTTTCATTATGCTATCTGCCTTCTACCTGTCAGTAGTGCATCCTCAAATTCAGCTAAGATCCCAGCCCTTCTGAGCCAAAGTATTAGCAAACAGAACTCAGCCCTGCCCTTCAGAACTTCAGGCTGTGACATTGCTAGGCTCCCACATAGTAAGTGTCCCCCATGTCACTGATTGTTCAGGTAGAGACCATAACTGACATCCTCAAATCAAGTACAATAATTTGTTTGTAAACTACATATAAATATCACCCAAACATCATCTTGAAGTTAAGTAAGCTACCAATAGACAGATGGTTGAGCTCTATTCCAACTCAATTATTTATGATTTTGTAGTTATGTAGATTGATTTCTAAAGTTTCTGTTAGGTGTTTGAAAAAATATTCTACTTGTGACAGATAAAAAAAAGAAGGGGGAAAATTGCCTGATTAAAACAGCATAAAAACCTTTTAGTAGTTTCTTTAGTAGTAGTAGTAGTAGTAGTAGTAGTAGTGTAGTGCTTGTTCTCTCATAAGTAGAAAGAACTGACTAGTACTGGTAATGAATCCCCTCAGGAAACCATAATTTCAGGTCAGGCCTTGAGCCAGAAGTTTTCTATTTTCTTTGTGCTACTTTAGGCTCTTTTATAAATGCTTGAAGATGTTGTTGTCACTAACTTCTTTTATAACTGCAATACACCACCAGCTTCTTCTATCCAAATTACTGAAGAGACAATCTTTAAAAGAAAGAAGAGCATAAAGGAGAGGGAGAGGAAATGCCAGGTTGGTACAGCTGGACAGAAAATCATGCACTTAACACATTTCACAGAAACTGCAAATACATATTCAAAATATTTTCAGATAGTTTGTGCTCATTTCCAGAAGGATAATCTCAATATGATCATATCAAAAGACTAAACAAATAAGTGCATATGGTATTTTAAAGTAACATTCACAAAGACATTTAGTATTGTTAACAAAGGCATTTTACAATTTAATATTTTACTAGTGTAAAATAAATATTCATCATGGTGCATAATCTCAAAGAAACTCATGCTTAAGTCAAGTTGCAGTTACCAGGCAATGAGTTTTCATAAACTCAATGAAAATTCTAACTCTTATCTAGAGTTGAAAACGCACTCCTATTAATGATTTCCCACTTCCTGTTCCTTCTATTGAAAAAAGTTTTCTCTTGTTTGTTTTTTTTTTTAACTTTAATTATTTATTTTAATTCTGTTGTATTTAAAGTTGAGTCACTAGGTTCAAATATAAAGTACTAGATAATTTACAAACTCACAATATGAGTTTGTCTTAATTTAATTCAGAATTATGGAGATAGGGGAGAAGAGTATTTTATTTCAAGTTTAATTTTGGTTTGTACTGGTAAAATTGCATTAGAGAATTCTGAATTTTAACCAGTCACAATCACTTACCGTGATGAAGGTAATTTACACCTTTTCCAGCAACACAGTATCTCCATAACAAAAGTGAAATACTGTAGCAGGACAACGAGCTCCGCGAGTAACACTGTATAAGCTTTGTGAGTAACTCTACATACTGAAAACCTGACTATTGCAAATTCTATTCAATATTTCCAAACCAACTCCATTCAAATGCTCAGGATCCTGAATGCTACCTCTTCTACTGCTAGATAGAGACAGACTCAAGGTGAGTAGAGGTACTTCAGAGCTTTAAAAGAATAATAAGGTTGTCAATGTTGTAGCTGTAAGCATCATAGGTACCACTGATATCAATGGATATTTCACTTCTGGCTGAAAACTGATTTGGCAGGTAGCTAAACTAAGAGGTGGAAACCTTTGGTGTATAAGAATCAGAAAGCTACTTAGTAGACCTACCTGAATGGAGACCATTTCTATTATCTGTGTAGAAGTTTTATAAAAATAGAGACTTTGTTTTTCCCATGCCACACTTTCTCTACAGTGGTGACTTTCACATCTTTATCTGTGTTGATTTAATCACTTTAACGCTGTGTGGGCTGATGTAGGGGCAGAAAGCTCAGACAGTAATAATAGTAGGGAAAAACTGGTGGGGCAAAAGCTTGCATTCCTAGGGAGCATTGTGTCCTAAATAGATAGATACTGTACAGAGCACTAGCGCTTAATCCATTTAAACTATTGATTGTAGCCAAGGCAGTTATTTGATGATAATAGCAGGATCCATCAGCAGGAAGTCTAGAGGTATTCTTTCATATTTTTTTGTAATTCTGAATTTTAACAGCTTTGTATTGACCCTTTTTCTCTAACACCTAAAATACCCTGAACATGTTTTTCTTCAATCAGAGGACTATCAGCTTTAATCTTCAATTTACCATCCCAGGAAAAATCTCAAAAGTAAAAGCAGATTGAGTGAGAGAGCGCTATATCCAGGTATCAGTGCTTTCATAATCTACTAAAGAAAATCCAAAGCATAATGTCATCTATAACTTGACGTGCAACAAATTTTTCAATGTCAAGATCTCAAAAGCACACATGGTAATAGAGAACACCTTGCTAAAGATATGGAAATAGAAACATACTAATACAACTGCTTATTGCACTTTCCTCTGGCACTACGTTTACATGGAAGTGAGCTTTATACTGGAACACTTGCATTTTCTGTGTGAATGAGACTGAAAGAAACAGGAGTTTAGTCAGAGAGGAAATGTGATAAAGAGACTTCCAGTGTAAGCTAGTGGCAATACTGTGTCATCTGTCTATTCTCACAATTACATTTGAATAGTAACTGTTCTCATTTACATACACATTCAGTTTTCTATTGACACAGTTTATTTACCATAGTCAGAGTTTTATTATATATGTTATGTATTCATGATTATATACAGCATCAAAAATAATTGAAATATTTTATAATATCCATTATGATAAAAAATGTAATAATATAATTGAAATATGACATGCTTTAAAACAAGTTTAACCGTAAGAACTGAAAGAGGAAGAGACTGCTTAGCTTCTACCAAAGAATCTAATAGTAACAAAATCCAAAAGAACATAATTGCTTTACCTCAGCATTAGTTAAAGTAAAAATCCAGTACCTGTTTCAAAGATAGCTTATGAATATATTTCTTTTTGGAGCCACATTATACATCCTGATTAAACCCTAAATCTATGTGCGTAAGACCTTGAATTACTCCACAAAGTCTTCATTTACTATGCTCTCAATGAGCCAGATTGCTTTGAGAAAAATTGTGCAAGAGCTCCTAACAACAGGCCCTGTAATGATGCATATATTCATCCTTTGTGGGTGTTGCGGATGGAGTGACGCACTTCACTTGTAAGAGAGAAGTAGCAATAAGTTCATTGATATAAAACAGCAATTTAACAAAGCTGCATAGTAAATGCCTCAGTGGTTTAATAGCATTTGATAGTACTCTTGGTTTGTTATTCTAGAGGACAGGGTCAGACAAAACTGTCAGGGAGACCCATCTGTTGAGCCATGAGGCTCAGAAAGGACCCCCTTGTTTTCTAAATTCCTTTCTAAGGGCAGTTTAAGGTGTGCTAGATGCACAATCCCAGACTTATTCAACAGTATATGTCTAAAGGATTACATGTGCACAGTCAATCCTTTATAACACTTAGAAAAGATTTCAAAGTTTCAATATGCTTATTCCTGATTCACTATCTGACACAGTAAGGATTCTCTCACTCTCAAGGAGTAACTTTGAGACACTTCTCAATTCAAGAGAAGATCCTGGCCCCCTGCCATGCATGAGAGCTCAAGAGGCCCTGGGCTGTCCACTATTTATGGAGTAAAATGATTGACTTATAGTCATGTTTGCATACCAGTGGTATTTTGGTTGGCACATGCTCAACTAGCTGAAAAAGCTGCTGAAAAAGACTTATGGCCCCTAATTATTGTGTTATCTATCTTCCCAGAGTCCAGTTGGGTGGAGCACACCATCATAGTGGACAATTTAGCAATGCCTTGACTTTTGAGATTTTCCTCTTATACTCTCACAATTACTATCACCATGCACAGAACTTCCTACATTTTTAAGCACAGAGAAGAAAAACAATAGGAACTCTTCATCTTCTAATTTCTCAACCCCTCCTCATCTTTATCTCACTACCAAAGCCTTTCAAGCCAAGATCTCAGCCCTGCTGCCAGTCCATTTCAAACCACCACAGCTTTGTACTTGATTCTAAATTTGAATTTTATGAAATTATGTTGTACCCCACCTCAGTAAATCATAACTGAAAACAGTCTTTGCTTTGCTATTCCAACTGGGAAACGTTTTTACCATTTATTGTTCTAAAGTGTTACCAGCTTCTTGGTAACTACCATAACTGGGCAGTGGCACTTCATAAGGAATTCTTTTTTTCTTTTTTTTTGTTTCTTTGTTTGGTTGTTTTGTTTTGTTTTCTTTCAGAGGTTCTATTTTTGCAGGCAGTGCTCAGCCAAGCACTACACAGTGGTCATCACTTGTCACAGCCTGCAGCAACCAGAGACCTGTGCCCCAACCAAGGGATGTCCTCCCCATGCTTCAGCTCAGAGCAGTGGTGCCCACCCCATTCTCATCCTGCCTCTGTTTTAACTGCTAAAGTTTTCCGTGTTTCAGTATCACTCAGCTAAAGTTTGCACCATGCAAAGCCTAATGGAAACTTCATTGGGTGCAGTGAATGCAGCCAAAGGGGAGAGCACAGGTACCCACCTTCAGCTGGCAGTGCTGTGCATCACTCCCAGCCTGTTGTTTGTGGCCATGACAGAAATGGCAGATTCCTTTCTCAGGGCTGTATTTTTAGAAGAATCACAGAATACCATAGGAGCTGATATTCAGCTGCTCTAGGATTACCTCTGCTCTGGGCATCTGAGCCCAGGTGCCAGGGGGCTCCTCTGTGAGAAGAGGTGGAGGCAGCCCCACTCTCAGCACAGCTGGTTTCAGACATCTCCAACCAACCCACTGCAGGGCACAGCTGAGCCCTGCAGCTGCCGTGGAATGCTTCACAGGAAAAGCATTTTTCAGAAAGGTCAAAAAATGCCTGAAGAGCAAAGAGGAATGAAGGAAAAAAAGTGTAAGGAACAGGCCTGGGAACACTCAGGCCATGCCAGGGGAAGGCAAAGGCTGTGCCGCCTGGACTGGGGCAGGAGTCCATGGCAGCACAACAGGTGGATATGGCTACATATTTACATGGCCTTAAAGGAAAAAAAAAAGCTAACTTCCATTAAAAAGAAAATAGTACCAGTCTGGGGGCACTTCAGTGGTCTTGAAATTAGTTAATTAATGTTATTTTGCTATTACTAATCAATCTAAAACTGTCAAAGGAGAATTAGAGGTATCATCTTTAGGAGGATGAAGGATACCTGGCATGCAAAAACATATAAAGCGTTTACATTTCTAATTGTGCCACTTTCAGTGATAAATGGCTACTTTGTTCCTCTCACAGATTTGTTGGTGACACAGGATACAAACACGGGCTCATATCAGAACTGAGAAGAGGGATTCACAGCAGAGAAACCCTTATATTCAGCCCTTTCTCTTTTCTTTCTCTCTCTTGCATGATGGAAGAGTCTA
>JAWWMO010000121.1:46804416-46880388 GCA_035047845.1 Dendrocincla fuliginosa
CTCCCTATAGGTGTTCCCCTTGCCCTATTGTCCAATTATGCCCAGAGCCTACCCGTCGATCACCCGGTTCCACCCCTCTTTCCAGAACTTTCCTTGCTCTACCCTTTATAAGCCGGGACTCCATTTTAATAAACGGCCATTTCACCCGAACCCCTTGTGGAGTGGTCCTTCCCTGCGACACCCCGTAGGCTCTGCGAAGTGTGCCTGCACACCGGCAGGGATTCACAGCAGAGAAACCCTTATATTCAGCCCTTTCTCTTTTCTTTCTCTCTCTTGCATGATGGAAGAGTCTAGAAAACCATTGATATCCACACCTAAAAACAGCACTCAGTAGCAGAGCACCACACTTGAAAAACCTTATCCACTTGCCTGATTTGCTTCGTTTTTATAGTCAAATGGTTCCCCTGAGAGTGACTTTTTATAAGCTCAGACTGAGCCAGTGTGGGATCAGAGGTCAGAGCATCATGCTACCTGATCTACACATGAAAGCAGCACCGATATTTAACGGAGTTAGAAAGCTCACTTAGAAGTTTGAAAAACATTCATGAAGGCATTTTCATTTAGTGTGATTTGCATGCTAATTCCATCATCTCAGTGACAAAGCATAGTGTCATCTGGAGTATTCTGAGTATTGTGACAAATCTTCAGATATTTATACTATTTTCCATTGTTTTGTCTCTAGAGTTTCTTCATTGCTGTGAACCTACACCAATTAAGCTAATTTAGATGATCATCCTGGTTTTGGTACAAGATTATCTTAGAGAATCCAAACTGAAATATTTAAAAGGTATAATAAGATTGCATTTATATCAGCAGTTTGGGGGCAGGTGAAGGAGTGTTACTAGTGATTTATTCACTGTTTGATTTGTCCACAAAAGTCATCACAGATTCAAGGGCTTCTAAGTTACAAACGTACCCAGCCATTGCTTCACTAGAATACAGCAATTGCTGTGCTTATGACAAAAAGGAATAGTGTCAGATTTTGTGCTGAAGATGATGTAGTTGAGGAAGGAAAGCCTTTGTCATGGTTTCATTCCTTTAAATTGGTTATCTCAATGATTCCTATCTAATTCAGTATAGACATGCGTTTGATATTTATAATGCTTCTGCACTGAGTTTTACAGCACCTTTCATCCAGTCATATGAACTGCACATATATATGTATTGTCTGTGTGTGTACTGTGCAAGCAGATGATGCAGTGTTAACCAGAGTATTCTGCCAAGGTTTGGCCGAATGGTGGTATAAATCATAAAAGTTAAACCTGTAAATAGTTTATGCTTGTCACACAAAACAAACACAGAAACTCCTTTTACAAATCTCAAAATCCATGACTGAGAACACCAGCAATGAGCAATGCTTTTCTGCTGTAGTTATCTTAATGTTTTTCAGCACTACAAATAGCAGATACGGTGGGGTTTGTATCATCTTTTGTATGAATATATTTTTTTAAAAGAAAGCCTTTTTCTAGCAAATGTTCTCTTTGTGAATTGTTATGAACTCTCACCTACCAAAACAGATTTCAAACAAATAAATGCATCTAATTTCTTCGAGATTATATTGCCATCTGAAAGACACTAATGCGTGAATGAGATTAGAAATTGTGCACTCTGTTTTTCAATTTCTCTCTCAGTTTGAGGATTCAGAAACACCATGGTCACATTTTAAAACAATGAAGGAACATCTAAAATACAAACAATGAACATTTAAAAATCTCTAAGGCCATGCTAAGTATAAAGATAAATTGAATGGTGCAAAATTATAATAGGGCTGTGTTCACTTTCACAAACAAGGCATTTATTATTATTTGGGTTTAATCTGCTTATACAAAATTGCATAATATAATAATCATATTATCATTGTACAGATATATAAAAAAACCCTGGTAAAAAACAATAACATAAATTGCTATTCAGTCATTAGAGACACCAAACAAAGCCAAAATCAGGGCTGCCAGCAGAGCACTGCCCAGTTGCCCTCATGCTCTCCCTTTCAGACACTTATGTGACATAGTACTATTTTTGCCTCAGCTCAAAGGATGAAAGACTAACTGAAAACAGTGAGGTGTAGCTGACAACTCCATAGCTTTTTTTTTTAGCCTACTGCTCTACTGTTTTTGGCAGTACTGAGTTTTGTCCAACATTCTCTGGATATCTAAGAGTCAGGATTAAAAACCATTTTTCAACAATGAATCTCAGAGCTTTTCAAAACAGTCAAAACAGACTTTTTAATTCAAAAGACCTTTTCAGCATTTCAAAACTTTGGGCAACACAATCATAAATGGAGAGATTTCATAAATCAAAATGAAGTAGCGGTAGTGTATTACTAAAATGGAATAGATTTTTGATGGAAGAAGCTATGTTGCAACTCTACTTTTATAAATTATAGTTCATACACATAAACCTAAGGATCAATAAATTTCTCCTGCTTCCTTTTTTGCTGTTGATAATAAACAAAATCTGCAATACTCTTAGATGAAGTTAGACAGTCTTCTGTGAGTCCTAGAGAAGACAAAGGTCTAGGCTGCATAAAAAGTAATCAAGCCTAACCAATTTGCACAGACATTGAGCAAAACACATACAAAATGTTTCTTAAAATTTTTGATATGTAGCTAATAGCCCAATTTGTGATACTACTATAAAATATGGAATATAAAATGCTTTAGAGGGAAAATATTCAGCTTGAGTTTATTACCTTTATCATTTCAGTGGATGCTTGCATATATCAGGCTATCTAGGTTTCAGTCATTTGCTAGACAATTTTGTCATCATTTGTTCAAAGAAAACCTAAATGAAAGCTCAACATTATTTACACAGAATACATAGAACTCTGCATGAATTCAGCATTGCCCATCACCAACAAACCAACTGCTGTCAGTGATGTTGCTCACTTACAGACGTCAAAAAAGCCACACTCTCAACTTCCACTGGCTACCAATGTTTGTTTAGTGCAACAGTCCCTTCCCTTCAGCTTAGGTAGTGAAATCAGAGCGGTAGGCAGCCATCTCCCTCTTCTCCCACTGCAGGGGAAGGGAAGGAGGCGATGAGAAAATTTGTAGCCGAACCACTTAAAACAGGACTGTTCAGAGCACAAAAATATGGTAAGAGCTCTGCACGTAAACACCATCAGATATTCTGCCTGTGGAGAAAGAGGTGACTTCTGCTGCCACAGCCAGAAATACTTCCAAAGCACTTAACCTAAACCTTATCTGCATACCTGCATGATTTTTCCCAGGCAGAAATGGCATGAGACAGGAGATGCACTGGCAGCTGCTAATGAATTTTGCCTTCATTAAAGGCAGAGGATTTGTCTGTTTGCCATTGTAAACATAGAAACAAAGCAGGCTCCTTGGAGACTTATCTAAGTGTTTATTAATTGGCACTAAAGCAATAAAAATCTGATGTCCCATGTAACAACATACCTTTGACATACAAAAGACCATGTGGTCTGATGGGGCCATAAGGCATAAAAAACATCAAATGTACACAGAGTGGGTAATCACAATGCTTTGTAGGTCAGCGTCATACAAACACATTCACGGTTCATCACAATCACGAAAAGAAAGTTTCAAATACTTGTGAGGGTCAGAGACTACTGTGATGTTATTTTAGTAATATACAAACATAATGTTTAATCAGGACAATGAAATTAGCTTGATACAAAGTGTCATGTATAACCATGTAGAACTTATTATCTTTATTTTGAGGCATCAGCATGTTTGAGACAGATTTTTGGATGTTGTTTTTAGTTAAAACCCATGATATGCAACAAGGTGTATTGCATGAAAAGACAAATAATATATTCTGCCTTTCAAAATTATCTTTTTCATAAGTGCACAGGTGTCAAGAAATCATGACAAAAAGGCTGACACTTTCTTTACATAACTATGTAGAACTGTTTATAGCTTAAAAAAAAGCAGCTGTTAAAAGTGCACAAGATTCTTCGAGATGTTTTATATTTTCAGATAGCATTCTTCTGGAGTTATGAAAAACCATGAAAATGCATTTAAAAATTCCCTATGACCTCCTTATTTTATCATAGAGTAGATAATTTGAGTATGTTTTATTCACTTATGATTACCCTGAAAATGGGATTTGTTTCTGCTGACTTTTCTTTTCCCTTCCCTTTTGCTTCTGCTTCATTCTGGAGAATGAAATACGGATTCCTTCTGCTTAGACTTCTATTCTATTCTTATTCCATTCTGTTTAGAATGAATCAAGAGATATAAACAATGCTTATAAACATGCTTATAACATATAAACTAGAGTCCCCTCCATTCTCTTGTAATATTTTCCTTTAGGCAGAGACTCATGCTATGCTTTAGAGCTCTTTTACTGAATTGAAGTATCATTAGGCCTTATCAACAAACTCAGTGTTGCAGACAGGAATTGATATTTGGATCTAAGTTAATCTCCTGTATAAATTGAGGACAAAATGGAAGGAAGAAAAAGAGGCTGTTCCACTGAGAACAAACAGCTCCCATGTGAAGAGGATTTGGCGAGATAAGCACTACAGAAGCACTCATTCAAAGCAGTCCAACCTGCTGTTGACTCCACAATCCCACTGACAGAGAAGTTCACAAGCTATTTCTTGCATTATACTCCTTCTTGTGAGCAGTGAGAATAACCACTGCTAGCCAAAAGCACTACAAGCAGCTGCAGTCAGTATGGAGGTGAAGGGGTGCAACTACCTAGTTACATTATTGCCTGTAGTTTTCATTCCAAATGTGAGGCATCCCTGCATAAAAAATACAAGTGTAGTTCTCTTAGTTCTGTTAGAATGTTTTGGGGGCTTTTTATTGAGAAATTTGACGTATCACAACACTACAGTAAATATAAACAACACAGCCATACTGACTTGAATCTGCAGGTTGCCTGGAGCAGTATTCGAAGTGTGTGGACTAATCACCCAGCTCACATTAATCACTGGCCTCACGAATCTAATTATCACCTTTCTCAAGGACACATTAGAGTTCACCATTTTTACTGCAAGACTATTACTCTACTGCAGTAATCCAAGTAGCATTTTGTTTAGCTTTCGCCCTGCCTGACAGAATCAGCTTTTCTTCTTTTTCATAAAAAGAGGAGTGTTCCCTGTACTCCTCTTTGCAGATCTTTATGGGGTGAAGACAACAGATTATTGAAGCTTTTTACAAACATTTGCCCTATCACAGTTCAGCTAGGAAGCTGGAGCTGGCTGATTACATAGCAATACCCAAACTGAGATCACAGCAGAATCCTCCCCTCTACTATAGGAAAAAAAAAAAAAAGGCCAGGAAAACTCAGGAACATTTTGAAACAGGAGAAGTATCTGGTATGTCTTGGAGGGGATATGAGGCATAGGAATAAATAACAAAGAATAATGAAGAACAGGATATCTTGACATTTCACATGCTCAACATGGAACACCTCAAACTTGCTATGAACTACCAAGTGGTTCGTGAGTTTTAACAGCAACAGTCTCCTAATGGAAATTACACAAATTAGAAAAATAATTACAGCAGGATAGAATTAACAGAAGATTCAGGTAGCACATCTATCCTTCAATCTCAAATTACAAAGTTCTCGCTGCAACACTTTGGTCTTTACCTACAAACTGAGGCAAGAGAATAAGGAAAAAGCAACAATAAAGAAAGGGGCAGGGTCTTGGCTTAGAAATATTAATGTGAGAGAACTTTTATGGCCTGGAAATTCATTGAATTACCTGACCTTTTCAGTAGCAGCTCAGCAACAAAAACAAAAATCATGTTTAAAAAAAAAAAAAAAACAAAACCAAAACAATGTACATAGGTCTCTAATTGTATCTGATTGTTTTACTTACAAAGAAAGGAAATAATATTCCCCACTAACTCCTTATGTTTTTAGATTTTGGGGGGGGGGGTGGTGGTCACACCATGAAAGAATGTAACTAAGTTTTCAAATGCTAGTAGTCATGCTCATTTTAAGAAAAAATACAGCATAATAGATAATATAATATATATAATATATTTTATATATGTAATGACAGGAATTACAGTTACCTGAATTGCTTTAAAAGCAAAGAACTATCTAAGAACTGAAGTTAATATTTTTTTAAGAAATAAATGCCCAAAACACCCAAACAGCTACACATTTAACACATCAGCAGAGAAGGTGAGAGATTATATTCTAAATAAAGTCATACACAATATCCTAATCAAGCAGGAGCAGGCAACCGAGCAGTCCATCATGTTGATGCCACACATGGCATTTTTCTGCTTCTCTTGGAGAAAGTAACTATGTGCTATTTCTTGCCAATTGTATATTCATTAGATTTTTTTGATACTTCAAAGTGTGAAGACTTCTATAATTTTATTTCTAAGCTTTTATTAAAAATATTTCTAAAAACCTGCAACACTTGCATAATACTAGTTTCCTATCTAATTCCCTTCAATTACCCAAGAATTTTTTGAAATAACATGTAGGCAGTAAAGCAAACTACAAATTTAAAGGGAAAGTATTAAGTAACATCTATTATTGACCTAATGTTCTAGACCTAATTCACAGAGAGCACCTTCAGTAAGATGTACATATACAAGCAGCATTTCTCAGAGGCAAGATTTCTGCTCCATGCTCTGTCAGTCTGCATCAGGTTACATATAGTGTGGTGACTGAAATACAAGGTTGGGCTTAAGGAAAAGAAGATACGTTCAAAATAACATTACTGCTGTTATGCCAACTGAGGTATATTCCATAGGGAAACTGCCATTTGTCATCTTATGAAACTTTTCCTCTTTATAGGATTTAGTTTTAGTAGACAGAAGCAACACTGTGCAGCCAGCTTGTACTACCTCAGATCCTGTGATGTAGCACATCAATAACAGAGCTTTTGTCTTAGAGCTGGCTCAGTGTCCACCTCATGCCTATTTCCTTTTTCTTTGACTGGGGGGGAGGGGAGGGGTTGAGTGTGAAGGCTTTTTTGAAGTGGCAGAAAATAACTTTTTTAAAGTAAGTGTTTCCATAATAAAAAACAATCTAAGCTTTCACCTCAGGGATGATATACCAATATGCTAATGCACTGCAAATAACTCCTACCACAAAGGGATTTGCAAAACATGGAAATAGATTTTTCCTATGGCAACTCTTGCTTGGCTTCCAGAGCCTAAAATCTATGCAGAAGGCATCTGTAGCCATTCCCTCATTCAATAAGCACGTCACCCTGTCACAGAAGGAGATTGGGTTAGTCAAGCAGGACCTGCCTTTCATAAATCCCTGCTGGCTGCACCTGGGCCCAGGGTTCTCCTGCAGGATGATCTGCTCCATGACCTTGTCCAACTCTGTGGTCAGGCTGACAGGCCTGGATCCTCTTTCCAACCTATCTTGTAGATGAGTGTCACATTTGCTAACATCCAGTCAAATGGCACCTCATGTTAGCCAGGACTGCTGGTAAATGATGGAAAGTGGTTCAGCGAGTACATTCACCAGCACCACAGTACCCTTGGTTGGACCCCATCCCGTCCCATAGACTTGTGTGAATCTAGGTGGTGTAGCAGGTAGCTGGCCATTTCCTCCTGGATTGTGTTCTGCTCCCTGTCCCTATCTTCCACCTCAGGGGGCTTAGTCTCCCCAGAACAACTGGTCTTTCTATTAAAGACTGAGGCAAAGACAGCATTCAGTACATCAGCCTTTGTCACTGTGTTTCCTCCTATATCCAGTAAAGGAAGGAGATTCTCCTTAGCCCTGCCTTTTCTGCTTATGTACTTAAAAGAACAATCTTTTATTTTCACAGGACAGCCTGCTCTTGTACCTCTAAGATTTCATTCTCAAAGAACATCCAGCCTTCCTGGATTCCTTTGCCCTTCAGAAGTGCTTCCCAAAGGACTATCTCAACCCGTCTCCTAAACAGGCCAAAGTCTGCCCTCTGGAAGTCCAAGTTCCACTGACCCTGCTCCTTACTTCTTCAAGAACTGAAAACTAGCATTTTGTGACCCCTGGGCCCAAGATGGCCTCCAATCATCACATCACCCACTAGTCCTCTGCAGACAACAGGCCCAGCAATGTGTCCTCCCTGGTTGTCTCATTCATCAACTGTATCAGGAGGTTATCTTACATACACTTCAGGAATGCCCTAGTCTGTTTGCTCTCTGTTGTATGCTATTTTCAGCAGACAAGTTGTCCAAGAGAACAAAAGCAAGCAATTGTGAGTCTTCTTCAAGCTATTTACTGAATATGTCATGTGCCTCTTCACTCTAGTTGAGTGGTCTCTAACAGATTCCCATGACAATGTCTACCTTATTGGCCTTCCTCTTGAGTCTTACCCATATCATATTAATTATCTCATCATAAAGCTGTAGACAATCAAAATATTCCTTAACACACAGAGTTAGCTCACCACCTCTCCCTCCATGTCTATCCCTGAGACAGCAGAACAAGGGACCTTCCTAGCACTCTGTACCTTCACTTGGTTGTCATTTCCTTGTATGATGACAGAGAAACAGCAACACTGAGATCAGGAGGGACTTCTGGAGACCACCTAATTCAACACACTGCTCAACACAGAGTCAATTATGGTGCAATTGAATGAAAACAGCTTGTAAAACTGCAAAACCTCAATGGTCTACTCAGTAATTTTAAGCTCTTGCAAGTAATAGCTTTACAAATTCTGTGGTGTTGACTACAGCTAATAGCTTAAAGGCTTTTGTTATTCCTGCAAGTATTTGTGTATTATCTATTGGAGCATTATGATCTTACAGTTAAAGCTGTTATATTTTTGTAGCAAAAGCTATGATATTTTGCAATGAGCAAATAGTTTTGCTTGGTTTAAATAATAGTTCCTTTTAATTAGAGGGAGAAATGGATGCTATAGTAAAAGCACAACACATTATTTCAGCTTTTACCTTTTTCACTGATGAAAGAAAAACCTAATTAAACCATGGTAATCATTCTAAAAATACACAGTAGAGTGAAAAATATGTTTACTGATGAACACTAAGCAATAAAACATTAAACAGATGTTAATAAATGGGAGACAGTTTTAGGTTTATGCCTGTAGGGGCTGGACCTCTAAAAAAAAAATCACTCTTTTACTAAGACAAATATTTTTTACTTCTTGCTCAGCTGTTTACCCTAAAAATAATTTTCTTTTTCAAACTCACTTCAAACCTGAAAATTATGTAAAGTGCTGACATAGCTGGTATTGATTTTCTCTTCTTTCCACATCCAATGCCCAGAATCTGTCCAAACCCAAAGCACTTGTTCTATGCAAACGAGATATTGCAAATCATACCACTAACATTTTTTATATATTATTCCTGTGATGCTGAAGGCTCTGAAGAACTTTAAGTGTCACACTGATAGGTCAAGCTTGAAGCTGTTCCACTTGAAGACTCTGAGAAGGTGACCAGAGAAACTTACTTTGAATGACATTACATCAAGTAGAAAGTTTGTGAAATATCAGTTGGGAAGTACTTCTTGAGGCAGACAAGCTGAAATTTACATCAAGAAAACACAGATGCACTCATTCATTTACCTCCCACTTCTTCAAATACTTCACATAAAAGAAATCTGGTTGATTAAGAAAACTTAGTACATAAAAAATGCTGCTAATTTATCTGTTGTTTCCTTTTTTTTTTACTGCATATTTAATAAAGACTCCTTGTCTCCTTTCTTGCAATTTGTTTCAGACTGAAACTCTTTGTTACTGGGGTGATTATGCGAATTTTCTTTTCAATGACTAGAAGCCAAAGGAAAAAAAGCATTGATTGACTATGAAAAGCACACTGATGCTGTATACTAAGAAAAAAAAATCAAGACCTTCATTTTCACTTCCTTTAGGGCTTATAGAAAGGTGCAGGATATATCCTGCAAGCAAAAGCAGCAACTAGTCACTGCAATGAGGCAGATCTTGATAGAGCATTTCAGCAAATTTAAACTTCTTCAATGGCTCTAGTTTGACAAGATGCCTGCGAAATATGTGTGTATCACTGTGTAATCTACACACTCTGGCAACAAGTCAGAAGCTCTTAGTCTGGGGTTGTGTACAAAACTCTGTCTCAAAAACTTTGTATAGTTTGTGCTAGCACTCATTTTCTATCGTACATTCCTATTCCCAAGAAAATTTTCCTGAAAAGTCATTGTTAATGCCACCTATGGAGAAACTTCTACACCAGCTTTTTAGAACTGCTTTCATTAGTGCTGTAGTAACAAAAATTATTAACAATTTCTTCTAACAGACACAGGGAAACAGAAGACCAGGGGTTTTATATGAAAGTTTGGGTCAGGGTGTGGAAGAAAGTCATATTCTATGTCAGTGTTTTGGCAGTTATTTTAATAGATATGGGCTGCAACAACAGCTCTTGGTTCCCCAGTTTAAGGAGAAAAATGAATGAGATAAGGGGTTTTTTGACTATAGAACACAGAATTAGGCTACAGATTCATAAATGGAGTATGTTTGCTGTTGTTCTATATTTAATACTCTTGTTTTGTGAATAAAATAAAACACAAATTCCTGCGGAAAAAAAATACACACACTTAAAAACATGACTGCCTGGTCAGGCTGACCAAGCCATTGATGTCTTGCACACTGGCGATGTGTTGAAGCAAATAGAGCAGCTCTTAATCCTGTGTTGTCACTGGATGGATTTCTAGACAAAAGATTTTTACTTCTGTACAGATTGTTATCTTTTCTAAGAACCTGAGAAATCAGGTAATTAAATGCTGTTATTATGATATAAGCAGATTCTTTTTCTTTGTCTCCTATCCTATTCAGACTTCTTGTTCACACATGAATGATCTACTCAGCTCTCAGCACCAAGCACAAATGACATTTGTGCATTCTTTGATTGGAAAAGGCTTTATTTGACATTGCAATGTTAGACTAAGTGATAGTGCAACCCAGTTATATTCTACTCAGCAAGCAAAACATTTGAGTCAGCAGATAAATGCAGTTTGCAATTGCATAAACTTTGACTGCTGTGTGTTTATAAATATGCATTTACAGTACACTTTCCAAGAGTTATTTATGCTTTATGCATCTGCTAAACTAGCATATTTATCAGGAGATTTATATGATACCGAGAATATGCAAGTGTTGCATAATAACAAAAGTCAGTGTATTTACACAGAAATGTTTGCTCATGTCTAGTTTAATTCTAAGAAAAGGAGACAGTAAGCCCATCAATTGTTTCAGGTTTATTTGAACTGATGTCCAAACATCTTTACCAACTTTGTAGAGCAGATCTTGATGTGAAGTTTTGCCCGTGTAATGGTAGCTGGTTTTCAAAAGATGTGATTAATGAAAAGACAGAACTCTGTGATACAATACTGTTCTAAAATATAAACACAACCATTCACTTTTCCTCTGCCAGTAAGGACTGAAAACTGCAGTGTTTACAGATCTCTTCAGTTTCTTGTCAAGAAATGAAATTTATTTCTCTTTCTTTCCCCCAATGTTCAATATTCTTTCTAGAATGCTATGTTTCATTTTACCTTAGTTAAATAACATTTCATGAGTGGAACCTGTCTACAAAGAGCTACAGTCAGGAATTAGACTGTGGCAGTGAAAAGAACAAACAATAGTTGCACTCAATCACCTTTATGTTTTCGTTATGCTTATCTGAACTTTTAATGTTATCTCTGTGTCTAAGGACAACTATTGACTTGGAAAATACATTTCTTACTTGTCAAGAGCTGAAAATCTGCTGCATCTAGAGTTTTTTGAGAAGACAGTATCCACCATTGTGGATACGCATCTCTTTCTGCTCTTGTCCAAGACTAATTTCTGCTTCAACAGCAATCACAGCAAAAAGAAAGTAATCAGGCATATACCCATGAAAACTTGTATGACATGGAGGTTAATACATTTTCAAATACTGCGAGTGATACTTGTTGTTTCTAGTTAAATTATTAAATCTACTCCTCAAGAAAGCCTGTGATATGGCATTCTTACTCAATTAGCATTTCTTCATGGAGAAATATTAATCATAGTTTCCAGAATGTATTTGGAACCAAGACTATGAAAGAAAGAACAGAGTCTGTTTAGAACTCGGTGCATATTTCAAACTGAACTGTGTAAGCAAGACAAAATTAGAGAACCGTGATAGTTTCGAGGTGGTGCCAAAGCAAAAACCTAAAGTGACCCAGCATCAAAGGACGTTACAGATGTTAAATGAGGAGTGGATAAGCACAGACAAAACAGTGCATAAAAATCTAAAGATGATGCTGGGAATCTGAGTGTCCAAATGTTAACTGAGCATTACACAAGTTCTTTCAAACAAGCACTCATTCTGAAATTTATTAAAAGGGGAAAAAGATGTCACCATTAACCAGGAAGAGAAATGTAGCAACACCTACTGTGAATGAGAGATTCCAAAATAAACTATTTTGAAACTTGGAGACAAAAGGGTTTGTGAATCAGAAACATTTTAGGGACTTCCACTGTGAGAGGCAAATGAAGAAAAAATATCCATAGTGAAAGCAACAGAATTAAAAAAAAAAAAAAAAAAACAAACCAAAAAAAAACATTTGAAAGGTATGAATGGGACTGGCTTACACTTTTACAAAACAGAGGGGAAAGTATTTCAATAAAGGCTTAGAAGAAAAATCTGTTTGCTAGTGAAACTTGCAGCTAAATATGAAGATTAGACAAACAGATTTACTTTGGACACAAGATTTATTTTGAAACAGAAAACCAGATTATCAATTAGGCATACTAATTGTAGCTAAAATCATAACAAAACCAAAATTATTCTGTGACTATCACTGAAGAAGAGGATGAAGAATGATGGCCTATAGCTCCACAGACAAACAGGGATGAAGGAAGATCATATAAAATAAGAAAGATGAGTCATGAGAGCCAAATAACATCAATTATTAAATAGAAGAAGACTTAATTTTTAAATTGAATGCTAACTTTAGAGTCAGAGGTATGTCCTAGTCCTGCAGTTCAGCCATTCTCTCATGGGAAACCATGAGAGACTTTACTCAACAGAAGTGTCATTTCAGAGTCTGAGGGAAAGAGTGGAGAAACTGCTTTAGGCCACTACTCTTAACTTTGACAGAAAGAAAGAGAGGTTGTGGCTGTTTTCCAAAAGACATCAAGGTTATGAAGTTAATATCATGTATTTGACAGTTGCATGCCTTTTCATCCAGCCTTACTAGTTTCTACATCCAAGGACCAATTTTAGCCCATTCTACCCAATGGTAAATTTCCTGAATGTTAAATTCTTGAAAAGTTTAGGAGAACCAAAAGAAATTAATTTGATGAAAAGGCATAGCTTAGCTATATTTTGTTCCTTGTCCTGGCAACTCAGTACTCATGAAGCTCCAGACACTGAAGAAAATTTTCCCATCAATAGGATTAAGCTACACTGCTGCATAAGGCTGGAGGATGGCACTTCCTACAGGTTTTTTTCTCTGGCTACCATGTTTGAACAGAATGTGTTAATAAACAAAGGTACTGCTAAGGACTCATGCAAGTTGAGTTCCTTACAGCTGATAAGGACAAACTAAATAGAATTGGTCCTTTTGCATGGCCAAGAGGAAGGTATGAACACAAAAAATCTGAGTTCAAAATTAGCAGAAAAACCATTCCACAATGGGAAGCCAGTAAAATATGTACTATTCTAAAAGTTTGATTCTTCTAGCCAAAATGCCAGGATGGTATTAGCTCTTGAATACTGTAAGAATTTTTAAAATAGAAGCAACTCATACTGTTTAGCTTTTACCTAAAATACATGTAACGTAGAGAGGAGCTGGGGGGTTTTTCCCAGAATGTACTGACACCACAACCAAATGTAGCTATACTTGAATGTGTAGATATTTCGATTGAGGACTTTAGTGGGTTATATTCCAAGACTAAGAAATTAGATGTACAATCAAATTGTGAAGCTGAGACATACTTAAAATGTCTGGTGCAGGCCTCTAATAAATCTGTGTATGCAGTAACATACTGATACAACTCCTTTTTTTCTTTTTAATTAAACTTATGAGGGGCCACATCAATCCTCTGCCACAAGAAAACTGAGGTCCACTACTGCCTATTAAAAGAAATTATTCAGCATGAAGTAAGAAGCCATATTAAGGAGGGAGCAGGCTGCAAACACAGGAGGAGGAGATCCGGCTGGAGAAAGAAGGTTGGCAAGATTCTTGTTGCTGACCAGAGGAACAGCAACAAGTCTGGCAGATGGCTGAGCAGCAGGAGCCTATGTGGGAGGCACATGAATGGGCACAAAAAGGTGAACTCTCACCATGACAACTTCTGTCTGCATGTGGTCAGCTCCCAGAGAGTTTAAAACCTGAGAGCATCCCTGGCATTAAAGTGAATGAGTCTATAATCTTATACTAAATTGTTCTTGGGAATTGAAATGGTATCTGTTCCATTTATATCCCTAAGGTTATATGTTCAGAGACAATGACTGAGATGCCATCCATTTTTCCAAATACTAGTGAAGGAGGTCTCTTGTGTATTCAGAAGATATCTGTGTGTCTGTGAACCTGCCAGAAGCTGATAGAGAAGGAATCTAGTGTTGAGCGATAAAGAAACTTGAATTTTATTTTTCAGAGAATTACACCATGCGCTTAAACTATGACTCAGAATTTCAAAACTGTTTTTAAAGGAAGGACACAAAGGGACTTCAGAGCTGGAAAAGAAAGCAACCAACCTATTCCAAACTTTTTGGAAACCATGTATTGTTTTCCAAATGGATTTTTTAGTATTATTATCTCATTTTATAGTCCTACTTCAGTCTGAGGTCTGAACTAAACATTTTTTGTTGAAAAGCATTTCATAAGAAATCATCCTAACCTTAATCTGTCAAAATACACCAGATTCCACCTTACCACTTCTTGTTCATTATTAAAGTACAGACTATATATTTTTAGACTCTACTAAAAAATTGAGAACATTAAAACAATGGATTACTATAAAAGAAAGATTTACCTTTTTTTACTTACTTCATTTTCTGACTTCCTGACATCACTTAATATATACATTTGAATTATAGCTCCTATTTTGAGAGGTAAAACATTAATGCAATTATTACAAGAATCCTTGTAAAAACCACAATTTAGATGTGGCAGTAAATTATACACATATGTACACATATTATACACAAATCATTCTGAACATATTATACACAAATCATTCTGAGCAATATAGTCAAAACTCAAAAAAAGTTTTTTGAAAAGTCAAGAACTAGAAGAGCAACCAAAATGTTTATTGGAACTCAACCAGTGCCCAATAAAAACAGTTCAGCTATATTGAAATAATAATGTTTATAAGATTAGTTAAAAAAGGCTCATTTAAAAATCACAAAGTCTCTGTGAATATCAATAGTTGATTCAATATTACATGCTGTTCAAACTTGGGATCATGTGCTCTTTCTATGGTTGATTGATTTCTTACCAAAATTTTAAGTACTATTGTTGTCTTCCAATGGTAATGTCTTCCTTTCCTACAGAATTGACTACCCAAATTAATAGGAAAAAACCAGCTAAAACACCTTAAACAGACTACCTATGAAAGTTAAGTTGCCACCCCTGGAGGTATTTAAAAGATATGTAGATAAGACACTTAAGGACGCGGTTTAGTGGTGAACTTGGTAGCATTAGATTAACAGTTGGACTCAATGATCTTAAGGCTCCTTTCCAGCATTCTATAATTCTGTGATTTTCAAGTACTTTTCAATGTAATTGCAAGCATGAATAAACACATTTATAAGTCATAATGAAGTTTATAAGAATTTTTTAACAAGTCAGCTGTAGTATGCACCAGTTATATAATCAAGGATCATCTGAATATGCAGATGGGAAGTGTGAGTATATACTAATATTGTATTTTCCAACTGGTGCTTGGTATTGAAAAATATTTGCAATGCATTATGCAAAGTAACTACTCATAAAGACCTTTTTTATATTCTACAGATTTTAAAATTCAAGTAGCCCGCGCTAGTATGGTATTGCTATGGCAAAATAGGCAGCATTTTTTAGAAAAAGCTGCAGTAACTCACTGTAACCAGATATAGTCCATGTCTTTGTTAACTAATGCACATGTCAAAAGACAGAAAAACAAAACAAAACAGCAAAAAAAGAAAAAAACTGTTAAAGTGATGAATAAGTAAAGCAGATTTCAATTTGTATGAGTCACAGCATCTTTGATTTGCTGCCATAAAGCTGGGTCTTATGAATTCACATCTGTGAATATTCTTCCAACATGTGAGCACAGCTGTCTTTCCTATCCAACTTTCTCCACATTTTCTGAGCATCCTTTTGCCTCTCTGGCAAAATCAAGCCTCCAATTAGTATTGTACAAATTATTCCCTCAAACAGCATCTTTCTCTTCCAGTAAATATCTGTGAGGAAAGCTGAGTGTTTGTGAGCAAATTATATTTCCTTTCAAACTTGATCTTTTAAGGCTATGTTAACAAACTCCTCACACTCAGCACGGGAGGTATTAAATTGCCTAAAGAATGAGTGGATTCACTTTATCAGTGGCTAACCCTTCTATAACAGTTACATCAGAAGCAGTTTACCCATCATACAATGTAAGTGGCTCTATTAATACAAACTCTACTGAACTAATTCAAATACTTAATAAATCTATCTTGACCAGTTTTTGGTTTTGTTTTTCTCATGAACATGAGGAAGACTGAGGTAATTCTTAAAGTCCACTCTGATTGTCTCATTTAATTTTCTTTTGTATTGATGAATTACCATAAAGTATTTTACTTGCTCATTGTGCAAATGCCAGTTTGAAAATTAATTCCAGCTTAGAATGTGTTAAATATTTTGAGCATTCATCTTCCTGCCACATAATTTGTGATCCAACAAAATTTTATTTTTTAATTCAGGTTTTAGTTAATCCTTAAGAAATTTTAGGCAGGAATATAAGATTTTCAAGCTGTGTCCTCAGGACCTGAATTTCTCACCACTCAGCTTTCATTTTTAAGCATTCTGAACCTAAAGTCACAGCACACAGCTTCCAGCACCTTAGACACATCTATGCGGCAAGCACTTCTTTAGCAGTGACAAAATTTATTAACTAACACAGGCAGTCATACTAAATCCAGCAAAAGAACAATGCTTTTACTAAGAAGTAGGGAAAATATTTCCACAACCACCATATTCCAAGATCTGAAATCCCATCAAACAACTCATTTAGAACTTTTTTACCAACTCACTTAAAGTCTATTTTACTTCCTATTTCCTGTTACATGCGTTCGGCCATAGAGACTATAAAATTCTTGGCTTTTCTGGCCACGCTGACATGCATTTACATTTAATTGCAATAATAATGAATGACACCATCCTGCTCACTGGTGGCTTTGCAATCCTAACAGTAGAAATAAAGTTTGGAAAGTCAGTGACTGTTCCTTTTGTAGTTTCTTATTTAGCAGAATACATTATCAATAAATGGAAAGCTAGAAATGGGAAGATCTACCAAAACAAAGTTAGAAGTCTTGATACTTTAAACTTAGCTCAAAGGACCACCATGCTTGTTTACCTCACTTAGGCTTCTAGACTATTCTGCAAGCAAAGGTTTAGGAGGCATTCTTGTTAAGGATCAAACAGTAATTATAATCCTTGAAGTATGAGGAGTATTGATACTCTGATCGTGAAGATTGGGTCACCGTACCCAGCAACAAGCTCAAGTCTAGAATATTTATTCAAGTTGAAAACATTTGCCCATGGGCTCAAAACACATTGAAGGTCTCCTTGAAGTGATCCAGCATATTGAACCATCTAGGCAGTCACACACTATCACACTATATTTTGAGAGAACAAGTCAGGGCCTTGGCTATAGATGGCAGAGGGCCAGATGGAACATATGGCAGCAACAAGGCCATGCTGGATATGCTCACCCAGCCCATGTTCTCAATAGACACGTTTTTCAGCTTATGTGAAGGGCTTTCTTCACAAACCCCAAAGCTCTCCAACCCCTGAGCACACACTGGCATTCAACAGTAGTTTATTATGGATGTAATTGAGATGAATCAAATGTATTTTTGATGAAATGCGTGAAGCAGAGATCAATTTTAACACTTGAACAAACATTCTTACCACTGAAATTTTTGCATGTGGCATTATCCCCACTATAAGCACAACCCAAGGCATTTTCACACTTCTCTTAGTTCTGAGAGCATAGTTTTCCTCCTGCATAACACCTCATGAATGACATCACCTCCTATGTATCTTCATATTTCCTGCAACACATTATTGCAGATTCTGTTTATTAATTATTATATAATTATTTCCAATGTAATTTCTTACCCACAAAAACTGCATTTTTCATTCTGCTGTCACTTTAGGAATTTTAAAATAAGTTGCATATCTATGATAGACAACATTAGTTTTATATCACTACAAGTACTTCTCTACTCTTAATCTCTCCTGACTTGTAAAATTATTTGAACAAAGCAATAAACAAAATCTTTCTGAATCTAATCTGCAAAAATTGGCAGTTTTGTTGGGTTTTTGAGGTTGATTTTTTAGAAAGGAGAAAAATTCTGATACCTTCAGGTCTTATTATTCCAATTTGTAAAAGAAAGTAGTTTTCAACAGGAGGTACTGAAGTAGATGAGAGCTTGTTCTGAATTTCTTTCTCATTCTAAGGTAAGCATGAGAGGTATTCTAGGCAGATGGGTACAACAGATTTCTACTTTAACACCAGCATTCCAGAAAATAGATTTTTAACATTATACTTAAGTGTGTTTTCACACTGAACAGCCTAAGGAAACAAAAATGCTGCTATTTCTTATCTTGGGCCAGGAGAAAGTCAAGATTTATCCCATCGGAAGGATTACCACTTTTAATATCTTACATTTTGACCACAAAGTCTGAACAATGGAAACAAAATACTAGCATTTGAACTGTACTCTCTATAACCAACAAGTTCTACTATTTTATAATCCATGTCCACATATTCTCATCATGACAAAATCGGGGAAAACAGCTTTGGCAAAATTTAACAGGGGGCTGATAAGTAATTCATTCCATACCTTTAAGCATACTTGCAATTTCTCTTATAATCTTTTTTAGCTTTAAATATAACCTTTCTGAGATAAGGGAGAAAAACTACAGAGGATATTCATGCTTTTGATTAACAATGGGTATATCCTGAGGTACAATGATTTAGACCATACAATTGATCACAGTTGAACAGGCAAAATATCAGAGTTTGCATCACCTACTAGTCTCAGTTTTAGGACATGTTTCAGGGTTAAATGGCTTAATGACTACAGAATCTTTGTTATCAAAAACATGACCAGATGCTGCTACTCATACAGTCACAAAATGACCATTCAGAAAGAGTAACTGTAAACTCAAGAATTACACTCATTAACACACGTGACTCTGAATTGGTTTAGATGTCATCTCTAAATACAGCTCCACATCCTGAGGAGTAAGAAATGCTTTTCCCCATCTTCTGGGTTTCACAATGTACTTACATAAACAAATAACACTTATTCACTGCTGATTGCTTCAAGTAAAAACATCTGATTCTGGGACTGAAGAAGCAGCAGGGGAAAAACTGAGTAGGCAGTCTTGCAACTTCTTATTTATTTTGAGCTTTAGAGTATTGGTACTATGGCCGTATAATTGTACAGGGCTGTTTAGAAGACAGAAATGTCACCACAACTGATTGTGATTAAAATTTGCCCCATACATTTCTTCTTACTTCACTGAAACATAAGTGCTGTATTGCACAGGAAGTTAAACAATACCAGTAACACTAGAAACAAATTACTGAATCTAAATTCATCACATGTAAATATAAGATTTTGAACCATTCTGCGACATCTCCAGTTTGGGTGAAGAACATCATTTGAACCAGTTGCTCATGTTCTGCAGGTCAAGGGACAAGCACTTCACTGCTTTGCATCTGCACCTCACCTTGATTAACTCCATGTACAGGTAAGAATGAGAAAGCTAAATAATTTAGAGAGGTTAAATATATTTCAGTCAGCAGAACTGATTAATTCATCTAGAGTATGTTAAGAGACTAAAGCTTCGATACTTCAAGGAAGACCAATGAAATCGCAAAGGATTTGTTAAATGCAAATATAACACCTTCCTTCGAATTCAGAGAGAGCAGCATATAGGCAGACTTGCAGGCTAGATGATCTGATTGTGGTACTCAGGAAAATACTGGGCAATGTTAAACAACTTTAGAAGCACATAACAAGATACCATGATGTTCAGTATGGGATTTGTAAGAAGACCCTCCCTCTGCACTCCCACCACCCCACTCCGCAATAATTAAAGTAATGTTTCTTCATTTCATTTTAGATTAGGTGACTCTTGACAAAGAAGAGGGAAATAATAGATACCAGGCTTAACTAAGTTTTTGATGCTGCTTATGTGTGTTTTGTGCTTTGATTTTCAGAAAGTATCAGCTTAGGAATGAACTATGAAAATAAAAAGAAGGGTTAGGATAGAAGAGAAAAGCATTGGAATAAGAGATTCAAGAGAGTCTGCAAAGCATTTTCAAGAAGAAGGTTTTAGAAAAAAAAATCTATCCATGTAGGCCTAGGATTATATTTAATTTTACTTCTACATTTTTGGGAGGGACTAGATCTTCTGAAATAAATGCCTTTTGCTATCCATTTTTTGATAACACAATATCTCATAAAGAAGTAGGGAAATCAGAATCAAATTACAGAAGGAAACATATGTAACTACCCAACTATCAAGACTTAGTCCTTGCCAAGCTGGAAGTCTGCCTGGGATCTTCCTGCAGAGGACTCTACTATATTAGCTAATGTTATTTTCATTATTCAAAGGATAATAAAGAAAACACAGTCACACAGCATTTGCAGATGATTTGAAATTCAGAGCAAGGCCCTTCAAAGATCAGAAATAAAACTCCAATTTACCAAAAACTACAACTAAAAATCCAAACTGAATCACACTGAATCCAGTGATGAAAAAGGCGAAGTGCTACACTATTCAAAGGTAAAAACCCCTTCAAAACATGTAAACGCATAAGGCAAAAGAAGAAAGTTTAGAAACAAAAAGTCATTCCATCAACCATTCATGTAAATTTAGATTTCCTGGCAACAAGGTGAAAAAACAATCTAAACTAAATTCTGCATTGTTTTGGAAGAAACTCTTTTAAAGAAAAAAGTAGTCCCTCTTGCCACTGAAGTCATCAAGTACCATCTGCCTGTGGCAAAACAATCTAGGGGAAAAAGAAGTTTGATACCATCTCTGGTCAGTAAGTGAACTGTTTTATTATTTGAATGAATCAAATTTTTTAAATTGAAGAAAGGTGTTCTTGAAAAATTATTTTCATTGAGTCATTTAACTCTAACACTATCATTCTCATTTGCCTGCTGAAGTTGCCTCTTATCACATTTATTATCAGGTTTATTAAATACTGATATTTAATCTCAGAACATTAGGTACTTGGAATCCCCATCTGAAAGAGCAATTTTGCAATTTATGGGAAGCAATTGATACAGTTTCCAAATTTATTAATGTTCTAAATGACACTGAAAATGCTAAAGCACTAAATATAACTTCCAGTTAGAACATACTGAAACTGTACAGAAGCATTCAAGGTAATCTTCAAGAAAATATAAGTTTGCTATATCAGTCTTTTGAATAATTTTTTTAAGACCTAAAATTTCTCATTCTCCTATAAAAAATCCTCCCATGAAATTGTGCAGAGGATTTTCTTCATCTGTACCCTGTTCTGGACGAGTACAAGCCTTTCACACTTTCCTAAATTCCCCCAAAAATTGAGGTGTCTGAAGGAAATGAACTTCAGTTCATGCAAGAAACCCTGTTAAACTTCAGCTGTTAGTGAAGAGATTATTAAAAATTATTTCTTTTATATCATAAGGGAACATGGTATGGGTCAAGGGGAAAGGGGTTAAAACGGAAAGAAGGAACAGCATCAAACTTTTACTACTAAGAACACAGAGATAAAATAATATATTATCTCTTCTTTCAAATAATTAAAAATTCTTATTAAATATATGGATAAAACATGTTCCTAGCTTTTCTAATTTTAGTAGTTAGTAAAAAACCAAACCCAATATTTCTGAAATTGATTTTAATACATACATCATTGTCAATAATCCTACCAACAGCCCCGTTGTCTTCAACTAGGTTAAACTCCTGTTTAAATACACAAATCAAGCCTCAAAGACCATGACTACTCAGGCGTTTTGGGTTCCATGCTTTTTATGTACGCTGAAGATAACAAAGCAGAATGCATCATAGGCCAGATGTACAACTTCTGTTTGCCATATTCAAATTCACATACCTCACAAACAGTATTTGAGGCCTGATGATCAAAAAGCCACTGATGCTGCCAACAGATGCTTCCACAGATCACGGTGGATTTTGCTAAGTTCCATCACATTTTAAAATGACTACAATTCAAAGTCCACAGATGAGAAAAAAAAAGAGGTTGATTTTGTTTTACTGTACACACTTTGAATATTGTCCAAGAGTTATCCCTGCAAAATAAGGCAGTCTTAGTAAGTATATGCTCGTACAATTTGTGTTAGCAATGCTGGTTTTCAAAGAAACAAGACAAAATAGCCAGTTAAATTACAGTTGCACAAACAAAATTTGGCACAAACTAACTATGCCAGCATTTATTAGTTACTGAAAACCCCTCACTTCACTCAGCATTACATTTTTCCCTTCCTGTCAACATCAGTTGACATCAGTTTCAACATCAGTTTCAACTCAGGTGTATTCGTGATGTATATTATTTTAATTTGTCATTCAGGATAACTATTCATAACTGACTCTAAACAAGGATCAAATTATTAAATTCTTTGAAAGAGAGTAAACCACATATTTCCTAAAAATCATCAATTGCAGGTCTTACAGACAATGTTAAAAGCTCACTAGGTAGTCAATGGTGTTTGACACTGATGAGGTAAATTTAAAGACTTACTCTCTAATTACTATAAATACTAACCAGGTTAGCATCTGTGTATCAAACGAATTGATTACTCTTTCAAAAAATATGCCAAGAGACTAGGAAATTGCAAACAGTAAGCATGGCTATACTTTTACTAGCAAGTTTTACACCAATCACTACATCAGCTTGCAACTATATTGTAAAAGACATGTCACTACATTTGCTAGGAGTATTCTGAAAAGAGCAAGCCCAAATTTGTGGACAGCACAAGTGATTAAATGTCCATGCCCCAGCTGAGCAAACTATCAGTTGTCCATTCATCGCCTGTCGATGCTGAGTACAACAGGTTTGCTTGGTTTGTTTTGGCTTTTTGTTTGGTGGAATTTTCTAAACGACAACATGAAATTTGTTCCTTTCCAAACTCAAATTTATTCTGCTAGGAATTAAACTTGATCTCAATATCACTATTAAAACCAAAGCAAAGTATTCTGGGCTTGTATTTCTTGGTCATTAATGTGCTGTCACAAAACATAACTGAATTACAGCACACAGGAAAACCTGGAAATGTGTGTCCAACCTACAGTTACTGGAGTAAGTAACCTCCAGGATGCAACTGTCAGAGAATTCCCAAGGGGAAAAACCAGGACACACTTCTGTCACGCACAGCACAACAGTGCACGTCCTGACTGAGGTTTACAAGCACTGTTGCAATCCAAGCAACCAAGAGTTTTAATTCTAACTGCTACATAGCAGACAAGTAAAGATATAAAACCTATGAAGGACAGGGAATGACAGAGTGGAAGGACAAGTCTGGATAATGCAAAAGGAATGCACAATTTTAAGCAAATATTAAATAAGGTTCAATTCTTTTGAATGACATCAGTAGTCACAATGGATTCAGTGGGAGCAGAGTGTAATACCATTCACATCTGAATTTCAGTTACATGGGCTAAGAGTAATGTCATCTTTAAATCACAGTCTCCATACTAGGAAGGAAGATACGATGACCAGCAGAATCTACCTATCGCAGAAAAGTTTCATCAAGAAGTTCCTCTGAATATTAGGCAAAATAATGGACACTTCTTTAACTGATATAGTCCTATGTCAGTGAACCATAAAACTTCTCACTAAAATAAAGGAAGAGAAGGAGAAAAAACACCCCAAATGAAGTGTTTTCTTTAAGGATGAGTATACGAAAACCACATCTCCATCACCATTTAAAAAAAACATGTAGTAGTTTCCAAAAGAAATCACTGCATTTTAAAATAGATGCTTACTCCAAGGAAGAAAAAAAAAAAAAAGGGAAAAAGAAAAAAAAAAAAGGAAAAAAAGCTGCAGAATTCTTCACAATTTAAAATACCCAGAAGCTGTAAACAGTACAAAAAAACACTAAGATTACCTCATACTAAAGGCACAGAAGTGTCTAAAATTCTGGCTGCATTCTACTTTCTTGAATTCTGTTCCTTAATTTTGAATGTCACAGTCCATCTAGCATGCCAATTAGTCTTCAGGACTAAATACTTGCTACGCAACTGTGACAAACAGGGCTGACTTAAGGTAAGAAGTCTCAGCAGGAAAAAACATTAATTAGTACTTTTTTTTTCTTTTTTCCCCTTGCACTAAAGTTGCCAAAAGCAAGAGAAGGCATCTGCTTACACTTATTAAAAGCAACATCTCCTGCCAGTGATTGAAATGCAAGTTTAAATTGCAAATAATAGAAAAATGGAGAAACTGCCCGATCTGCAATTGATAACATGAAGAGTAAGTATCTGAGATTTGCAAAAACATTTATTGCAACTAACACTGGTTTAACACAACATAGTGTTGTGTAATATATCTCTTTTCTGCATTTCAAGATGCTGCATGTTTTCTTAAGTAAAGTGTTAGTAAAAAATCTCAGTCTTAATCTTTATTACATATTTCCTCATGGGATTCTCCTATGCACAATATCTCAACCGGACATTGGCAATAATAAGAGCAACCTGAAGAGCAATGAGGGTTTTTAGAAAGGCCTTTTTTTCCCCACTTATGAAACAGGATGCAGGCATAAAAAATTGGGTTTTTTAGGGGAGAGTACATCCAGTGGACATTTGGCAAAACTGCTTACTACTAATTTTCTGTTGCTTTGTTATGCAAGAACCCAAAGTGTAGCCCAGCCAAAATTACACATTCCCTCACCAAACATCATGTTTCACAAACTGTGTATGGGAATATGGATGGGAAAAGCTAGGAAAAAATACAGCTTCAGTTCTGCTCTAGGGCAACTGTTCACCAGTTTCTCACAGCAGGCTCCTCATTTGCTCTGGGATGCCAATTCCAGGCCCACTGCAGTTCACAGGAACCCAGCCAGCTGATGTCATTAAGCTCTGATTCAGCTGCATCCTGAAAAACTGCTTGGAAAATATTTTAACATTAGATGGATTCATACTGCAATTTCTATCAAATTAGGCATACTTTGGATTTAGTAGTTTAAATTCCTATCTGTAAGAGACAGAACACTAGGTGAAATATTGTGGTTTCATCTTATGGAATACATAAGCAACAACCTTCCCCATAGGAAAGTTTTTCTGTTGCTATCCTTATTTTTTTGAATTTTCTCCATTCTTTCCTCATCACTGTCGAGAAGAGCAGAAACATGCACAGAATTCAGAATGCTGACATACCATGGATTTCTGCAATACTGCACTGATGTTCTGCTTTGCTCTCCATTCTCTTTCTAATGACTCAGCATTTTATTTCCTTCTTTGAGTGCTTTTTAGCATTAAATTAATATCTGTAATGACAGACTGATGTTTGTTCTTGTGAGACAGTAACTCATTATTGTGTAGCAATGACCAACTCAGAAGCCATAATTTATTATACAAAGTAAAGGAAAAGATGCCAGTATTTATCTACTAGAATTTTACCTGCCATTTCTTTAACCATTTAGCTATGGTATAGCTAAATTTATACCATTTAGCTAAATGGTGTAGCTATGGTACCTCTGCCATTCCTCGTATTTAGCCATAGCCCTTTTTCCCCAGTGTAACTTGTCATTACACCCTCCCCTTTTTCAGGTCAGTTAAAAATATACTGAAAAGTTCTGAACACAGACCAAGCTCCTGCAAGTATTCTCTCCCTCCCTCCATTACAAAACCAAATAATTTGCTACCATTATGCTCAGTTTTTGGCTTTCTTCTCATCATTTATCAAAGGAAAGATGTTCCCTTCTAGATCTTGGCTCCTTGTTTCGGTAAAAGCCTCTGGTAAGAGAATTTGTCATCAGTTATTGGGATGTTCAAGTACAGCACATCATTCAGGTCACCCTAATTAACAAGGTATACCAAGTCCTTCAGAGAACTCCAAAACAATGGTTGTGTAAGACTTCCTTTCGCAAAAGCCAGGCTGACACTTTCCAAGTCTATCAACCATATCTGTCTATACAAGTCCTGTGAGGAGTGGCTGAGGGAGCTGGGGTTGTTCAGCCTGGAGAAGAGGAGGCTCAGGGGAGGCCTTATCACTCTCTACAACTCCCTGAAAGGAGGGTCGGTCTCTTCTCCCAGGCAACCAGCAGTAGGACAAAAGGATACAGGCTGAAGCTGCACCAGGGGAGGTTTAGGTTAGATATTAATAAAAAATCCTTTACAGAGAGAGTGATCAGACCTTAGAATGGGCTGTCTAGGAAGGTGGTGGATTCACCGTCCCTGGAGATATTTAAGAGACTGGAGGTGGCATTTAGTGCCATCATAGTCTAGTAAATGAGGTGGTGTTAGGTCAAAGGTTGGACTTGATAATCTTTGAAGTCCTTTCCAACCTATTTGATTCTGTGATATCATATTTATTCACTTGATCAGAAAATCCACTCTAAAGTAATTTCTACTATTATATATAGTAAAGAGACTTACAGGCTTACAGTTCATCAGATTTCATATCAAGTCCTTTCTAAACACTGGCATCATGTTTACCATCCTGCAATCCTAGGCACCAAGACAATTTTAAATGAAAGCTATGCATCAGCAATAGTAATACAACTATTTACCCCTGGAGTTCCTGTAGCACTCCTTGGGTGAACACCATCTGTTCCAAGTAGTTTGTTATCAAGGCAGTAGGTGCTCTCCAGGCTTACTGAAAGACTCCTCATGTTCCATATTTCGAAGCAGTAACATTTCAAAATAGCAATTCAGTAAACTGAATGAATCAAATTCACCTGCTGTATGTTATTGTTAGTGTCTGGCTTTTGACATCATGAGCATAAATTACCCGACTGACTTGTGATGCCAGAAACCCCAGGCATTTACATTGGGTAAAGGTAAAATTTATGGAGAACTCAGTGCTTTATTTAATCAAAAAAAAAAAAAAAAAAGTGTAATGAGGTACACTGAGCTACAGAAATGCAAAAACACATTTGCATTATTTCAATAAAAAATACACGAATTTAAATACGGTGCTTATAGCAAAGACCTAGGAATTGGGGTTCTTGGGTTTTCTCCTACAAAATAAAACGCTTCTGAGCCTGACAAGTGAGCACAGGAAAAAACAGCAAATGTTAGGTAACAGTAACCCATATTTTCATATTTAAGATTCTCAGATGATCTCATAATATTATTTTGGCCTTTTATATAACAGCAGCAAAACAAAAAATGCAGACATTGCTTTGAAGACTTTCTTTGCTAACTTTTCTCCACCCACAAATACACACAAACAAGCACAGGCATTTTGACTGCTAGTATGCATGGGTAGAAAAATTTCTAGGACAGATGCTAGATCCAAGCCATTCTACTCCATAATAATATGAGCTTGACTGAAAAATGAAATCAAGATATCTGTTACCTGAACTACCATGTTTTATTGATTTGCCATTATGAAAGCCATATTTTTTTTTTTTTTTACTTTCCTGTTAGTGGAACAGCCATAAAACACAATGCTCATGCTGTAAGGTCCATGTTTGTTATGCTAAAACAATTATTATCAGTCTTAAATTAATATTCAGTGCTTTCAGAAAACTTGTTGGCATATCATGAAAACTGTAGCTGCTTTGTAAGACATAATAATCATATTAGATATGTAATGACAAGTACTGTCAGAGAAATATAAGAGAATAGAACATAGAAATCCTGAACATTTTTTTTCCTAGAATTCCCTAGTTATTTCAGCTAAAAAGAATCCTTATTCAGATTTCTGAGTTTCTTCAGGTTGTATGAATTTGCTTCCTTACATTTGATAATTGAATAACATATATATATTAATCAGATACCATTTTTTTTAGGGGGAGTTTTTTAAAGGACAAAGGGTAGTATCAGTTTTTTATGGATCTGTACAAAGGATCTGATCTTTTATTCTGATCTTTCCCCTGAAAATCCATATCTCAGTTCCTACTGCTTAGGACATTTTTATGAAAAAGTTCTTGTACAATTTCAGGAATAGTGTTCCATGTTTTAACTATGAAATTCAAAAGGTACCTGGCATCCCAAAAAACACATTAACTTAAAAGAATACTTTCTAAAGCCTGTTATCTCCTGCAAAGTAATGAGAACATAGAAGTGGGTCTCCTCCTCCAAGAAGACTTTCTCCAAGACATTCTTCAAAATTCTCAACAGAAAAGGTTGCGGGTGAAATAAAGAAATCTGCAGATGTAGGGCATATATGCCAAGCAGACTCTTCATGCCATGGAATATTCACATCTGAAATTTGTGGGTTGTGGAAAAGTGTGCCAGGTGTGTCTAACAAAGGACGCCGGCACCTCAGGTTTGCCAGATATTGGAAAGAAAGTTATGCCAGAGTTTTTGTCACAAAGCTGGCAGTCTAGAAGTCCCAGGAGCCTCAGCTTGCAATCAGGCATGCTAAGGAAGTCTAGTAAGGATTTTGTCACCCTGCTGCAGAACTGTGACTCAGAACCCCAGGAGTTCTTGGCTGCTATCTTGATAATGTCACTGAGCAAATGTAGCACACAGGGGGAATGCTAAAATTTAGAAACATTATATTTCAGTGTTTCTAGGAAAGAGAAAACAAGAATGTCTTATAAGAAATTATGTAAAAACAGTGTTAGCTATGTAAGACCAAAGCCCACCCAAAATAATGAATGCAGACTTTCTTATGCATGAAAACCCCTAAAATCTGTACTCACTAATATATTCAGGAATAAGAAACTTCCATTTTCACACAGGGACCAAAATTAATCATTCCACCATCAGAAGCTGACGACCCTGGTTAGATGCAGATTGGGCCCAGGAAGTCTGTAACCTAAAGTCTCTGCTCTTGTTGGGTAGTAGAACTGTACTGCAAGTGATGGAGCTGAAGTCTGGGGTTTAGGTACCGTTCTAAGCAATTTGCAGTAACAAAAAAGCCAGTAACAATATTTCCAAAACAAAGTCATTAGAAAACACCTACTAGACCTCATATTCCAAAGACAGATTTCAAACATTTGTAACATTATCCTTTTAGACGTCTGCTCCATTCATTCCTTGCTGAATTGAAAGTCCCTTCCATCAGCTCCATTTATTTCATTTCAAGGCAGAAACTCAGAAACCAAATCAGGTTGACCTTATACTTGTAGTAAGATTTAATTTCTGAAATGATCTTGTCCTATGTTTTCCAACATTTCATTATATCAGATAATCATTTACCAGAAGGTAGAAGCAAAAGGAGTCACTATTTTTCCATTTTCCCACATAAGGCCACCACAAGATCCATAATAGTTATAATCAATTGAGCAATTCTGCATTAAGATGTATGTTCAGGGAGAATAACACATAGTAAATATACCTTTTAAACAAAACCTATAAGTTGTTTCCAAACCTCCCTAAAATAAGTCATGCTGGTTTTGTAGTGAAGACAGATCTCTGAAATGCTTTTGGTAGCCTTGTTTGACTCCTTCTTCATTCTTCAATTCCCTTTCTTTCTTGAAAAATGCATTATCCTGCCAGAACAAATGGCAAGTAAACACCATTTTCTTACTGCCTAGGTCTAGCTGACAATGGAACAACCTTTTATATCCTGATTACTTCAGCATGATTTAAAACAGCACAAACCAGTTCCAAGTAGTGGAAGCACTGTTACACATCTGAGAGAGACTTCTCCTGAAGGAAGATTAATACTGGAAAGAAGTTAATGTGTAGAATTTAAGACATATTGCATCTGTTCTCTACCAAACCCCCTGACAACAGAAGGCTTTTTGCCTCTCTCATATTTTTCAAATAGGATATATTTGAAAGAGAGGTGAATCTATTACAGAAAACAAAAAAAAACCCAAAACAAAGTTAAAAACCACCACAAATTATGGCCTCTCAGAATGTACATTAATAGCCACCAACAGCTCTTTGAAACTTTCATCTTGCAGAGAGGCAGAGCTCAGAGAGCCATCCTGGATGACAAAGCTGTGTGAGGGAGAAAAAGGAGGACACAGCTATTACTCAGTGGAAGGAGGGAGAAAATAAAGCTTTTCACTTGAGAAAAATATTCCCATTGCTCAGTGAAAGAGTGTTTCTAAGTACAAAACCGTCTAAGCCTACTTAAGTTTTATATGCATCAGTTCCTAGTAGTTAGATCTGATGAAAATTTTTGAACTTGAGTTGCTACTCCAGCAACTATAGATAAGACACACAGAGCTTTTATTAAATCAATTCCGAAATAACTGATGGTAAATTTCAGAATCATGGAATCACAGAACAGCACAGGCTAGAAGGGACTTCAATAGATCCTCTGATCCAAACTTTTGAGGGAAAGGGAACCTTAATGAGATTAGACAGGACCCTGACCAGTGACATCTTGAAAACCTTCAGTGACAGGGACTTCACCGTGTTCCTAAGGAGATTGTTTTAGTGAATGTTCTTACTGTAAAAAGTTTATTTTTTATATCATGAAGAAAATTGGTTTTGAAAAGGTAATTCACAGTCACAATTTCCCAAAGATAAGTTACAATGGAGTAATGAAAAAAAATACCAAAAAGTACAAAGCCAACAGAAAATCAAACCCTCCCAGGATCTTCTTGTCCAGTAGCAGCACTCATTACAAAAAGTTACAAAAATACATTGAATAAAGAAGCTTTTGCAATTGCTATTTTAACTATTTACTAAATCCTTTTAGAGTTATTAATAGTTTTTTATTCCTTTTTAAAGTGATGCCAGATAAAATTTCCTTAACAGCTATGCTTAAAATTTCAACATTACCCCAAAAGAAAACCATGTCTTTTCCAGAAAGCTTCTTATTAGGTATGGTTTTAAAAGGTATAACTTCACATATGGAGGGTATTCATACTTCAGTAATTCCAAGTACTGTCATCAAGTAAGCTAGGAAACTTGAAAAATATTTCTTTTCTTTGAAAGAATAAAATATCATTGCTAATACAAATATAATAATGTTCCATAGAATCTGAAAATAAATTACATTCAGCTACAAAATGCACCTTCATGTTATTTGTTAGCTGGAAATTTTTAAGAGTAAAACTGCTAGGATGCCAAGAATCTGACCTTCAATACCCCTGGTGAATCAATACATGTGGAGAGCCTACTCCATGTGATATGTACCATGCCCAAGACTTAGATATCTTGAATGAAGTGTTACTTGGTGGCATTTCCTAAAAAAATATTAGCTTATCTGTGAACTCATCTACATTAGCACACAAGTTTAGATGATGAATCTGCTTCCAAGGCAAGTTTTACACTTAACTGTGGAAAATCTCACATTAAGGAGCAGCCTCAAAGGACATCAGCTGAATTCTTTTCACACTAAGGTAAACACAAAAATGTGCGGCTAACTATTAACTGTACCATGGGACCATACAAGAGGCTGGCTGAAATAATGTCCAAAAAACATGCATGATGTGGGCCACACCAACCATTTCATTTCACAGATTTCCTCTCATTGCCCCCTACTACCCTGTGTGGAGATCTTGAGTCACTGAAAGCTTTAAATCATCCCTGACTGAGAGAAGCATTTTGTATGATTGAGTCAAGTTTTAATTGCATTCCACATGCACTCCGGTAAGGACACTCTCAGGGGGTGCTCCCATGGGACCAGTACTGCCTACTCCAGAAAAGAAACCTTTCCAGACTGTCCAAGTCCTTCTCCAGATTGTATTCACGTAGTAACCACCTAAAAGTAGGACAAAATTCACACACAGAAGAATTGTAAGGATTTGCTCACACTCAAGTGATTTGATAATTAAGAACTAACGCCACAGAAGAGTAAATGCTATTATAATTAAATAAATAAATATATACTGTCAGAAGAATACATAATTGTCAATACAGCACTCTAACATGGCCTATCTGTTTCAAGTAACTTGCAGAAGGTATGTGTTCAGCTTTTACTGGCAGATTAAAAACCTTGATGATTCCTACTGTTAGAATAGTAAGAATAATAGTGTTGAAAGTAAACTTATTAGTTATGAAAAAGTGGTATCAACGGTACCTAGAATGTTAGTTAAATAAGACTGACTTACATAATGTCTCAACTTTTCTCCCATGATAACGATGCTATTCAGCTTTATAAAACTAACACAACAAGTATAAACAAAGTGGAACAATTTTTAAGCATAGGCAGACTCAAGGGATGAATAGGACCCAGCAAATGTCATTACAAACAAGTTATCAAAATGCAAGATTTGACTTCATCTAGTCACTCAAAAATTAATTTTTTTTCCACATGCTGAAAGAGTAAGATTGTGGTTTGAGGTACTGAAGATGGTTTTCCTGTCAGGTCATGTATGATGCATGTGAGTGAATAAGATATTTTTCTTCTCCTTTACTTCCTCTATGATTTTCACCCACAATATACATGGCACTATTGAGAAAGAATGGGCTACAAGTGTTCAGAATCTCAGAGAGACAATTTTCTGTTTATGTTAATGTATAGCATAAAGTGTGACTGCCTGCTCATGCTGCCCATTATCTCCAGTTTTAAGAGTCTAACCAAGTTTCCCTCCAGTAGTACTTTAAATTTTACTTCATAATCAAAAAGAAAAAGACTCGTGTACCTTGAAATTCTAAAAAAAAAAAAAAAACCCAAAACAATTTGGCAAGCAATTCTAATATCTCGCTTTGTAATCCCACAAAGGAAAACCCTGCCCTGAAGCAGCTCTGCTTCCCTGAGAAGTTTTACCTATAAAACAAACTCCATTTGAGATTTAATTTCCTTCTTATTCCATATTATGGAAAATCCCCAAAGATGTTAAAAATTTCTTAGAAATAAGGGCAAAAGAATTCAATTCTTCATGTTTTAAATTCCACCAGCTTTTATAAAGGCCTGATGTTTAGCTGTACAGCTAAGTAACATTAACTTATGCTAATAATCATAAGCTAATGAAGCCTGACAGAAACGTCACTGACAGTGAGACACCAGAAACAAATGTGTTCCCTTGGCATCCTCCAACTCACCAAACATTTGTTTTTAATGTTTTCATTTCATTTATTAAAAAAAAGAAAATTGATTGAACAGCTGAAAAGAGCACTCTCCTAGATATATCTGAATCCCATTTCTGAGACAAAGCCCACATAAGAAAGGAAGTGGCATAATGTGGTTAAGCAGGAGACAAGGATGGATAAGAACTTGAGGCAAGGGTCAGTTTCAGCTCAGACTAAACAAGTCAGCAAGCAGTTCTATGGATCTTCAGGCTGCTCTGCTACCTTGTAATTAGGAAAATTCTTGTATTCTACAATGCTTAATGAGTATTCCAGACATACTTCCATAAAAACATATCTTTAATACAGGATTTTAAACAGTTATTCATAAGGACCCTTTTGCTAGAAAAGCTGACTTTATTCTTAAGGTACCTTCCCTGAAGAAGGAGAACTAAAGCACAAATCTGAATAAAATTCCACTTCACAGGATTCAATTCCTGATGAAGAATACAGATAGGGTAAACTTCTACCACACAGTTATTATCACCTCCCAGATACAAACCCAGTCAACCTTCATGTCTCACACATCTCTGACCAACGAGTCAGTGAGAGAAGGAAATGACCTACACAAATTTCCTTTGCCAACTATGAGTTACCTGTAACAAAAGTTCAGAAGGAAACTAGAAAATACAAACCTTTTAAAACTTTTCTTGGGGAGCAATATTAAACTGACCTTTCTGCCAAACAGGTCCTCAACCATGAGATATGAAGAAACACAAAGGGAAATATGAGTACTACTATTATAAAAATCCTGAATTCTTGCATAAAATATCCTCTCCATTCAAAGGAAAATTGATGTAATCACATTTCTTAAAGTTGACAGAGCATGGTTAAAAGCCTTTAGAATGCTACTACTCTCAAACTAAACTTTGCTGCCTTACATTTCGTTGTTCAGGGTTTAACCAATGCCACAGTTTAGGTTTTTTAGGCTGTCTCTGGAAAAACCAGGCACAGTGTTTTTCCCTGTGAAGTGGCACAGGAAGCAATGAGGTAGCATGCACAAACACTGCACAAAGTCCTTCAGGTATAATCCTGCCCTAAAACATATGATGCAGTCGACATCTTACCCGAGTTTCACTGACCTTCCAGACCTTTTCTCTATGTTACGGATTGATGTTCCAAACCATGCCTTACCAAAGCTTGGAAAAGTTGTGCTCATTTACATTTAATTTCTAAAATAATCACCAGCAGAGATTATCCTATCTATCTATGCAGGTAGATAGAATATGTCTATCTTCACTTCACATGTCTTTAAGTGAAGTAGGGTATTGTGGCATTTCTCTAAAGGAGGGAAAGTGGTATTACAGGTCCTGTTAGGTTATGACAACAAAGACTACACAGATGTCAACAACTCCATTCTGCATTTGGTTTGCATTTTATTAGATAAAACCTATTCTTCAACCTCTGAGCTAAAATTCAGTGGAAAATGGGCTTTTCATCAAGAGTAAAATCATCCACTACTCTTTCCAAAGTCAAGACTAACATATAATTCTTGTGTCTACAGTCTGAAAACATTATTTAGTTTAAAATTTATTATTTCACAGGTCTGGGAAAAAAAAAAAAAAGAAAAAAAAAACGACAGTGCTTTCAGCTGTCTAAAGGAAGAAAAATTCATCCTTCCCATCATCAGCCTTGAGCTATTTTAGCAGCCCATTAACACTGAGGACTATCATCATGAAAAATTTACCTTTCTTCAGTTCTTTAAAAACACCTCTAGAAAACTGAGACAGCACTTCCTTCACTCCTCTTCAAGGCTTCCATCAATGTCAGGTGACATTGTTCATCCCTTTTTTTTCCCAATGTTTTCTTTATTCCTGATACCATGTAACTAGAGAGAAGCATGTGGTTTATCTCATTCTGTAAACAGGCTCTGTGTAGGACTTGTTCAGGAAGTTACAGATTCTCAAAGCCTTGAAATACATCTCTCATATGAAAACCACTTTAATCTGATGGCGGATTTCTTCTCTGGCTCCTCGTGTCAGGTTCTTATTGCACAGTCTATTGTCTCCAACAAGTTCAGCTACAGCAACAGGACAAAACAGGATTTAGGCTGGACCTGGAAAATGCAGTGAGGGTGAAAAGACCGTGAAGCTTTTGTCTCTCTCTTATGAGGGGTGCTAGAGAAAATACACTTATCTGGGATTTGCTGACATCTGAATACATTTCATCAGGCAATGCAGACATCTGCCCGTAGGCTAATCCTTCTGAGCTCTCTTTTTAGCCCAACAGTCTTCCCTAGGGTGTGATTTCCCTATTCTAAAGAAAACATCTACATTTGGCTGGAAAAAAATCAAATCCCACAAAGTATCTTTTTATCCTTATTGGCTGTAAGGAGAATCTGAGGAGACTAAATCAACTGCATGTCTATAGTAATTCAAGAAGAGTCTCATTCATCTGTAGCATTCTAGCAACTCCAGGATAATTCTGGCCACTGAAGGCAGTACAGATGTTGGGTTTGCTGAGTATATATAGTGGTTGGATCCCTAAGAAATTTTTTTTTACATCATGTGTACTCTACAAGAGATCCACCTGCATGTCTGTCTAGGTTTCCTCAGGCAAAAAACCAGCAGTGTTAAATGAATAATTCTGGAACATATAATGTGCTCATAAGAACATTTTGTTTTAATCAGGGCTTCACACAGCCTTCATTTGGCTGAGAAGATGAGACACTAGACATGAAGATAGAAACAAGGAGAATCAGGTATCTAGTCCTTTTCATTCACACTAAGATCCCAGCTCCTTTTCAAGCCTACATAAAAATCCCAACTCTTAACATATATAATAAAATAAGATAGAAAACCAGACAGTTGCTCTAAGAGCTAGATCAAGACTTTTCCTGTCCCCTGAAGAAAGTGATAATATTTCAAACATATTTTTAGTCCTAAAATGGAAGGAAAAACACTTCACATTTATGTTATGCAGAAATCTAAAGGCAGTTTGGAAAAAGTGTAAAATATTACAAGTTTACCTACACCATTGTTAAAGTTCAAAGCCAAATTAAATCTCTTTAAACTACACTAGATTATTCAACAATTTTTAACCATTTGAATGAGCTGAAAGGAACAATATTTCCTACCATAATTTATGTTTGATAGAAAAATGAACCTCAAAACACTTCCACCAGACTCCAAAGGCCAGTGACGCTTTTAATGCTAATTTAGGTTTAAGTTACAGTATCTACTCCTTTGTAGGGCAGAGGCTCACATTCACCATCATCTTGAAATGAGAAGACACCCAAGGATTCTTGTTCCCACCCCTCGTTATGTGCTTCCCTCCACAAAAGTGAGCCACTGTCAGCTGAGCTGCACTTAGGTCTTTGTCTTACGTCTTCTTAGGCCAAGAAGATGGCTATGTAGAGATAGAGGGAACAAATCTCTAAACTGGCAAAAGATCACTGAACAAATGCATATTAACCAATTAATATGAAATTGAAAACAAATATTCACAAGAGAGAGTGGCTGCAGGAAAGAGCACTGGAACATTGAGAAAGTTCAAGGCACTTTATTCCTCACTGCACCCCAATCATTCCTAATAAAAAAGGAACGAGATACATACCCTATTGAATTCAATGGTTTTCTCTCTGTGTTTCCTTGACATTCTCCAGAATGACTAGAGATTTGCAAGGCTGACACTGAGATGGGTGCTTTAGACCTGCAAAAGTTTGCATCAAATGTATGAAAAAAAAGGATTTACGGTGGGGAGAGGAGAAAGCAGAAGATCTCAGTGAGGTGCTTTATTTTGCAAAAAAATATAATCAGAGAAAGCCAAAGCTTAAGAAATCCATTCAAAACAAAGCAAATTTATTTCAGGTCTCTTGAAATTTGGAAGTGACCCTACCTCCCACCATCAGAACTGCTTTAATTTGGTGAGGAAGCACAAATAAACCAGGGACAGAGCAAATAGTCTGTGAAAGATACATTTCAAAGAGTGGTCTCTTAGCTTTTCAAATCTTCTTCTGAAAAATGCATCTGCTACCCATATGAAGATAAAGCACTGCTTTGATTTTAGCAATAAATATGTTACATCATCTTACATAAGCAGAAAGCAAAAACTGATGAACTTTTGTTATGATTTAAGTGCCACTGGACACATGAATTTGAGGAAGGTGCCAAGTGTTAACTGCACCACTCTAATTTCTCTCTGAACAGACAACTCACGAAGAAGCTTACAAAGACAAATTGGAAGAAGGGTTCCAATATCAGATTAAAAATGTAGGAAAGAATTTAAAGCTTCAAAATTAGGAAAGTGGCAAAAAGCCAGGGAAAAGGAAAGAAGGAGAGAATGGAATTAAAGAGTTGGAGGAGCAATAGAAGCAGCTGGGTGAAGGAGTGGGATAAAAAGAATTGGTGCTGGAGAGTGAAGTCACGAAAGTATGGGGGAAGGTGTGGGAAAGAAGTGAGCAAGAACCTGAAGGAAGGAGAAAAATAAGAGAGAAAGGAGACAGCATATATTTTAATCTATACATTCTAAAAAGCTTTGCATTTTTACCATCTGGCAGCATATTCAGTTTATTATGAAGTGCTGGAATATGCTTTGTGGTTCAGGGAGAACTGTTTCATGAGCTCATCAGAACTGGATACCCCACATGTTGTTACCTCCTGAGAAGCAGGAGAGGGCCCAGTAATGACTTGGGTGATCATGTCTAATCCCATAACAAGTGAAAATTAGAAGTGGGTTCAAACCAAAGCCAAATACTCATGCTGATTCAAATCGCTCCACTCAGCAATTTCTCCTACTTCTAAATAATGCATCACACAGGCATTTTGGCCAAATAACATTTTCTAGGAATTACGCTGTCTGTTAGTCATCAAAGTGTTGCATGGAGCACACTGAGCCCGAAACTAAATATCTGATTCTATCACTGTTTCAGGAACAACCTCACCCAGTAATTCTTCTACTTTTAAGTTCTCAATGCTGTTAAAGACAGAACAGAAAAAAAAAAATCCCTATCCTTACGTCTCAACTGTAGCTCTCTCTCCAGAGCCAGACACACTGATACTAGGAAGCAGAAACTATCTCAATTAAACCTAAGCATACTTCACAGGTTTTCAAGGCCAGCTCCCTTGTCAAACTTGAATTCATGTTTTTATTTACTCTGACTCACTAGCACCTACATACACTCACTCATTTCAGTTCCTAGTAGACAGTATACGATGTTCTCTGTTCAGGGTGCTTGGAGCCATGTCATGGAACAAACCATTCCAATTAATAGACTCAACTGTTTCAAAGATTCCCCTCTGCTTACAGGCATTGATCTATTGAAGATATGCCATGACATATAATCAAAGGTGTAAGAACAATCTGACACAGGTAAAGTTATGCTAAAATTTTGTTAAGACTCCCAATTATTTGTCATGCTGTCTGAAGCAGCCTTCATTTATCTGACTTAATGAAATACAGTTACAAATATTATGGGAGGCAGGGCATAAGAGAGGTAGAATTCATCCCGTGCAGCTAGACTTCCGTAGTGATATCTGTACACAGGGACAGGACAGCTGAAAAAAAAAAAAATTGCATTAGAACTACAGAGGGGGGAAAAAGACAGTTTGTTATCCAACAAAACATGTTAAAAAAATATGCATGCTTTCTTGAAAAACATAGTCCAAACTTTTTATGAAAGAGTATAGGTATAATAAGTAAACTACCAGAATCAAATAACAAGCCATACGAAAGCCTGCATGTTTTTTAATTCTGCAGCTGTAGAGTTTGCCACACTATCTCTGTGGAAAATCAAGATTCTGGAGCATACTGAAAATATGATTCTAGTGTTTCTTTTTGGTAAGAAATAAAACCTAAAATCATAAACTGCAATTAAGCTGTTGAAGCCATGTTTGCCTGAATTTGCACAAAGCCTGACATAAGAGCTCAGAACTACAAATTATGCAGTTTCATTTCAGCATCCCTATTAACTATCTCTTAGATAATCAAATATGCTTTTTCAGGGAAACCAATTTCTCTTCTACATCTTCTTAGAATGAAAATGTGAAGAATAAGCCTCAGTTATTTCTAACTCGTAGACATTATGAAGATTTGCCTTTGAAAATTTTATTAGCAAGAAGGACATGACATGACACTACTCATTTTCTTGTTCAAAACTTTCAGTACAGAACTCAGTTTTACATTTTAGTCTGAAATCAATGAAAAATTCCAGCTGCCGACCTTCCTGTCTTCCAGGGAATGCATAAGACTTAGTTCTCAGTATTCAACACAGCATGTTCTCACAATGTATATTTTTTCAGATATGTATGATTTTAAAAAAGCTTTTTGTTTCCCAACTGCAACTCAAGATTTTTACAACAACTATAAAAAACATGCCATAATTCCTGACAAACTGGTGCCAGCAGCCACTTAGCAGCCTTGGCCAAATTCAGAAGAGCCTTACATACCCATTGCAAGCTTAGTACGATTGCAGAACAAATATAACTTTGACTCTAAACCATATTGGAGGTGGTGTTAAAAAATGATTGGAGAACCGAGGCAAATTTGGCAGGAACTGGACATTTGTACTCATTGCAAATGACTTTGAATTTAATCTTCAAAAAAACATAAGCCTGATTGTGAGTTATATTTTAAAGGGATCTGACCATTATTCTCCAAGGCTCTCAAGGTAGATGTACACCATGAATGTCTCATGGATGCCAAAAAGCAAAGTAGTTCCTAAAAGGGATTTTTAAAAAATCCAGAAAGCAGAACATATGCTTCAAATTCAGCTCTACATTAACAGGAACATTCATACCTCTCTATTTACTTGGCTCTTGGCATAGAGGATAAATCTAAAGCAAAAAATCACAGTCTCTAGATCTCATGCCAACAAGAAGAACTGTGGGAAGACAGAAATGCCAGTTTGTGTTTTCCTAGGCATTCTAGGGATTCAGGGACAAATTTTGCACACTTTATGCATTCAAGTTCTCTCAAAATTGAAGGAGAGTTTCAGTGAACCAAAAATTAATTAGCACAAAGAACGCAGGATTTACTCAAGCAGAGTTCCTAATGCCTGCAACAAGTATAAAGTCTAGAGGTCTCTTCAAAAATATGATCACAACCCCTTTCTTTAAAAAGGATTTTGTCAACAGTTGCTGTCAGTAAGACAAGCTGTAGATAGCAGAAAATCTAGAATGCAGTTAAAAATGGGCTAGACACAATATAAGGTTCACATTATGGACCATGAAAGCTTAGAGCCAGTTTAATCCCTGAACCAGTTCTACTGATTTTTCTGGAACTCCACAGATATTTGATTTTGCACTTTGCAGAGTAAGATTCTACAGCATCTAACAAACTAAGGTGAACCCCTAAGGGGCTCTAGGCTTTGACTTCTTGAACACAAATCTGAGCTCACAGGATTTTATGACAAAATGAATTTGCTGTAGTATCAAACTAGGGACAAAAAACTTTCATATCATCAACAAGAGATGGAAATTTACTTTCCCTTGAGAAACAGAGATTAGCTTCAGGCCTACACCATTAATTACTTGTTATACAGAAATGTTGCTTTTCAGAGATGATGAAGAGAGGTGTGTGAAAGCCAAGTACACAGATTCAGAGTGGAGTAATCGTGAGACTTAGATTATCAGGAGTCTCATAGATTTGGTTACCACAGGGTAACCAGGTAGAGAAGTTTAAATATTAGCAGAATGTGTTGATAACCAAAAATTACAACCTGACAAAATCTGGACAAAAGGAATTTCTGCAGCTTTGATGGTTCCCAAGAGATGGAACTCTATTTAGTAACATGGGAAGATAGTATTTCCACTCTGTCCAGCAGTGAACAGTGTTCAGCAATAAAACCTGCCTAACAGAGAATGGGGTGGAGCACGGCTTATTAAGACTGACCAGTATTTCCCATAATATGAAAGTTTTTCTAATTGGTTATAAAATTCAACAAAATAAACCAATAAACTAAAGGGGCCAGCTGTCTGGCAGATGGTAAAGACCTTTGTTTAAAAATATTTCAGATGAGCCAATAATTCCAAGAATCAAAAGTAAAGGGAAAAATATTCTGTCTATATTAAAACAGCTCCCACATTTTAGAATAGAGGTCTGAAACCTGGCCACTCAGACCATTTTACCCTGAAATCCAATGGGCTGTATTGGGCAACTCTGTTCATAACTGTAGGTGAATTTTTAGGAATTCAAATCAGAGTATCTACTCCTGAGCTCGACAACAGTTCTGCTCACATTTGCACTCTGCAGACTGGACTAATTTCTGGCAAGGGTTTTTTTAAGGACTATCAAAGCTTGAAATCCCACATACACTAGAAAATTCTGTATTTAAATAAGGACATGAATTCTTAAACCTCATCCCTGTCTGTATTTCTATATTCATATTAATGAGAAATAACTGCAGAAATAATGAATGCTTATTCAGCAAACACCTTTTTCTGTTTCTTTTTATGAAAGTAAAAAAAAAAAAAAATAAAGCTTAAAAGAACCTTTTGAAATGTTCCAATACACAATGGTAAATGCTGCAATAACAGCAGTATACCTCAATATCTTAACTCTGATATTTGACTTTTAGGCATGTTTGAAAAACCCAAACTGCAAACTCATTCAAAGTAGGAAAACTAAGTTACAGGGAGAGTAGACTGACCCACACCTGGCTAAAACCTCCTTTCAGGTAGTTGTAGAGAGCAATAACATCTTCCCTCAGCCTCCTCCAGGCTAAATAACCCCAGCTTCCTCAGCCATTTCATATAGGGCTTGTGCTCCAAACCCTTCACCAGCTTCACTGCCCTTGCATTTTGTATATTTTAACATTATTCAATTAGAACAAAGAATTCCAGACTAACAGACCACATACAAGTTGGACTGAAAAGTCACTGGGGCCACAGACATTAAAATAATTTTAGTTTTTTTTCTACTGCTTTGGAAATAATTCACTTTTTTTTTAATCATGGTCACAAATGAAAATCTGTGAAATTTTATAAATGCAGCAACTAATTTTGAGGATGTCCATATGATTAGTACAACTCTCCACTCTGCAACAAAGCAAGTCTGAACCATGTGATAACAGGCAGAATTTAGGCCAGATTCTTTGCTCAGGTGGCTACAGTGAATGTCAGCCATCTATCATTCTTCCCAAAACAATAGATATATTACAGGGCAATTTAAATCCTTCTATAATTCAGGACACATTTAAGGATCTTCTTCATTTTGCCAATCACAATACACAACTGAGACACTTGCAGAAGCCATCACACACTTAGAACTCTAATCACCCATTCCTTTTCTAGTTACATAAGCTATTTGGAGAACAGACCAGAAGCACAGCATTGTTTAAAGCAGGGTTCTGCCTCAACAAAATCCCAGCCAAATAACCTAGTTACACAAAGAAATACCGGGAAACATGCTTACACCAGAATTAGTTCTTGCTTGCAAAGAGACGTGTGCTATTTCTCACATCTCACTTGATCAGCTAGTTTAAGTCAAGAGTCTTCAAGCTTATTGCAGACAATGAAAAATTGTTTGAGGTAGGAAAATTATTAGACCTAAAAATCATGGTTAGAGTCCTGCTTAAAATTAAAGAATTAAATTCTTCTGAGTGCAGGAAGACACACATAGTTTCTTTGCTTGCTTTTTCAGCTGGAACGCACTATTATTCTTCTGTATCAACTCCCCTATCTCCAGCTGTCTCATCTTCTTTAATCTTTGACTCTTTGGTTCACAAAAAATTCACTTAGCAAAATGCAACTTAGGCACAAGGAACAGGAAAAAGGAAGGAAGAGTGATATTTTCTGTGTATTGTTTAGATGCTCCACTTCAGCTTTCTGGTCATAAAAGTAAAGATCTAGAATTGTAAACATTTCATGTATTTACCTCCAATAAGTGGATTGTTGTTACTCTCGTTACTTCTAATCTGACACATAAAACTTCTTTCCGTGGATGGCAAATGTAAGGACCATGTGAGATTGCTTCATGAAGTGAAGTGTCAGTGGGGAAGACAAAGATCATGCCTAGGAGTCTAATGACAAGGGATACAGTTTTCTGCTTTCAGGGTGATAGTCATCTCAATTCCATCACTAATTTTACTTGAAGGCAATGTTCATGCACTTTTTTCTCAAAGTTCATTTTTATATTGTTTTATAAACAGCAAAGATTAATTGTTCCATAGTCAAATATTCTACTTTTTAACAATCACTACTACTTCTCTGATCCATTCTTCACTAAAACAAACAAACAAACAAACAAACAAAAAACAAACAACTAAAGAAAACCCCAACATGGGCAATAAAACTCCTTACAGGTAAATTAAGTAAATTACCTTATAGGTAAACAGAAGTTTCTTCTGCTTCTATTTGTTTTCCTGTAATAGGAAATCCCTGTCTGCAAAGCCAAAACATGCTGCTGGAAGCTACAATTCTCATATCTAAAGAAAAAAGTATTTGTGTGCATAGAGAAAAGATGATTACGTGTGGTTTTGACAAGGTAAAATACATGAAGACTTATATAAGAATTTTTTCATTAATTAAACCACAAAACAAACTGAAATACTTTATTACATTCATTCTCATGCACAAATACAATTGCATATAGGAAGCTGCAACTTGTTGCCCCCAGCTAAGCACAAATACATTCTCAATCTTAAATGCACGTTGAAACATGATTAGATTGTATAGTCAATCTTGAGTAAAGTTACACCTTCTTTTTTAAGAAAAGAACCTTTAAGTGGGTCTTCTATAGCTTAGGCAAGAGTTTAGTCACAGCTGCTCACTGGTCTTAGAATAAAAAATAGGATTTACTGAATTGCATCCCTTCTTGTCTTTAGATTTTTCTGCTATCGTCACTATGTTCTGAGGAGTTTGCTATTTTTCTTGAGCTCAACATACCGTTGCACATGATAAGCATATAAAAATTCATATTTCAGAAACAGAAATAATTTCTCCCTCCTGGTACTACTTAAGAAAGTCTTATCATTTCGTTTCCTTTTTCCATCTCTTCCAAGAAAATATGGATTTTGACATTTTGTGAAATGTTATTGAAATTGCAAGTTACCTTTTTTTCTAGTGTATGTTCTTAGTGCGTAAAAACAGTGCACAGACACTGAGAGCTGCTTAAAACAATCTGGTTTGATATGGAGTTTCATAACGTTGCATGCTCTGGACTAGGTCAGACTCAGGTCTTTCTACTCTGAACTAAGTCAGACTCAGTTCTTTTTACTCACTTACTATGTAGGCTGTTGTATATAACCTCAGGACAAATTGTCCTTACATTGTTACACAGACCTGTAATGACTGCAGAATTGGTAACGCAGCATTTTTGAGCACTGTGAGGTTTGTACACAACAAACTTACCCTAAACTGACTGATTATGAGAAGAACACAATGTGTCCAAAACCCTAAACAAAGAGAAGCCATCTATGTCCACTAACCTGATGGATTACGGAGGAAAAAGAAATACTTGCCTCAGGACAAAAAGGCTAAACAGGACTGAGATTATTTGGTAAAATATTTAGTATTTAGCCTATTTTCTCTGGTATGCTGTGTCTTTTTTCCAGTCTTCTGTCTCAGTAGCCTGTTCTGCCTTACAGCATTCAAGGATACATAATTCTCAAAGATCAACAGAAAAGGCTGCCTTTGAAGTCAGCCAAATTCAACTAGAAAAGTTTTACAAGAATGCTGATGTAAGTTGCCATTTTGAATGCATGAAGTCTTCTAATTTTGAACACCCAAAATGCAAGCTTATTTCAATAAAGAGCATATTTCATTAGCATTCAGTGACTTGTACTGAACTATATATGACTCCAATGCATATAATTTGAACTACATAATCTACAAATGAAACCAATTTCTGCTCAGTAAGCTACCACCAACAAATTTCCACAACTACTACAATTATCATCTTGATTGTATTTTCAGTGAGGTATAGCAGGACATTTTAATGATCATTTAAATTTGCAAGATTATTTGATTACATAAAAAGGATGTTAGCTGTGCCCTGCCCAAAGGAATATATTCTTCCCAGCAACATGCTTTTTGTCCTAACCAGCAGCACTGGACATTTCACAGTCTGAAACTTTGCAGTGGTGTCACTTACATAATTACATAATCATTGTAAAGTATGCATAAGTCTCTTAGGATTGTTTTCTTTTTACAATCGGTTTTGAAAATCATTTGGGAATACATATATATTAAAAGACTGCTTCATAAAAGCATGTCTTGCCAAATAGAGGTATTTAAGAGAGGGAGAGGGAGAGGGAGAGGGAAGGCAAGGCAAGGCAAGGCAAGGCAAGGCAAGGCAAGGCAAGGCAAGGGAGAAAGAACTCATATCTTTGTGGACAAGCACAAAAAGTATGCCCAAACCCTTTTAGGAGTTTTATTATATACCATGTAATTTCCTAAAGCAGTTTGAATTATGTGACTTTTTTTCCCCCCAAAGTACAACAAAAACAAAAGATTTTCATCATACGTACTTTGAATTATCATTTTAAGTCAAAATTAAATTTTAAATCATCTCAATGTAATATCTGTATCAAAAGAAAGTAATTTGGCTTTTAAAGCTGACTTTTATTTCAAGGAATAGCTAAAATTTTCCTTTATTCAAAGCAAGAACTGACTAAAGGACAAATAAAATGGATAAATGTTATCTACATTTGTTTGTTCGAGTCTTAAATATCACAACAAGAAATAAAGGAACGTTTACTTCCTCATGAAGAATATGACTTATTTTTATTTTGCACATCCATACAAAAAGGGGCTCTAAACCACTTACACCAGGGCAAACTGACTATTTGTTGTTAAATCATGTTTTACTGCAATGAAGAGTATTAACACTCACCTTAGTAAAGGGTAACAGGGGCTTTGAAGCTCCTTGGAGAGAAGGTAGACTGATACCATTAATCAACTGCTTGCTAAATGAAGCTGATTTTCTCCACAGCTCAGCACCATCTTGGACCATGGACACCTCTTGACCAGTGCTGCATGGCTTCTCAACTTCTGGACCCCATCCTTTTCGATGGAGTTTTTATAGGGACTGTAAGAACAGAGTTGCAACCTGCCCCATCTGAGTAACAATTGAAACGAACAGTGGTGCCTTAGAACGGGAAAAGTTTCTAGTCACAGTGAATGGACTAATACAGATCATCTTTATTTCTTGTTCCACTGTAGATATGAACAAATAATTCCAATGTATATACCTGTCATATGTACCATATGACATATGCATTGCTTCATATCCACAGAAGAAACATACCCAACTTCACAGATAATGTTGCTGGTTAAATTGATTAGATAGGAGACCTCAGAAAGCAAAGAATATCAAACAAAAGGCAAACAAACACTAAATGTTAGGGATCACAAAAACTTAACTGGTAGATACTCAAATCCATCTTTTTATTTTGTCATGAACTTTCAATGTGGTGATACAAAATTAATTCTCTTAGAGTCAAAATTGCAACATTCACTACTAATACTTAGGGAAAAGTTGCAATCTCACCACAAAGTTTCAGAAGGAAGAGGAAGACAAACCCAACCCTTTCAGCTAGTCATATTCTCATCAGACTACACATGAAACCACTTCTGTAAGTCAAGTGAACGTGGAAATGCTTGGGCATTAGAGAACAGGTGTCAGGGTACAAGGTTTGAAGTCCTACAGTATTTTCAAAAGCAACGTTAGAGTGTTTCAGAAGGTGGTATACTAGTGTAGTTTTCATAAAAAAAAAAAAAAAAAAAAAAAGCAAAGCTGTTTTCCCAAAGATCTTAGCCTTATTTTGTAAGCAAAATTATAAAATGACAATACACTTAGTTATTTGATGGTGAGAAACACCACACTGAAGTCTTTTGCCTATACAATAGCAAATCATATTCTGCCAGAATTCAACAAATAGCCAAGACCCTATTCTAGATAGCTTGGGCCTTTCTTTCTCTTTTATTATATTGCTAGCTGTGCCTGTCATAACAGATCTTCTGGTTTCTAGAAAAGAGATGCATAATGAACTGCTTTGTGGGTGGGCTACAAAAATGCTGACAAACTTGACCATTTTAAATTACTTTTCTGTAAATCTCCCGACTAGAGTGCTCTGCATGTAAATTCCAGCAGCAGCAGCAGTTGCTGCCATAGTAACAGAGTTATTTAGGAAATAATTTAAAGTGAGTACCACATCATATTCAGCCTCTCATGAAAGAAAGCAGACTTGGCAGTAGAATAGGAAGTAGAAGAGAGATATAAGGTCTAGGACTCTCAACTGACAAATGAGTTTACATGTGTGCCATGTTTCCAAATACACTGGAAACTGTATAAAATCAATACTTACCTTTGCATAGTGCTGAGGCACTTTTATTGTATTTTTTTGGTATAAAATTGATCAACACTCATGAACAACTTAACACCTGAAACTTGATAAGGTTCTTGTCGGCCCATTTCTCTAGCCTGTCGAGGTCCTTCTGAATGGCAGCACAACCTTCTGCTGTATCAGACACTCCTCCCAGTTTCATGGCATCAGCAAACTTGCTGGGGAGGCACTCTGCCCCATCATTCAGATCATTAATGAAGATGTTAAACTTTGGATTCTGTAAAAAGCCCCAGGTCACACCACTAGTTACTGGCCTCCAACTAGGTTTTTTACTAGTGATCACCACCCCATGGTCTGGGACATTCAGTCAGTATTGAGTGCACCTCACTGTCTGCTCATCCTTCATCAGCTTCTCTACAAGGATCTTATGGGAGACAGCATCAAAAATGCTACTGAAGTAAAGGTGGACAGTAACACTCCTCTCCCCTAGTCTAGGAAGCCAGTCAATTCACTATAGTTTATGAAGTTGGTCAAGAATTACTTCCCCTTGCTGAGTCCATGCTGACTACTCCTCATGACCTTCTTGCCTTTCATGTGCCTGGAAATGCTTTCCAGTATTAGTAGTTGCATCACTTTCCCAGGGTTCAAGGTTAAGTTGACTTACCTGTGGTTCCCTGGGCCCTTCTTATTCTATTTGGAGATAGCAGTGACATTCACTTTCTTGCAGTTTTTGGGCACCTCTCCCTATTACCACAATCATTCAAAGATAATTAAATGGCCTCACAACAACATCAGCTAGCTCCCTCAGCACTTGTAGGTGCATCCCACCTCAGGATCCATCATAAGGATCTGGATAAAATCTCTCTAGATTCTACAGCAAGCTTCCAGCATAGAGAAGCTTTGTTTTCCCCCTCAAACATGAATATAGCCTCATTCATACTGGAAATGAGAATTATAGGATGGATGAGAAACGTCTTATTACAAGTACAAATACTTAACAGTGAACACCAAGAAAATTTAACAGATTCTCACAAGCAGTCAGTTAAAGCATACCATAATGCTAAATTCTTCCTTATTTCCCACACTGGTAGAAGCTGAATTTCCATAAGCATGCCTCTATTGCTTTTATTCCATCACCTGTACTTCACACAGATAAAAGAGTAACAGAACTTGTTTCTAGACATGATTATGGCAGCTACATCCATGCAAGTCAATAAAGACTCATTTGCCTGCTCATCATGTATTCAAAGACATTCTGCATTTCTCTCAAGGTGTGACTGCAACAAGTGTTCTTCTCAAATCTATTATTACATCACCCAGCCTTTTATATATATATTTTTAAAAGTAACATTTGTGTATGTACACACAGCTCCAAAACCAGCCATATCAGTGTTTGCTCACCTGCTGTAGCACTAGTGTAAACAGACACTGTTGAAAAATATCCTATTGTACATGATCCTCTTGATAATACTCTCCTGGGTTAGTTAGAAATGCAATGAAAGAGCTGGCCACATCTCTCAGCTTTCCACCTGTGCCAGCATCACAGGCTGGTTGGTACAAGTAATGAACTGTATAAAGTCATTCTTAAAAGTACTGTGTAAGACAAAACTATCTTTCAAGGCAAAATTTTATTGTTTTAAATACTGCAGACTATTTTGTATCAGCTGTGTCATACACTGAAGGATGTTCTGAAAGGATGCATGCATCATACATTTCTTCTGGGTTGCCCATCAATCTTTGTATAAAATTTGTATCCTTAACTTGTGAAAAAATGAGCTTATAATAGAGGTATTGCTGTATATTACAATTTTCGGGGACTAGGGTAGGGTGGGCATCTGACAAGCAATATGAATGTTATAGCGTGCAATAAGTACTCCCTACCTCACAGATATATGCTGTTGACTTGTAACATGATAAAGACTAGTTTACCATAATCCTATTCCTCTCTGTGCCTGAATGATACAACTCTCACACAGACCCTCTTCTAAATGGTGTTAAACTGAGAAAATGCAACACAATGCTTTTGAAGATATATCATTAGATGCTACTTCACTAAAACTCAGAGTAAACATAGTGGAAATTTCTTTCACTGGTACCTCCAACCTTTGTTTACCATCTTGGCTAAATCCTCTGAAGATCCACTGTCTCTACCAGAATCATTGCCAAAGCTCACTGACCTTATTAAAATGTGTTGGGGATAAGTTAGCTCCTCCTGTTGATCTAACAAAATCTTATATAAATCCCTGCCCCCACCTAAAAGGGAGAACAACCCAAGCCTATTGTCCTACCAATTAATTGCATATCTGTTCAATAGAGTATTCTCCAAGTAATGCAGTCAAAATTAGCTGATATATACCAGTATCAAAAATGAAGGAGAATATTCTCTTCATATTATGAGGCCTTCTGAGACACAAAACTTATTTTACAGATATATTAACAAAATAGTTTTAGTAACAGAATTATTTGATTGACCACAGACTGCAATACAGACTGTGTCCATTTTTATTGCTTACTACAGTTTAAAAGGTATTTTTCCCTCATCAAGCTACAAAGCTACAAAGCGAAGGGAATTAGTTTAATTTGTTGCTACACCAGAACAGTGTTTTATTGTTATTTCACACTGACATTTCCCAGTGTTTTCTTTTTACCGGGACAGCAGGTAAGTTGCCTTTGGCATGCTTGCATTGTTTGGTTTGCTGTATGCAAGCAGAGAAAGGCAAAAGACAGAAAATGCTTTCTACAAATCAACAGATGTTTCAATTGCTTCAGCCACATTTGCGTACCTTTTCTGTATTCAGATGTCTTTTAAAAGTAATTTAATTTTGCTGTCAATAAACAAATCTAGAAGATTCTGCTCAAGTTCCACCAACTACAATTTCATCTACATTACATTCTTAGTCTCTAGATTTGACACATAGATTCAAAGAGCATATAATTTAAGAGTACAGAACACCTTTACTGATAACATTAACTCTAATAAGGTTATGATTCACTATGATTTCCTGCTACAGTTCATATTCTTTTAAAAATTTCTGCTTCTGGTTAGAACTTCAATTTCAAGTCTGATTCAACACTCAATATCAGTAGTTTCTCTCCTCTATCAACACCAATTTTTCATAATTAGATTAATTAGAATCAGGGGATAAGGTTTATTATAATTACAGATCAAACTTCCATTTTATCTGTTGAAAGGCACTGTAAACAAAGCTTAACCAAAGCATCACAGTTTCATATTTCTAGGTTAATCCATTGCCAAAATCAGAAAATTTCCAACAAATTATTACCACACATCATTACTGAATGGCTTGCCAGTATGAACAGGACAAAAAGAACTGATGGGAAAACAGAAAATAGGAAAACACTAAAAAGGAGTTAAGAGAAACATCAAACTGGGAAGCAATTGTTTAGGGAAAAAAAAAAATTAACATCGGTAGACACATTTAGATTCAAGGACCAATTTTACCCTCAAAATACAAAATATATACAGAGAGACATAAACTGTATAGCAAGGCAATTGCTTACTTTATGTTTAACTAATTTTTTTACTTTATTTTATTTTGCATATGATACAAACAATAATCCTGGGGGGAAAAGTAAAAGGAAGATTATGAGGATATTTTAAATGGTTCTCAATGTCAAAACTTTAGATGATATCTGTGACAAGATATCTGTGACAAGGCATTCAACTACCAATACAAGAGAAACATTTGTACAAAGGAAAGCAAATCTTTTCCCATTCACTTCAAAAGAGACTGTGGACGTACACACAACTTTCCCTGTCAGCTAGGATCCGGTTGAGTAGGTGGATATTAACTTTTTTCAAGGCAGAGTTATTTCACAGCAGCTTTTGTTCATTTTTAAAAAATGCAAGGACAACCAGCAGTGGAAAGTGGATAGGTACATCTTCACCCAAAGTTTGGGGCACAATGGCCAGTGGCAAGGGCACAGCAATCTCACCAGCTAAAGCTGATTATCATTGAGCTTTAAAACAATGTAGACTCCACCACAGATTGGGAACTCTTGGTCTCTGTCTCAAAGTGATATTATCAGGTACATATAGTACATATAGACAGGGAAAAGTGAGGACTGTTAGGCAATATTGATTTCTGTTTAAGTTTACTAAATAAATAAATAAATATAAAAATTAAAATTATGATGCTGTACTGGCAAAGCTGCCTAATTATTCTGAAACAAAAATAAATTTCTCTAGCTTGGGTAAACTAGGTCTTAGAATGTCATGGGAAAGTGTAATTTTGTTTTGCTGTTTGTCTGGGATAGAGTTAATTTTCTTCATAGTAGCTGGTGCAGTGCTGTGGTTTGGATTTAGCATGAGAATAATGTTGATAACACACTGATGCCTTCGCTGCTGTGGAGCAGGTATTACCCTAAGTGAAGGACTTTCCAGTTTCCCATGTTCTGCCAGGGAGCAGGTGCACAAGAATTTGGGAGGGAGCTTGGCCAGGGTAGCTGACTTGAACTGGCCAAAGGGATATTCCATGCCATGCAACATCATGCTCAGTATATAAACTGGGCCAGTTGGCCAGGAGGGGATGATCACTGCTCGAGAACAGGCTGGGCATCAGTCAGTGGATGGTGAAAAATTGCACTGTACATCACTTGTCTGGCTTGGGTTTTCTTCCTCCCTCTCTCTTCCCTTCCTTACTGTTATTATTATTACTATTATCATTAGTATTACTAGTATATTTTACTTTAGTTCAATTCCTAAACTGTTCTTATTTCAACCTACAAGTTTTATTTTTTCTCCAACTGTCCTCCCCACTTGGGAGCCAGGGCAGTGAATGAGCAGCTGTGTGGTACTTAGTTGCTAGCTGGGGTTAAACCGTGACTCTGTTTTAATACAAAGCTCCAAGAGAGCCTATTACGGCAATCTAATCTGACTTTATATATAACAAAGCACAAAAGAACTTCCTCTAATTAATTCTGCAGCAAGCTTATGACTTCTAGTTTTGTTAGAAATGGGGAAAACTAAACTTCCTGCATCTACTCTGTCTTCAACAACCCTTCTCTCCTCCAAATAGTTTTATCTTTTAACATACATCACCATTGATATGACCCCATTCACTGCACAATAGGAAGGAACTCAAAAATACCCAAGAGTTCCCCTTCTGGAGAAGGTGAGCAATATACTTCTCTTTAATGCTTTCAGATCCAAATCAAAATGCTGGTTCACAGGTTTCCACATGGGAGTCAAGAGTGTGTTAACTGATTTCACTAAACAGAGTACCTTTTGTACCTTTCTTTCTCCTCTAATCTAGGTAAACAGAACGGTATCAAGGGCACCTTGCCAATGTATGTTTCCTGGCATGAACAGAGATAAAGACCTCTCCAGTTACCTAGATCAGTTAAGTCACGTGCAGCTGTGAATGTGTATTTAGGAAAGAAATTGTTCAGGAGTATTTAGGTCACAAATCCTTTCCATCAGTGGCATCTGGTATTAGAATTGTGGGCATCTGCCATTTAATGTTGTTCTAAAAGTAGAAACAGCTTATGCTTAATAAGTCTTTAGTGTACTGCATATGACTTGGCCAAGAGATTAAATTTCAGAGTTGTTTATAGAATCTGGTTTGGATTTTTTTTTTTTTTAATTCAATGTTCCATTGCGTATCTATTTGAATTTAGTAAATTTATTTCTATCTTACCAACTAATAAGAGATTTCATCATTGACTTAGAACAGTGATGGTACCTCCAAGGCAAAGGTATCATGATGATAGGAGAAACTGCAATAGCAAAAATTTCATCACATATAAAGCTTGGACTTAAAAAGTGTATATTATGGGGTGTTTTGTTAGGCAGAGTCCTATTACTGGATAAGGGGAAAACGCAAGTGGTATTGCAAGTAAAGAGTTTTAGCATTGCATCCACGCTGCCTTCCTAAGTAGAGCATAGATTAAAAATTGACCCACACACCTTAGGCCTGACTTCCACAGATGGCTCCCAACACAAATGCTGCAAGCTAAACAGTCAGAAGCACTGTGAGAGTACAGCAGCCTATGTCTTTGCACAAAACAGGGAATATAAGAGAAAATTGCTCAGCCCATGAAAGATTTTCCCAATTATCTTTTCACTAATGTAAAATTCCAGGGGAATAAGACAAGCAAAGTTTCCCAGCATTTTAGCGCAAAGTGGAGAATGTATTGAAAGAGAAACAACACTGGAGAATCTGCATAGAGTGCTGCACTCTTTAAAGGGTATTCCATTGGATGCATACTAGGAACAGATCTGTCAGCTGGAGCAGACATAAATGGGCTCCACATGACAAAGATAATCATGAGACATTCTGTGAGACAGTATTACCTAATCAAATAGACAATAAATTGAAGTTTGTCTTCCTTAAGAGAAGATAGATTAAGAGTTTCACAGAGTTATCTACAGAATAGTTTCATTTTATAAGAAAATAACTGGTTACAGCTTTTCCTATCATCCTAGCATATTTTAGATATAATGTATATTTGGAGGAAGAGAATGGGAGGTCTGTTACTTCAATATGCTTGATAACAGGTTCATTTTTTAGAAAAGAGGAAGTTCTATGCAAGCTGTCTTTTGTTACGACAGTGGACAAAAAATTTTTCTGGAGCTCTGAAATACTTTTTCTTGTGTTAACCAGGAACTGGTGAGGAAAGAGTTAGTAAAAGAAGCTGTTATTAATCTTCCATTAGTTTATGCATATGTAACCCTGTTGGCTGAAAACAAACTTAGACTGGCTGGATCTTCTCATTTCACTAAGCAGACAAAACCATTACACATTCCTTAGAACAGTAAATTTGCAAGGTACAGATGCTTAACCAGTCATTTCATCCACACTCATGAATAACAGGAAAAAGGAAGCAGTTAAACACAACCTGTTTGAGACGACATTAAACAGGGAAAGAACAAGTAATCAAATTTGTACTAATAGCAGTCCATATTTCCAACTAACATTATAATTCACAGCTATGTGGAGAACACACATACACACATAAACACTTCAACAATAACTAAAATTAGCCTCTTTGTAGCTGCAGCCACTTTCACCTCTTAAAAATGCATTGTTTCTCAGTTCTGAATATGCATACAGGAAGAGCATATAGTCTGGATGAAAAACTATTTCTGAGAGTTTTAGAGTACATTATTTTTTATGTAACAGTTGCTTTAGAAGAGCCCCACTAACATACCTAGAAATTCAGACAGAGTTTACCCATTTGGAATATGGTATGATGGAGCAAGATAAAAAAAGCAGGGAAATGAAACACAGGGAAGAGGGATAAGGCAACCAACAAAAAGAATATTACACCTTGGATGTTAAGACACATCACGATACTCATGGTCTTACAGGCCTTAAATTTCCCAGGAAAGTGATAAGAAGACAAAAATTTATTTACTTACCAGTAGCTTCTCTTAACAAAACTTTTATAGTAGCATCACAATAATCGGAGTTGTAAGTTATCTCTGGGTCTGCACACTAAATCATCTAATTTAAAAGCATTTTATCCTTCTCTTGCCTCCTGGTGCAATGCAGGCAGGTTTGCTGAAGAACTATTTCCAAGGTTACAAAACAATACCATCAGTCCTTCAGCGATATACCCCCTACCTCACAGTTGCCCAACCCTAAAAAGTACATGGGAATTGTTACATAGTAAATCAAAGGCTAAGGTAGCTTCCACATAAGCCCTCTAGAATTTGAATGTACAGGTAAAGCACCTTCTAATTTCAGAAGAGTCTGAGTTATGATCTCTTTTTGACATGCCACAAAACTAGCTACATACTAAAATCCCACAAACCTAGAAACGTTAACCATTCTCCCATATCCCAAAAAGAATTCTCACAATCATTTTCTATTTTAAAAACAAACACACAAACAAACAAACAACAAAACAAACACAAAAAATACCCAGAGATGTTTTCAGAAACAGAAAATAAAATGTATTTATTTTCCCTCTAAATATAAAGCTCATCTCTTCAAATGCATCTTTATCCGCAGCTAGATTTCAATCGTGTTCCTTGTGGAATTTGTGCTGGTTTTGGCTGGGATACTTAATTTTTTTCAAAGTAGCTAGGATGGATCTAAGTTCTGGATTTGTGATGAAAACAATGTTGATAACACATGGAGGTTTTAGTTATTGCCAAACAGCACTTGCACAGTGTAAAGGCCTTTACTGCTTCTCACCCCATCCCACCAGCAAGTGGTTTGGGACTGCACAAGAAGCTAAGAGGAGACACAGCCAGGACAGCAGGGATATACCCAAGGGATATTCCAGACCATACAGCATCATGCTCAGCATATAGAGCTGTGGAAAAAGGAGGGAGGGATGTTCGGACTGATGGCATTTGTCTTCCCAAGCCACCATTAAGCATGATGAAGCCCTGCTTTCCTGGGGATAGCTGAACACCTGGCTGCCCATGGGAAGTGGTGAATGAATTACTTGTTTTGCTTTGCTTGTGCACACAGCTTTTGCTTTCCCTGTTAAACTGTCTTTATCTCAACCCACAGGTTTTCTCACTTTTACCTTTTTGATTCTCTCCTTCATCTCACCAGGGAGAGGAGTGAGTGAGCAGCTGTGTGGGGCTTAGTTGCCAGCTTGGAATAAAGAACAACAGTCCTTTTATATAAATCGATGATAAAACTATCACCTGGATAATCTTCCTGCTGTGCGTTTAAATGACTTGAAAAGTACTCTGTGTCCTTGGAATAAATTGACTCAAGTACAAGAGTACAAAATGCAAGATAAGAAGAGAAATCAATAGAGTAATGTGCAGGTAAGTAGGCAAACCAATAGATACTTATCAGTAGTAAAGCAGGTAGTTAAATATAAATACAACACAGCCTAAGATCAGAACACTGATAAATTAAAATGATATCAACCACTAATTTAATGTCAGTGAGTACACCTGCAAGAAAGTCACTAAAGAACAAATGCTGCTATATGCAAAGCAGCATTAATGAAACTCATTATCAACAAAATTGGGTTTATATCCAATAAACAAAGTACAATTTAATTAAAATTCCTCTAAAAAGTCAACCTGAAAATATTCATTCAGCACAAAATGTGTATCATCTAGTTTACAAAACATTGAAAATGAATAGCTGGAAAAAACAAGAAGGGATTTTATTACAGTTAGGCACTTGGATGATGGGCCCTCCACAGGGAAACAAACAACCAAAACAACAACAAAAAAATATCTCTCTGGTGTATGCAATTTCACCACCTCCTTGAGCACTTGAAATTATTTCAGAAAGAAACTAGAATCTCCAAATCAATGCCTTCAGCTGTTGCACCCACCAGCTTAAAGCCTGCATTCTTCAATTAGAAAACCTTGCCGTGTGTTTTGCTTCCAAGCCAAACACTCCACAGTGCAAGAGGAGGTATAGAACCAGATCAATCTGAAAGTCAACTCAGCAGCGTGGTAAATTATATCTGTTAGCTGTTGTGTCAAAGACAAATTACACAGTTTGCATTCATTGAACTACAGGAAGGTTCTAAAAATACACAGCCCTGCAGTCCAACTAATGAACAGATCTGCCTTACCATTTTGGCAATTTAAATGCTCAGAAACAGTCTGTCTCCTGCTAAGGCCTAGAGAACCAGTCTTGATACTACAACAACAACAAAAACGAAAAACCCAAACAAACAACAAAAAAACAAGCAACTAAAAAAAAACCATACTGCACTCCACTAAAAGAAACCCACCTTCAGATGACTTCATGGAATACAAGAATAGTTTAGGTTGGAAGAGACATTTAAAGGTCACCTAACTTACTCTGACCTATGCAGTGTTATTCATATTTGTCAAATTTCAAATAGTCATGGGCATGCAGGCAGAAAAATGCTTGATTTTTTTCTACTAACTGCAGTTCAGAGTACTCCCTAAAAGTATAGTGGCAAAACATTTTCTAGCAGCTTTAAGATTTGACCACTCTATCAGGATCTTGCGATTTGAGCTGCCATCATCAAATATTAAGGTTTTTATTTTATTCTGCAACTGGGATACACTTAAATAGTAGATCTCTTTCAAAAGCATACACTGACTTGTGTATTAACAGTGATCAGTCACTAACAGAATTACAGGAACGCCTGTCCTGAGGTACTACTGCTTACAGGTAGTATTTGCAACATTTCAAAGTTCATGATGATCAAGAATCAAAATGGCAACAGCAAATGGTTATACAGAGACACATGAGAAAGAATACAAGTTTGAAACTTAAGAGCCTCCTAAATAGGCAACTTTACAGCAACTGACAATAAGAATGACAACATCATAGCTTGCTCAACTCTGCATAACAAAAGCCAAAGTTCTTTTGGCAATTTATTTCCCTGAACATGTTCTTCATCAGCACGATAATTCCATGCAATAAAATAAGATGATAATGTTGCCAAATAATTTTTTTTCACACTGTTTGACATGTTGTGGCCTGGCCATGAAAAATCATCAATTCATCCACCGGATTAGTGCTTGCAAAAATCACATCATTTTTTGAGTACACCTGCACTGATAAAAGTATGTATTTCAAAGCAAAATCATGAATGTACAGCCTAGCTTTCAATCACCTACACAGCTTCTCTAAAATAAAAACATTTTAATAATGTACTTAAGTAATAGAGACAATTTTTAAATGGTGTGATACTGTAACTCCATTTTAAAACTGGAATTCAAAGTATTTCAAAAGTGAAAGAAAATAAACACACCTTCTTTGAAGGAATATGGTAGAAGTTAGTAATGAATACTCCTTACAAAGAGACTCCAAAAAGGAAAATAATCAGAAACTGCAAATTCCATTTGAGGAATAGTGAATGGAAATATATCTGGGACATTACCACATCACAGTCAAGCTCTAAGATCCAACGGTACTCTGCAGAAAAAAAATCAATTTGTCAGGCTGTGAGATAAAAAACGTTCTCTATTGCCATCTTAGTGGAGCACTGACAATCAAAGACTGTGTTCATCTGAACTACAAAGTCTAGTGAGCACTTCAAGATAGAAAAAAATACGGACAGCTAAAACTGAAAAAGGCCCTTGTAGAGAATATTATTAAAACAAGCTGAGGGAGCTTTTCTTGCTTAGAATTTGCATTTGTATTGCTTAAAAAGTAACAAACAAGTCATTGGTTGCAGTGGTTAAGAAGACATACGGGTCCAACAGACCTTATGTAAGTATCTCTTACAATTGCTTGATTAATGTAAAAAAAACCCAAACCCACATATTTTTGCATCCTCACAATGGAATTGGAACTCTTAGCCTTTCTTAAAAATAGTCAATGATGACAGACTGCACTTAAAAACAAGTTACATGCAAATAAGCTGCCTTTCGTTTATATCATAATTCAAGAGCATCAATGCTGTCAGCTGAGATGCTTTAATTATTCTGGGCATCAACAACTCTGGTTTTCAGGGTCTGCGATTAATACTGTAAATGTCATTAATCCAAGAGCATGTTCAAATTATGTCCAAAATCATTCTGTTTCTGCTTTTTATTTAATATTTTTATTTAATTTCTCCTGCATTCATTTAAGATGATTGCAAAGTTCAAACTGCTGCAGAGTCGGGCATCAGTTATGGCACTCCAGAGGAAGACAGAGGTAATAATCACTTGTTTACTAAAGGTCATGGTTTTCAATAGGGCCTCTTAGATTACACTCACCAATAGTCTCAGTCTGCACAAGTGACTATTTTTGGATAACAGACATGGATTTGACCTGTTATATTTACCTATATTTTACTTCTAGGTTCTGATCCACAAATTGCAGACTATGTAAAATTTAGAAGACAAATTTTGTCGCTCTCTCATTAATTTCAAAAAGGCAAAAATCAGAAGCTTTAAAGTCCGATACATTTATAACCAGGCTAATTTTTCTTCTTCTGGAAAAACTGCTGTAAGGGAATTTTGATAATGTACCAGCAAAATTAGCAGCAAACAATTACCAAAACATTGTATCTACATGTATCAGTAAATACACAGCTTTTCTATTGGATCATTTTCACTGTACAGTAAACAATGTGACCCTAATACAAGGGGATGACAAGAATGTGCTAATAAATTACTAATTATGTTAAAGAAGCTTGAATGTTGTGAAAGAATTTTAGGGGTCTTTTTACAGAAACCCCCAGAAATTCAAGCAGCAGATTATAGCAGACATTTTTGCTGATACTGGCATAGGTTGATACCTGGGCTTCAAGGCTAAAAATACAAATATTATATTGCCACATTTCTGGTAACGGAATGCAAACTTGGAAGCTGGGTCTAGTAAAAGCTATGCTGAACCAATACCAAAAGCTAGATATAGTAAAACTCAGATATAAAATGGAACTTGGGAAGAATCAAAGAAACAGCAAGCAAGATGTCCATGTTAGCAAACAAAAAACAATACAAGCAAATCCAAGAACAAAGACAAAATACTTGCTATCAACATCATACTCTTTCTATCAGGATGCAGATGCAATCCTTCACCATCCTTCTAGAAGATAACATTATTGACCCTAGGACCCTAAAGAGCCTAACAACAGAAAAAGAAATAGATACTAAACAGCTTGTGTATCTGAATTTTAGGTTCAATAATATTTGAAATTACCAATAATTGGATAATTATGGATATAGGTTTGAGTGCCTCCCTGTGTGGACTATTCTAATTGAACAGACAACAACTGTGATTAGATTGCTAATACTTTAATTAGACAGAGACATAAATCTTGGCTTTGTATGTAAGGTGCATTTCTTCAGTCCATGTAAACTGTAAGAGGTATTAAGTTCGGTTTCTTGCTCAGGGAACCTGGCTTAAATTTCAATGCAATAAAATCATGCTGATTAAAGGTTTTATTAGATTTCCACACTGAAATGAAGCACTGAAAATTGAACTAAAGAAGCAAAAATAGATGGCCAATGGCTCATAAAGTTTTTGTGATTCAGAAGGAAAAGCCTGGTCAGCCTCAAACTGTAATCTGTCATATATATCTCTCTTGCACACAACTTAAAATCATGCACTGTCTAGGACCATGACTCAACCTAATTAGCAGACAGCAACATTCTAACAAAACAATTTAAAGGAATATTGATTTTAGTGTTATGATTCCAGAGTTGCCTTTTATAATCAAAAAACTCAGAGCTTCTGAGAGCTAAAGACATTTTTGACAAATATATTGGTTTAGCATAATGGATTTTAGAAGTAACATACTAAGACACTTTTAATGTTATTTTACAAAAGTATATGAAAAAAAACTGGACACTAATCAAAAGTGTTGAAAATATTTTATATCATGGGCAAAGCTATTCATTCCAGGGCACGCAGTTTGGTTAGTATAAGCAGTAAATGAAGGGAATACTTAGTCACAGGTAGAATACTAGAATACCCAACATGCACACACAGAGTTTGGGGAATTACATCCTGCTGGAGACGGCACAGATGTCAGTAATATCAGCTTTAGTGAAAACAAACAAGCAAGCAAAAATACACCCCCAAAAAACCTATCTAACCATATGACTGTCAAGCAAAAGAAACAAACCATTTGTTTTGCAGGTCTGCTTATATTTCATGGGAATACTATATATGAACCTGCATAGGTTCATTCAAATCATCACTATCCATATCAAACTCACACTATCCATATGAGTGCAAATTGAAAGGCTGGACTTTCGGCTTCAGCATCATGAGTGTTAGGATATACTACTGAAAGATACAATTGTAGTACCTGTTACAAAAGTTAAAGCTCAGTGAAAACATAGCATGGATTAATGCCCCTGTAGTTACACTTGCCATGATACTTCAGTGTTCTGACTAGTTTTAAGTTCCTGAAAAGCAAAATCTCACAAACATGGCTCCCACATGTTAGTTACAGATATCTTCTGTTCTTTAAAAACAAACAAACAAACACAAAACAAACAAAAACCCCAACACCCCATGTGCTTAGGTTCCATAGAAATATATATTATTTTGAACACAGTATTTTACAGACTGAGATTAGGCTGCAGTGGTTATAAAGCATCAAATGCCAGCCACTCTGTCAATAAAGGTCAGCACTTCCATCATTCTTGCTTCTTTCAGCACATGAGTTTCCCCTGGACAATTTACAGGAAAAGGAAGGGAAAATAACCAAATCATTGGAAAAATTGTTAAATATGCCATCTGGTCTTCACAGATGGGCCTGTACTGTAGGCCATGTACATCTCCTTTCCCTCTGTCATCACTCATTGAAGCAGGTAAAGAAACAGAAGCACTGACTCTAGAAAGTATACTATCAGCACACCATGCGGAGATTTAGCCACTGTATCTCCACTTCCCGCTTCACTGCAAGACAGACAAAGTTTTCCAGGCTGACGAAACCTCACCCAAAAGGGATAGAAAATCTGTCAGAAAGTCAAAATTTAGGTCTGTATTGAATCACAGCAGTATTGTGGAAAATAACTGGAAAAAGAAAAATAAGGCAATAATGGTGATTGCAAAACTGCCACCACTACACTATACACTGTCCAAAAATACAATTAAACTTATCCTCAGTGTGTCTTCATAATCCAGCTGAATTATCTCCAAATTCCAAATGGGAAATAGGGGCAGAGAATTACTACCATTCTGTCAAACAGGAGAGCAGAACAATGACTCATATCCATGCTCCCACTACTCAATTCTCTAAATGCACTACTTGATTTTAGATACTCTCCTTGCTCTTAAACAAACTGCATTCTGCTAACATTACTAGAATGCTGCAGCCATGAGGAATTCGCCATTTTTACAGCACTGCACAAATCCAGAGTTTCTGGGGTTCCAATCTTCCTACTTAGAGAAGACAGAAGGGGTCATGTACTTTTAAGATAAATGCTGTTTCATGTATCATTTAAAATAATACCAACCTTACTTATCTGCATCCAGAGCTAAGCACAAGTGCCTGTATGCCTTTCAGCTAGCTTGATATGGAGTGGTTTATTCAAAACCATTCAGCAGCACAACCCAGACAACCTACATTCTCTCACTTTCAGAGTCTCTGTATGATCACATTCAGTCTTAAAGGGAGGCAAACAGCTGAGATCTGACATTAGAACAGTGATGTAACAGACTGCTCATCACAAATCATCCTAGTATTAGCAGAGAATATGGCTACTGTTGAATGTCAGTATAACATGTTCTCTGCCACTGTTTTTCCACTGGGTTCTATTGCAGATTATGTCCACAGGACACCATTCACCTCTTTCTTCAGGAAAATGGTGCTAATGACTAGCTAATGACTATTGTCTTGTTTATTCTCACTTGCTAGAAGTCATTCACTGCATTTATAGTTAACATTAAAATTTATACATCAATTGTGATAATTCATTTAGCTTGCAGAAGGACCAAGTCATTCCAAAGTCTTCATTACATTTATTTGTTTTGAAGGGAAAATGGAAAATATTATATTTTGGTTATGTTTCATCTAATTCATTCTACAATACAGCCTACTTCAGTGGAGAAAAAAACCCCTGGAATTCACACCTTTAGCACACTACCATCAGGACCTCAGCATGTAAGAACTTCTGTAGCACTTGAGCAACATAGAAATCTTGTGGCACTACCTTTTAAGGAATAAACCTTAATAACTCAAGTGAGAACAGAAGTTCCTCTGCACTTAGGGCCACATATATAAAGGAAAATTTTGTTTCTACTTCTACAAGGTAAATAGGAAAGAGCCTAGTTTTAAAAAAAGAAACAAAATAAAAAAATAAAAAAAAAGAGACAGGCATATTCCCCCCTCAACTGCATCTACTATATGTTTTAAATGTAGTAATGTCCCCAGGATAGCTAACAATGCAATAACACAGCAACCTGAACATTTCTAGTCATATTCTGAAGTCCAAGTGACTAATACATAAGCACATAAGTAGTCCATCTTGTAAGTACTATTCAAGACAGCTTGGAAAAAGAATTGGACAAAAATATATCAATGGAACAAACCATATGGCAATAACTTAAATTGATGCTAATATATACATATTGTCTGTGGCTATTCAGCTAAAATCCATTTACCATGTCTATACATATTATATGCAAAGGTCAAAAAGGCGGGATATGGGAGAAAAGTGAGAACATACAGAAACATATTTCCTTTCACTAAGACCTCTCAAGATAACAAAGAATAAAACCACTGACATTTAGACTAAATCATGTGAACGACCAAATTTGTGGCAAGTTTCCCTTCCATTTGGTGACCCTCAAATATTATTTTGAAGGTGATACAAAGAGCATTTCATGCACTGAGGGAAAAAGTTAAAATTAACTAGTCTCAGCCTTTTCTAGTCTTCCCAAATCACTTTGCCACCTCTTGTTTTACTTGGACTGTAAATTTTACACACAAAAATCATCTTTTCAGTTTGCCAATAGAATGCTAAGCCCAGCAGGCTTCTGTGTGCAACAGGAGTGCAGGCAACTAACAGCAGTGTTTAGTCTGACCAACCAACACATGGTGACAGCTGAGACTTTTCACCCTGGAAACTGCAGAGCAAGCATCAATGAATTAAAACCACTGTCAAAAGATTTTATCAGCAATTTGACAAGCGGCACGGGCAACAGCATCAATATCTAGCATGGAAGACCTCTTTATGAGACGAGCACTAATTGTTTCCTCAAGAGAAAATTCCACTCAGCATCCTTGTGGAATGTGTGTTCCACACCCAGGAGGAAGAGCACCACCTAGTGAAGCTCTGGCATCATTTCTTGAAGCACCTGGACAATCCTGGCAGTCCCATTCATCCCTGATTGTCTCGCCATATTCACCAGCCAGAGCAATTGGTGGTATAGCTCACATGAATGCTATGCACTGCAAGTGACAGAATGACACAACGCTAAATATTTTTCTTTCAGTGACTCACTCGCAGCATTTGGTCCTTGAACCTATTCCAAATTCTTTAGTATAGCTGAGAGTGACAGCGAGTAAGGCCCATATAATGACTATTGAAATAAACTATTTCACAGGACACAAAGGGTAGAATTCCTGTTTGAAGGGAAAGCAAGACATATAAATCCTTAATATATTTAAAATTAAATGTATACATAAAAAAATACACACACAGACATATATATAAAGATGTCAAGTCAAAGTCCTGTGCTTTTTTCTGCACAACAGCACAAGGTGGCTTATTTTCCATTATTCAAGGGAAGAGCTCCTAAACTAGATTACAAAACTAGAAAGGACTTTCGATTCCAGTATCCTGGAATCAAGTTTTGCCCTCTGTTTCTGGAGAGAAAAAGAGATAAAGCCAAAGAACCCCAGAGACGAGGTGGCTGTGGTTTGACTCATCAGCTATGCACCAAAGTCTCTGTTAAAAGGCTGATGGCATGACAACTACAGATGCATCACAGGTAAATACAAATACAACTACATAAATAGAACATTTCCACAGACTTTTCTTCTTAAAGTACCCCAAAATGAGATATGAACAGTACCTCAATGTAAGAACAGGACAGTGCGTTTAGTAAACTGCTCAACATGAACTTCAACATACAAAAATAATGCTATAGAAGTGGAGTTGACGGTAAAGAGAAAGGAAGATTGGAACTATTTTCTTTCCACTATAAACAAGCCTGAGCACTTCAGGCTGCAACTGACTGTAGAACAGCACACTGCTTAAACTCTGAAAAGATTTTCCTTTAGCAGAGGTACTATTCTTGTACTACAGGTTTTTAAGAAATGGGCACAAATGAAGCACTGCATCATTCATTCCTGTTTTAACAAGCCAAAGGTATTTCTTCTCACTTTTGGAAAACAAACCAATGCAATAACTTTACTGGGCATCATTATGGTTCCTCGACTGCAATAGGCACTGATACACCCTGCAGATCACAGGCGCCACATACGAAATCTAGTATTTCATTCAGGTAATGTGATGATTCCACCAAGTCACAGACATGATTTATGAAAGGGTACTAAAAGCCTTTAGCTCCTAGTGACTTGAATGAGATTTGTTGTTGCTTAGTAACTCTTAAAAAAACAGAGACATTTGAAAACTAGTAACACGGTGAGCAGAGCAGCTGCACAGAAAACTTGTTGTTTATAGTATTCTGATTGTCTAAAACTGCATTCCTCTGACTGTAGTATTTTATCATCTAATGCAATATTTTGATAAACTTAAGGTACTCTGTACAAAGTAAACAGTTGATCTTTACAGAATTTCACTAAGATTTGTTTAATTATACCACAGACCACAGTTTAATTATAACACAGTTCATTTTGCAGAGTTTTTGCAGAATTTTGCACAGTTCATTTTTTTTGCTAAAATAAACCACTCATGACATATAGAAATTTTAGTATAGCCCTGTATGATAGCACTCATTATTCACACACTAAGTTTTTAGTATAGCCCTGTATGATAGCACTCATTATTTACACACTAAGTTTTCCATTCACAACTAAGAAGCTATCCTGTCTTATAATTTTTGAACTTATGCCTGCAGCATTAAACATGCTAATATCAGGGGTTTTGTGGTATAGCCACAAAATTATCTGTATTTTCTCCTTCATTCAAACAGAAGTGTAGAATGTAAAAAGTATTCTTATTGTAAAATACCCACCTCAAATTTTTCTAATTTTGAGAGTTGTTATTATTAAGCTTTGCCATTCGTTTTTTTCAATATGGATTCTGTATCAAATGCAATTCTTTGGCTCCGCTGATATCAAGAGATGCCATGAATCAACATCTGAGGGTAGAATCTGGCTCACACAAGATTAATACTTCTTACAATCTGGAGTTCAGAGAAGTGTAGGTGTTAAGAAGCACTAATATGTCATTCAAAAGGCGTTCAGTAAACTGCTTATTCATCCTGATATAAAAGGAGATCAGAAAAACTGGTTTTCCACCAGAATGTAGGGCGCTTTTAAGCAACAGCTAATCGAGGTATTTCAGTGCAATTCATTCTTGTAATGTGATAGACAATGTACAATAGCATTACATCACACATATGATATATTTAAAAACTATTATATATTTAAATGCCCTCTAATATGACCTTTGGTCATGTTTATTTAATTATGAATCAATACTGAAATTAGAATAAAAGGGGACCAGCTGGCATAATAGTCTTTTCAAAATAAATTTAATTGGTCTGTATGTTTTCTGGTTTGGTTTGGTTTTGGTTTTTTTTTGGAGTGCTGGTTGCTATTTAATCAACAACAAAGAACAGTCACAAAAACCTAAAAACAACATGCCAGTAAGGGTCCTAACCCCACAGAGTATGACAAAACCAGATCCACCCCACTGCCCCTGCTTGTCCCAGGGCAGCAGGACTCTGCAAGGCTGGGAGGATATTTCTAACTGCTGATCTTTTTGTTAGTTAGACCTCTGAGATACTGTAAGTGCATAGGCACTTACATACACATACATTCACATTAGACAACCATATTCATCATCAAGAACAAGTGGAAGAGAAAGGATAAAAATTTCTTTGGTGAAATTTCACTTTCAGCTGGATACTCCTTGTACATCTGAACTGTACTCTGAAAAGACCCTCTGTGTTTGCTATCTCTTTCTCTGTGGCACAACCCTTACTCCCTAGAACTTCAAATCACATTAGTCAAACAGGATTCAGCACAGGTCAGAGAAAGAAAACAAACACACAACTCCAACAGAAGTACTGCAGAAGAGCTAATACAGCTTCAAAATTCTCATTTTACCCAGTTCCAGTAAAAACAGTACATGAATGCCAGGACAATGTAATAGATAAATTTCTATCGGGATGGTCCTTGGTATTTATCTGGCTCTTGATTAAGGTTTTTTGGATTTAAACCAGCACATCTTTGATATGAATACAACATGATAAATTATTGGAGCCTTCCCCAAAAGGCTTTCTCTTTTGAAGGACGCTGTGGATCTAACAGTCTTCAGTTTCATTTAACAGCTACCAAAGATGTCCTCAACTGAGTAGAAATAGTACAACTATAAAAATCTTGAAAAATAGGCCTCTTCACTGGAAAAATATGGATAAAATACACATTACATTGTCATCTTTCCAGTTCCAATTTATCAGCAATAAATTTTTAGACAGAAGTATATTTAAGGGAAGAGAAAGCAGTAACGATAAGAAAAAGCAGGAGTGATGTCTCTGGTTTTTGATACCCTGATTAACTACACAGAAAAAGCAGCTTCTCTGAAACTCAGCCCATAAAACTGTCTTCTCAGAGACACACAGAGCATTACAAACAAATTGAGAGAGATCCATAGCAGCATCTGACAAAGGATGCTTTCAAGCAGAGATAAACACACACATGAGCACAAAACAGGCCTCAAATTTTAGGAGGCTAAATAGTTCAAATACTGGGTTCCCATTCTTCTCAGTTGAGAATTCTGTATGTTATCTAGTAAAATCTGCCCTGACACTTACAATGGCATTATAAGATGCTCCTGTACCTGTTCCTACAGCTCTATTTCTTGGTCAGCCTGCTATTCTGCACTTACCCAGTCAGTTCTCACTCTCCAGATAAAACTGCAGTTCCCAGGTCTGCGTCTTAGTTCAGCTCCAATGCTCCCTGTGACTTCTCAGCCAACCTCATTCCCACTGTATCTATTCCAGTTACTCTTATAACCAACATGTACTTTAATAACTAGCTCAACATTTTTATTTCCAGCTTTTATTTGTAGCTGGTGGCAATCTCTTGCCAAAAATCAAAATTCTGAGCTGATCCCTTCACCAAGGAAAATTGTACATGTACTTTTCCTTCAATGTATTATCATCTCAAAACTTTATCTGAAGAGGTTTTTCTAAAGTGGTCTATCTCCTACTACTACTAATCCCACCCTCAAAGTTTTCTTCCCTTATTATTTTTTGTAAGGTTCATATTGCCACTATTAAAATACAGACTTTTCTTGTCCTATTACTGCAATCTGTTTCCACAAAAAAAAAAAAAAGAAAGAAAAAAAATAAAGGAATAATGGAAGCCATTCCAGGCAGTATTTTGCAATCTCAGCCCTAATGGCTCCCTCTTCCGTAGAAAATAGTTTGCTCTTTTTTAAGCACAAAACAATTATTTTTAGCTTTTCCTATGCTCCAACATGTCACTGGGGCGCTTCAGTTTACTCAGCTGTAACACAGAGAATAACTCTATGCAACTATTTATTAAGTTTTATTTTTAAGAAACACAGTTGAAAACCAGCTATTTCTCACATTCTATATTATTATACACTGGCAATGTTTACCTTTCCACACTTCTGCCTGAAAAGTTTTATAACATGTAAAAACAATTAAATATATTCTGTATCCTTTGTTCTGTTCTTTCTAGATTGAACCTGGGATTTGGACTTGTACAGGGACTTTTCTTTTGCATAGCTTGTGGCAATCAATAATAGCAAATCAAAATTCTCCATGAATTCTGAGTCTCCATGATGACTTCTCCATGGAAATTAAGCCAAATTTCTTCTCTTTGAGCAGCTTTTCCAGACAAATTTGAAGAAGCTGGTGTAGTGTTTCCTGCACTAAAAGTTACAAATATGTTCTAATTGGTTTTAGATTCCTGAATTGGGAAAATAGTCACATTTTTAAAAGTTGTATTTACATGCCAGTATTTTACTGTATTTATCTGTACAGTTCATATCAGTTTTGGTGGAAATCTGTTAAATGTTATTATATTACAGAGGTTATTATCAGAATTCCTGCACTCCACAAAGAATGTTGTTAGTCTGAAGTAAAGGAAAACAAAACTCCAAAGTAAACAAATTCTGCCTCAGTATCCTACGTCACTATCAATAGCATCATTGTTTCCATAGCTACAAATGTAGACTGCTTCAAAGGAAAGAAGCAGAGAAACTGAAAATGACAATGCACAATCAAAACAGGAATATACACATGTGGGATGGAGCAAGGAAGTAACATCGTTGTGCAGAATGCTGTGGGGTTTTTGCATTTGACAGTATTGCCAGTGATCTGAACACATCAAGCTCAGAACAGTAAGCAGCAGTAAACCTCTCGCTGCAGTATCACTTGATGTATTTCTACACCTAGTGGAAAGAAGAGGAGAACAGAAAGGACAGTAAATACCAGCAGCAATCACCAAAACAGGGCAAGTGCTCCTCTTACAGATCTAGCCACCTGCAGACTCAGAGATATTTTTAATCAGTTTCCTTGGAATTTTCAGTGGTTCTGCATAGTTCTGAAGACAATCAAATCCTTTATATTGCTCTTGACAAAAATGGTGACTAAACATATATGCTACACATTATACTAACTATAAACATTCCGAAAGAGAATACAGCAAAGTGAATCACTGCAGAGAGGGCAGATACAAAACATGAAGGTGAGAGCATACAGGGAAACAAAAGGCACTCCAAAGCATCTAGCAACTATTCTGTCCTTCAGTATTAAGTTCCTGCCCTCTAAATTTAGCTACCGAAAAGCCTACTTCACTATCAACCGACTAATCCAGAAGTACATTATCATAACATACTGGATAGGAAGGTAAATTCTGTTCTTCCTACAAACCAAAACCAGCAACCAAGACTCACAACAGTGCCACTCTTCTCATCAAAAAAACAAACAGAATAATCCAGTGGTATAGTATAATTTAATATATAATTTAAAAAAAAAAAAAAAAAAGGAAGAAACTAAAAAACAACAAACCAGAGCAATACTTATCTCTACTACCTTAGAATACCCCTGACATTTCCAATGTAGTCACAAACAAACCATGGGATCAGGATGCCTCCACAGGTCATGATGTCATATCAAAAATGTGTAGCATGAGAGCAATTCTTCCCTTCTCAAAGTGAGTGACAGCACTTAGAAAAATCTATCTAAAATGTCCTTCCTTATTCTCACAGGCTCTAGGAAATAACAGTTATCAGTGATACCACTGTCTTCCAACATTCCTTTTTAGGAATGTTTACCTACCTTAGTAGGTAAAGGCCACATGAAAACAAAGTATTCTCTGCAGACTACACTAGAAGTCATCTCTGGTGCAAGCAGAGGAGAAGAGAATGGTTATTAGAAGATGATGGTCACTATTTCATCAGATGTTGTCACTGCATGGCTATTGTTCCTTTACAGCATTTACTAACCATCATGCCTTGGAGGCATGGTTTCTATCACAGACTATATTGAGATGGAAGAGACCCACAAGGATCACTGAGTCCAACTCCTAGCCCTGCACCCATTCCCAAGAGGCACACCAGGCACCCGAGAGTATCATTCAAACACTTCTTGAACTCTTTCAAGCTTGGTGCTTCCCTGGGGAGGCTGTTCCAACACCCAGCCATCCTCTGGGGGAAGAACCTTTTCCTAATATCCAGCCTAAACCTCTCCTGACACAACTTCAGACCATTCCCTTGGTGCCTGTCCCTGGTCACCACAGAGAAGAGATCAGTGCCTGCCCCTCCTCTTCCCCTCACAAGGAAGTTGTAACTACAATGAGGTCTGCCCTCAGTCTCCTCTTCTCCAGGCTGAACACACCAAGTGCCCTCAGCGACTCCTCACAGGCTTCCCCTCAAGGCCCTTCATCATCTTCGTTGCCCTCCTTGGGACACTTTCTAAGAGCTTAATATCTTCCTCATATTATGGTGCCCCAAACTGTACACAATATTCAAGGTGAGACCACCCCAGTGCAGAGCAGAGCGGGACAATCCCCTCCCTTGACTGAGTGGCGATGCTTTGCCTGATGTCCCCTAGGACAGGGTTGGCCCTCCTGGCTGCCAGGGCACTGCTGGCTCAGATTCAACTTGCTGTCAACCAGCACCCCCAGGTCCCTTTCCATGGCACTGCTTTCCAGATCATAATCAAGTAAGGAGTTTGATATTACAAATTCAGCCCTTGCTATGCATGAGTACTGGCATATATAACTTTCCTCAATTGTCACAGAAACAGAACAAACACCTCATTATCTTTATCAGAGCATTGAAAGCCCCCACTGTTAATGATTCTAATCAGCTTTGGCAAAAGCTATTTTCACACTTGGGGCAGTGAGGAGGGTAGAGAATCAAAGTCTCAGTCACAAGAATATTAGTTTTCAGACAAGGCTAATCTTATTGCTACAAAATAAAGCTATCATCTCTCAAATGAAGCTAGTTCAGACAGCAATACAATAACCACTAAACTTACAAATCAGAATTCCTAATCTTTGCAGTATATATTTAACTAAAAGAGTAAGCAAAGTACCAACCAGAAAGATAAACAAAGGTTTAGCAAGACCAGCAGTAGGTCTCAAATAGAAGTTCCTCATAGACAACTCTTATTCTTTTAATTATTTGTGCAGAGATTGAAGAAGGGGAAAAAAAAAGGCAGGTTAGGCTCTGAAACTTAGAAAAGCATCATAGCACTGGCTTTCCACTACATCTGAAATTCCTTCTTCAAAAGTTAGCTTGCAGTAGCAAGTTAGTGTTGCCAAAATCTGAGATTTCTGCATGAGCAATTTCTGATGCTAAAATACTATAGATTCTAGTCTCTTACCTCTTTTAATTGCTGAATGGAATGGACTCTGTTGGAGTGTAAGTGAAAGAAGGGGTTGTAAATTTTTTGTATTTGCCTCAGGCTACTAGCAGAAAAATTCAGGACTTTTTCTAAGGTATGTCAGTGCCAATGATGTGTCACATGTCATTACTTTATAATTAGGCTGATAGACAAAAAGAATAATGCAGCTGACATTCTATTAAAATAAAAATTATTCCCCAAGGCATAAAAACACTGACACAAGCATCTTAAAAGGCAGTGTAAAAATGATACAGGGTTCTATTCATCTGTGCTGCCGTCTCTTCCATCACAGATTCAAATAAGTAATTCTCAGTTATGTATGTATTGAATATTTAATTATCCTATGCTGGTTCTTTTTAAAAAAAAATCATATCTGAAAGCAAAATGTAAGGAAATCCTTCTTTGGCTAGGAATAAAAGATACTATGAGAATAACAGGCTATCTACATTCTATATTACTTGAGCTTACAATTAGATAATCTGTCTTTCTTCAATTCTTCAAATAAGTAACTAATCACAAACCAAATATATTTAAAAAATAGGAAATCAGCCTTTTTTGTCAAGAGTTTGAAATTTAATTAAAGTGCAATGATGATTCTATAACAATTCAGCCTTAAATACTGAATTTGTAAACACTAGTGCTTCATTCTGTATAGAATGTTCTATAAAGTGCTCCTAACAGTATCAGGATTTAGGCAATGCAGGGCAGTAACTCCATATAGTTTAGAATGTACTTAGGTCAGGTTATGTCTGAAAGTTAGACAGCCTAGCAGAATTAACAGATTACAAAATTGTGGGTTATAGCCAAAGCAACAGTCTTCACTCAGCACGGCTAGATTTCACCTCTCCGTTAACACAAGTAGTAATAGGTGGTCCATCTATTCCTTGCAGGTACACATACCACAAAATGTGTGCTCTTCCATAAACTACTACAAGAAAACATTTCCACCTTTGTGGATTTCAGCATTCTTATTCAAAATATAAGACTATAAATTCAGTTTCAGACTGAAGCCAGTCAATAGCACATTTAGATTTTTTTTCCAGCAACTATTAATACTTTCCCAGTTGGCCAAAAAAGAGAGTCCTTCATGAAGCTGTCAGATCTAGTTCTTTGTTCACTCTGCACAATGCTTTCATTCCCAACACAATGACAGACAGAGAAGTATTGTCTTTTCAAATGTATTACAAGGAATCCTGTGATTTAGTTGTTCCTATTAAAGATTTATATTCAGAGATCATATATTCTGAAGTGCAATAATTTCCTCCTAACTATTTTCCTCTTACATTCTAGACTCAGAATTTACAACACATTTCCTTGCAGCAATATCATATTTCAGGCAAAGGCAGGTGACTTTTTTAAAAGTTATCTATTGTTTCATTGCCTGTGTCTTGAACACTGCAAAAGGAAGGGCTACTCAGCTTTCTCTCTGTACTCCAACACAGTGTGCATAATCTTAAATGATCTTTTGATTCACCATGCTACAAAAATAAGTAGATGTACAAAGCCAAAAAGCGTAGGTAATACTCTAGAAGACCAGCATTTTTCAAAAGTTTAATACTCAGTGCACCACTTACACTTTAGTGACAACAAGAGAAGGCCCTCAGCCACTCTGGATGACACAAACTGATATAATTCCTTTACCAATGATTTGCAGAGAACTGATAAGCTGTTTGATGCCTTGATTGGCTGAGTAGACACCTGAGGTGGTGTGGCCTACCCTCTCTCTCCATTTTCACATCTCCCCTGCATCACCAGGATTCTCATCACTTGCCTCGGCAGTGCCATTTCCATCTGGAGGCTGCTCAGAGGCAATGCTAGATTTTGGCGTGAGGTCATACTAAATACCACGTGTCACAAGCTTTACCAGTTCCTTAAAGAAAGTCCCTACAGGAGAAGAGAAACAGTTCTTCTGCGTTGCTCCTCTGTGTACTAAATAAGCTGAGAAAAGACCTTTTTCTCAGCATGGAAGCAAATAGTAAATGTTGAAAGATTTTGTTTAGAAAGATCAAAAACCCACAATGAACAATAAAAGCTTTGGTACATATCTTTTAATATATGCAGCATATTTTCATGTAAAAATCATGTATACAATTGCATTTTGAAACACACTTGTGATGTTATTGGCAAAGTAATCCTGCATTTTGATAGATGTGCATTCTTAGATAAATGGATAACTAGTTACATTCTTAAAATCATTCACTTATGTAAAAGGAACCTAATTTTACAAAATAACAGCTACAACAAAAAAACTAAAATCAGCAACATATGTGAAAATAGGAAGAGAAAAAAGCATGCATAAGACTTCAATGCAAGACTGCTTTTTAGTTTCTGGGAAGAGAACACTTACCACAGTTACTGATGATACCTCAGTTCACCTCAAAGACTAAACTGTGTATATATCAGATGCTTTCTATTACAGTTAACTTGTAAAGGGAAAAGTCAATGCCTCTAACAAAGTAATAATATTGATTTTTTTCACCTGATAAAAACAACCACAAACAAGTTAGAAAGCACTGCATTCTAAGAATAAACAACTTATTCCAGTTTGCAAAAGAAAAATTATTTTTCTCCATTACTATTAGAATCTTTTTTAATTCTTTTTTATAAATGTAATTAATGCTTCATTAAAAAGAAAAAAAAAGCATAAACGCATCTCAAAATCCCCAAGCCTTTACTCCCACTTAAATGAAAGCACAGTGGCTAAATATGCCCCACTACTGGAGTTCAATACATGGAAATTTGTATGTTGATGTTATGAGAATAATTACATTAGAATTATTCCCAGAGAAAAATTCTGGACTGTATGTATTTGGTTTTTTTTAAATTGTGGCAATTGCAGATAAGTGATATCTTTAATCAGTTCTACAAATAGATTTTGCAAGTGAACATTTGACCTCAAAACGTGCTCCAGTCTCTGGCATATCACCACTACCATGTATCATATGTATCAATGCAGAAAGCGAGGGAAATACATCAAGTATTTCAAATAGAAAACTAATTGTTTCTGAACATGACGCAAAGTTGACACACGTGCGTATTTTACCATTTCAAACAACAAATACAGGCTTTCTCTATTTGTGAAACGAGAGAGAAACAATAAAAATAATGGCCTCACTTGGTAGGCAAAAGAGTCCAGGACTTTACCTTTCTCAGCTGCTGAAAAACACAAAGGCTTACCTTTCTGTACACCAGCATGTTTGGGGATTCATCAGCCACCCCATTGCTGCTTTGCCCATAATTATTTCCTTGTGCCATGTCCCACAAATTTGATCCGCTTTTGGATGTTGCACTGTAAAAGGTAAAAGTGGTTTCAGGAAGGAATCGCCTCAGGTCTCCTTGTTTCCCTGATGATTAATGGACCTGACTTTCTCCCAACATGTCATCAAAAATCAGTGTATGCTCTTACTCCAACAGATACTTACATTGGAGCAAAGCTGCTAATTTACCATTCACTGTCATTACTCCCTTTTGCCTGTAAATAATGGATGCGATACGTTAATCTAATTTAGACGCTAATGAATAGTCGCTGCGAATAGCTCCCTGACACACCGCTCACCACCACATCATGCAGACGCCTCCTCACAAGGCGCTCCTTCCTCCCCCGCACGGGCTCCGCCGAGGGACGCTCCGCACCTTCCAGGCCACTTTGGGGAGGGCTGACTCGGCCCATGACGTGTATCCAGCAGTGCCCTCTGCTCACGGCTCGGGCCGTAGCAACTTTTACAACACTCGAACGCACAGAAAGCAGACCAGACGCTTTGAACTTCTCTGTAATTCGCCGGCGCATGTGTGTGCTCGTAGGGGCAGGGAACCAGGTGGCGAGGGAAAAGGAAGAAACGAGCCAGAACACCTTCGGGTTGCTTTCACCTACTTTCACCGTACTTCGCCGCCGAACGCCGGCTCCCCGAGAAGAGCCGTGTCTCCTCCCCGCCCTCCCCCGGGTCACACGGGAGCCGCGCCAGCCAGGAGCTGGGATCGTGCCGTAGCTCCGGCTTTGCACGCAGGTGTAAGAATGTGCTCCATCTACAGACCGCACGGGCGGCTGCGGGGAGCGCGGGGAGCCGCCGAGCCCCTCTCCGAGCCCTCAGCTCCCGAGCCCTGCCCTGCCCCCCGAGCGTGCCGCGTCCGGGCTCCGCT
>JAWWMO010000121.1:46880651-46901731 GCA_035047845.1 Dendrocincla fuliginosa
TGCGCGGTGGCCGCGGCTCCTCGGCTCCTGCTGCTGCTGCTCCAGGCGCGCCCCGCGCGGTGGGTGTCAGCCGGCAGCGGGCGGAGGGACGCGGCGATCGCTCATCACACACACAGGAACACACACACACACACACGCACTGCGGGCGGAGGCGCTGCTACTGCTGTTGCTGCCGCCGCCGAGGCTGCGGCTCTGCCGTGCTCTGCTCTGCTCTGCCGGAGCGGCGGCAGCAGCTCAGCTCCCTCCCCGCAATGGAGCGGCCGTCACGTGGGGGACGGGCACGTCAAAGGTGCTGCCGCTGCCGCCGCTCCGCCACACAGCAGCAGCCCTTCTCCTCCTCCTCCTCCTCCTCCTCCTCCTCCTGCTCCTCGGCGCTCTCGGCTCGCTCACCGAAAACAGCGGCCAAGAAACTGCAGCTGCCAGCAGATCTGGCAGCAGACTCTGTAAATGAGATTAGGCAGCACTGGAGGGCTGGGCAGGAAAAGAATGTGGGCTAATGGGATAGGGAAGGGAAGGAAAAGGGGGAGTTGATGGGGAGACTGCATCGCCTTCTTCATACTCCTTTACCGACAGCAACAGGAATCTGCCTCTTTCTCTACCTGTGCTGGACACTTCATGTATTTTTTTCAGTGAGAAGTAGGGAGAGCTTGTGCCCTGCTGGCACTGCAGACCTCTCTGAGCAGAGGAACAAAGAGAGCAGAAAGAGAGTCTGTTCCAGGTAGAGAGGAAGAACCCCGAGGACACCTCAAGACACCTTCAGGACTGTTTTGCTATGTCCCAGTCAACTGCTTAATTTGTGAAGGCCTCATACTGGCCACAACAAAATAAAACATCAGGTCTGTCAGCCTTACTGCCTCATCACATACAGACAAAAATACTTTGCTTTTCCTAAGGAGTCAAAATGCCCAGAACTCAATATCCACAGGAACGCAAGATACTTAAGTGGTTAAGCTTTGGGACAAACCCATTTGAAAGTGTCTTCTATGGAAACAGTTATTCTTATTACAAGAATGATCTTGCAGAAGAAGTCATCCTCTACTGTGCACTGCGCCTTGTGAAGAGTGCACTGGTAAATCACGCAATTCAAGCACAGAGGCTTCCATGCATATTGAATCATCTCAATCCTCACTTGTTCTACTTTTCTCACACCTCAGACAGACTCAAAACAATGCTTTTCCTGCTAGAAGTTTGTTATTACCAACTACTGCAACTTTTAACTTTGCAGAAGACTACCAGTACTTTAATTGAGTATGTTAAAGGTACTTTAACAGAGAATGTGGTAAATTAGCTAAGGCAACAATAGGGAGTCACAGTGGCCACAGCAAAATGAAAGGACAGAGCTGACCTGGACTTTTTGAAGAGCTGAGGAAAGGAAGACATAGGTTTGACAACGGTCCTAGAAAAAACACCAGAGCAAAGAAAGACGATCTCCAGCAGGAATAGGAATGAGACAGAAGTAGTATAAGGTGAAATGTCACAACATAGGATAAGAACCATCAACTCAATTCAATGAGATACACTGGCAGCAAAGGAAAGGAGCTCTGTAGTCAACAGACATTGTGTGTCTCAACTTTGCCAGAGGAAAACAGTTTAGTATGTCACAAGGAAAAGGCAACGGAAAAATAAATTTTGTGGAAAAGAGAGAAATCTGGAGTTCTGAGATGGAAGAAAACAAGGGAAAGAATTCAACAGTACAGGCGTAAAGTGAAGAAGTACCAATGTTGAAAATAGTGGGCAGAGAATTTTATGAAACTAAAGAATAAACAGAGCACTGAGAAAAGACCTGTTTCCCCTTAAAAATGCCTTGACATACTTGGACATACTTCATTAGCATTTTGGAGAGGCTAATGAAGTTTGAATCAAAACATTCATCTTCCAACAGATCCTGTGATTCAGTCCAGACCACTGTTGAGAAATGGGAACCAGCAATAAAGATCTCAGTCTATAATTTCCCTAGCTTTCACAGAGACAGCCCAGATGAGCAGCATTGCAGTGTTCAGAACTCACAAATCTATGTAAGGCTTCCACTGGAAGACAAGGGAAATGCCTCCCCAGATCTGCTAAGAACACAAGTGACACCCTTGTGGTTGTATGGCAACAAAATAAACTCAAAATCTTGTCAGACTTGTGTTTAAATTTCTTTTTGAGCATAAAAATGGGAACTGCACAAAATATACTTAAAATGTATTTTTACCCTGAAAAAGCGATGGAAAGAAAATCCTTAAAAATATTGATAATACACATATTCCTTCTACTTGTTCTGCCAGCCAACACTTAACATAGTACGTGTGTTAAAGGGCATAAAAATCAAATGTTAGTAAGCTTCCAATAAAATCATAGATTTATTTTCTTACTCTGCCTCAATTCTTTTCTTAAAAAATAACAAGTTTTATTAACATAAATGCAGTTCTAAAGTAGAGCAATTACTTGGGCCCACTGAAATTAGTAGGTATTTCTCTAGTAATGTCAAAAGGAACTATATTCCACACAGTCTTTAATCTTGTCCTCAGAGCCAGAAGAGTAACTTCGACATCCTAGTGATGTGTCTCATAACTACAGACTTGCTACATTGAAGCACACCAATTTTTTTTTTCACTTCAACAGCCTGTTCACTGCCAAAATGAAGTAGAAGTTCTAAACCCTAAAGAGGGTAAACAGAAGACAAGACCAGAAACAACCCAACAGAATTTCCTTTTTGCCACCATTTTGTGGTGAAAGAGACCCTGAGCTGGACTACTTCCATAAATTCAAGTAAAAGAAAATAATGTATGTAATGGGATAATCTCATTCTATTGTAGTTGGATGTGTCTGTTCAATAGCCTATAAAAGGCTTTAATTCATAAATTACTTACACATCTTTCCCATGTTGAAAGTCATCACTTAACTCATAGAGAACCAGCATTAGCCTCCCCAGAAAGCACGGTCTGCCAGAAAGGGAATGGCCTTTTCAAAATGCAAGGCAAAACTACTCATTAATAAAACAAAAATGATGGGGAAAGGCTGCCAAGGGGCAGCTTTATCTAACAAGGCAATAAAGTACACATGATTGAGTAAGGTAGTGACTACATTTTCTGTGTTTAGTTTGAATTGTCAATACAGCTCAAGTATTCCTATAACATCACATGCACATGGCGTTTTTAAGTAAAAATATTATGTCGGGATGTTTACAACAATCTACCTGGACACGATCAGAAATTTTGCGATCTGTCCTGCTGACCAGTATGGTAGCATCATGTTAGCATGCTGCCTATATCCATCAATTTATCTTGTCTTATGCCTAGACTGAATGTTCCTTGGAGTAAAGACATGCTGTGCAAGCTCTTAGCACAGCATGATCTTGTTCCATGACCAAGTCTTTAAAACATTACAGCATTATAAACAATCACATTCAAAATTACTAAAATAACACAAACATTCTAGTTAACTAGGGTCTAAACACAGTGATATAAGATAATACTGCTACCTTAAAGAATAAAACCCACTTTTTTCTTTTTTGTTTTTTTTTTTTTTTTTTCTGCTAGCCTGGTTAAGCACAGAGACAGTCTGTCTACTTTAATTGAACTCCTATATTTGTGACCTTACAGAACCATAAGTGTTTCACTGCCAGGCTCCAAGCAGGTGATTCCAGGCCCAATCCCTGACCTTTTTGATGAGATCTGAACACCTGCTCCTTCAGGGGTGAATTGCAATCAATCTACTTAATGTAGGTCTCCAAATGTCATTCTGATGATTACAGGTTTCAGTATATATTTTCTAGAACTGAACCCAGGACTGACTTACAAACTTCACCGCTTCCTTCACAGCACTTTTCTAGGCATTTGGTTTGTCACCTACCTTCCAATCCTACTGGAATTATATTATCTTTGTCATATATGTTGCTGAAAATCAAAGGTATTGATACTCTGTTAGTTATTGGAAGAGTTAAAAAACAACAAAAAGAGGACTTTTAAAATCAAAAAAAAGGAGTCAAAAAGCAATCCAGATTTAAGAAGAAAAATTCTGATTTGATAGGGGAAAAAAATGAGTCATGGACAGACAATTACACAGGAATGGAAAGCTATTAGAAATAAGGAAAGCCCACATTTCCATAATCTTTTTTTTTTTTAGGTATGAGATATATGTATATATACACACCCCCACAGAGAACACCCAGTACAATTTGCATATATTTAAAACCTTGATGTAAAAAAAAATCATACTCTACTGAAAATGTCGATTATTACTGTAATAGAAAACCCACAGCTACTTAGAATTTGATACCAATGTGGTGGTCCGCCAGAGCTATCCATGGAAATTCAACAGCTTCTCCAGGCAGTGCTTGAACGACCTCAAGCACTTGCACTGCAATCCTGACAATGTCGCCAGTTCTAACTTTACCCAAAAGAGGGCAGGCTTTCTCAGGCAAACAGAAAGGTTACAGCAGCTAGCTGGCGCACAACTACTAATTTATTTTTTTCCCACAGAAAGAGCTACCGCAACCGGTTATACATCCTCATTTCCTCATAAAGTGTGAGCGATTACAGAAATGAAACATATCACATACACAGCATTCCTTTAAAACTGCCTGAAGACCCATGATTAATGTCCCGATCTTACAATAAATTTTCGACTGGAGAAATCAATCAAGCCCGTAGGGATAGAACTAATCTCCAGAAAAAAATAAATAAATGGGGTTTTGAGTTAAATTTGGATCTCATCATACAACATCCTTAACTCGAGCATGTTTCTGAATCCTGGTCTCCCAACTTCCAAAACAGCTCTTGGGGAGGCTTTTCCATTTTGTCTAAAAATATTATTGACACAGAACAAGTCCTGCTTTTGCAAAATGTGACACTTTTTCTCTGCTTCAGATAAAATAATTAAAAATAACAGTGTATTGCTGTCTTATCACTTGGTATTTATGACACTCTCCACAGAGGCAAAGATGAGCAATTTATAGATTAATATCTACATCTTCAGATGCCACATACTTCACATAGGAGTGTCCAATTACTGAGCAACTTTATATAAAGTAGGGGAAGAAAACACAGGGATTGTGGTTTTGTAAATTTAGCTACAATGCTTTTAGCCCAAGCTATTAGCTTAATTCAATCTGATGGGAGTTTCAGGTTAAAAAAAAATACCCATTGTATTTTTTTTTGTGACTAAACCAACAAAAAAAATCCAACAAACCAAGTAAAAGGCTCTTCCCCTTCATTCCTCAAGAAAATCTCTCAGCCAGCCCTGATTCATAGGACAGCATTTGTTCAGATCAAAATAGAATAAGCCACTTATTAAGGATTAGTTAGGAAGAAGACATCAATTTAGAATCCTTTGACGTGAAAGGACTAGAGAAAGGAGGACTCAGAAGCCCTATAAAGAAAGTGGGCAAAGAGCATCATGTATGAGAATTCCATGGTTACAGACCAGAAGAGATTAATTGCCAAAAGACATCATAACAAAATTAACAGGAGACACTGAGAACCAGCTGGAGGAATAACCAGTGTGGCAAAGAATTGAGCTGATAAATAATAATAATGTAGCAGAAGAAAACAAGGAGGAAAAAAACCCACCCAAGCAAAAAAGAAGAGGCTCAGAAGAGATGGTAAAAAGTAGAGAATGAGACATAGGACTTGGTCACAGGTAGCAGGGGATGGTTCTTGGAAGTTGTTGAAATGGTTTTTAGGGAAGATATGTTTAAGTTATTCATAAGGAGAGATTAGGGAGCAAGTGAGAAATTTTGAAAAGTAAAAATTGTCCCTTAGTGTATCTGATCTCATCCTGTTTACACAGAAAGAGAATTTCTGGAAGCTTCTGACAAATAGGTAAATGGCAAAAATACAGAATAGAATTTTGTGGGGTTTTGTCAGTTCTCACAGGTGCTTTATTTTATCAAAAAACATTTTTTCTTCAACATACCTTTTTGACTGCAAGCTAAGATTAAACATACCACAAAAATAATAGAAATTGTGGCAGATATCAAGTCAGGAAATAGCTTCAAACATTAGCACCACACCTCATAGGTAGTCTGCAAGTGCCAAACTTGCTTATGCAAGCTACTACTGAAATTGCCTGCTTTGCTCATTCCCTCCAGCAATCAGAGTTGATGTGACTTAATCTCATTAATTCACTGAGCTGAATGCACTGAAGAAAAAGAGAGCTCAGCAGTTTAACAGGCTTCGTTCATCATTTTTCTTTCCTTCCCCCACCTTTCATTTTGAAGTTCCCTCTATCATTCACGAATTCCCTGCCTCACATCCACAGACAATATAATAAAACAGCTTTTTTCCCCGCAAGGTTTCTTTGTTTTCTAAAGATTTAAATCAGACAGAATCAATTTGCCAATTGTGTATCACAAACTGAACCAATCTACATCCATTTATATCAAAGTACACACAATAAATATAGTTATTCCCTGACAGGAAATAAATGGAGCTTTCATTCTTTTAAACTCTACATAGCGTTCAGGTTGAAAGGAGGGCTTGCTTTTTTAAATTAAATTCACCAGAAACTCAAAGGACTAAAAACTACAAAAAGCAAATAAGCAGGTATCTATGCTGGCTAAAGACTTCCATTAAAAAAAAAAAAAATAAAGTCACAGAATCACAAAATAGGGAAATGGGTTTGCTGGGTTCTTTTCAAACCACAGCGTAAACTCAAGTCCTTACCAGATCACAGCCCATATCACAAAGGTGGGGGTTTTTTAACTTCGGTCTACAAGATTATTATCAGATATTCAACTTCTATACAATTACTTCAATATTAAAGGAAACTTCCATAAACCATCAAACTGCAGATGTATAGCTCAAAACAAATTCTATTTACTAAAAAGAAGAAAAAAAAAAAGCCAAACCTTTTGCTGTATTCTGTCTAAAATCACAGCACGGATTTAAGAAATAGTTTGAAAACCAATACATCTAAAGTAGATTTAGTGTTCAGAGTCAGTCACAACAGTTTAAACAGTCAAAAAAAACCCCTACAAAAGCTCTGATATCATAAAACTTACCTCAGCTTTCAATATTTGAGAGTCAGGGAGTAAAAAATGCATCTTTACTAAATTGTACTGTAATACCAGGCCACTTTGCAAGCAGGGAAAACTAAGTAATCTTGACCTAGAGCTCATAGCCTGAAATAGCCAAGCAGTGAGGTAAAACAGGAACAAAAAAATTAAAGATGCAAGACACGTAGGAAAAGAAATCTAATTTTGTGTATTCTCTTTCCAAAATGTCTGCATTTTGTTACTGTGCACAGTATCATTCTCTAGTTAATGTAAAGAACTGCTAAACACATGGATATACGCTATTGGCTTTTTCACTAGTTTCTACTTCAAGTACAAGAAGCATACAGTGAAGCCTGATGAGGTATCTGACAGATAAAATGATTAGCATGAAAGAATTCTTTTCCCCATAACACAGCAATGGTTTAAACTCTATTTTTTGCAAGAGAATGGAGGGAAGAGCAGGAAAATAAACTGGCACTAAAAAAAGCTTTGTTGTGCTAGACTGGGAAGTAAAAGTTTATGCAAGGGTATCAGGTATCCAGCATGAGATTTGCAAAATATAAAGGCTTGTCTTGAATGGGGGGAGAGAAATATATTTAGCCATGGGCCTTTGGATAACAGAAAAGAAGCGGGGGGGACAGGGGGAGCAAATGAATAAAGAGGTCATAATAGTGAAGGCAGGAAGGTAGCACGAATACATCCAGACTGAAAAATATTTCACAGTGGGGAAGGACAGTACTACTTATTTAATAAGGAAGCTGATTGAAATCAGATTTCACTATCTCAATGACTCTGAATGCCAAAGGAAACTTGTGTAGCTTCCAACAGTAAAAATAGAGAATGGACTAAAATGAGAGGGAGGGAGCAAGGAGAGTAATTCAGAAACCAAGGACTGATCTCACTTGCTCTGCAAACTGGTTAGATTTTCAGGATAAAATTAATGAAACAAAAACTAAATCGAAGAATATACAAAAAAAAAAAAAAAGAGCTCTGTAGAAAAGAATGCACCTGGTTTTTCATCTCAAGAAAGAAAAGAGAAAGAAGGCAAGGTTCAGGGAGTCATAGGAAATCAAAATACTTGGAGATTGGACAAAGAAAAAGAAAGAGTACAGAGCAAAGAGTCCACTGTTCGTGGGCAAAGATAACCAGTCTTTAAAATCAATTGACAACATCTACTTCCTGACTACAAACAAAAAGGGAACAAGTTCTGAGCAACTTTCAGAGGGGAGACCGTGTCTTTGTATCTAGGAATTAGTTTAGATAGTAAAGAACAAGGATGGCTGCAAAATATGAAAAGCTAATTTATTAGTCTAAGCCACAAGTTTTCACAGAGTTCTCTAAAGGCAGGAAAAGCCACAATAGGGGCTGCAAAGACCTAAGCAAATGGCTTTTATGTGTCAGTCATGAGCTTAAAGCAATGTTCATAGTTCTTTCACACTCCGCTTATGCATCTTCTCATCTGATAGTGCACAGGATGCTAATGCAAAGGTTATCTAACCTATGTGTTTGACCTCAGGGTACTGTTTGTTCTACATTCACCACTGTGGCTATGTAATATATGCAATAAATAATTTTATGTCATTATAATGCAGCTATGTTTATTATGCATTCATCACAGAAAGAATAAATGGAAGTGAAATCTGGCTTCAGCTCAGTTCACCTTAGACTGAGCAATCAAGACACTTCTTTTCGTGTACAGCAGATGTTCAGGGGTGACCAATGCATAGGTCAACAGATTTAGCCATAGCTCTTCTCCGTTTTCATGTTTTCTTTCTGAGTTGTTTGAAGATTATTTCTATGGCTATATTATCATTTCAGTTCTCATAATTGGAAATATTTTTCATTTTCCTAAAACATCAAAATTTGCAAATATGTAAGAGGAAGAATCATGAAATATGAAACCAATCCTGCAACATCTTGCAAAGCAATAGTCACTTTCACAGCCACTTCATCAGGCACAACTCACTTCCAGAAGCTAACTGCAGATACAGAATGGTATGCACACACCTCAGCCTAACCACCTTTTTAACCAACTAAGTATCACTTTAGTTTGGTGAGGCATGTTCCAGTATATTGTTGCTAATGTTACCAGTGTTATAACACTGCTTTGCCAGTCACAACACAGCTATCAATCCCAGCCACATCTCCAAGGGTCCACACAATATCCCACAATATTTGTACACAGGCACCTGTGACAATGGAAGGCCATCATCTGTTACTTAGAGCAGGAAGAGGATAAAGTCATAGGCTTGAATTGATGATGGGCAATTTAATACTAACATGAAAATGTTTCAGTTCTAAACATCACCAGGTAATAATGGCATCATCACAGGATACAAATGCTGCATCCAATTTCTCCTCTTCAGTCTGGCCTCTCTTCATTTCACTGCCCAGCACTTGGGCAATGCTACCTGGATAACCTCTCCATGCCAGCAACTCTGAGGGAAATAAACAGAATGTCACACTTCTTCCTTCTCCTCATACACACAGTTGATTCCTGCTTCCTGCAGTCTGCAGAAAAGCAAGGAATTACTACTCAATAAGGCAGTCTGTGGATGCAGAGGAGAGTGCTTTAAGGCAGATTTCGCATCTCAGCAGCCAAACTTACACTGCAGTATTCATTCGGGGACAACAATCCTCTAGGAGTAAGTCCTACAACTCCAGAGAATGAGATACTTCACTCAGCTTTTGCTTCAGACTGTAACAGAAGTGCCTACCTCACAGGTCCCTTTCCTTCTCAAACCACCACTGTCCTCCATCCTAAAAGTGAAAATGCTGTCATAGTATTTACTGATATCTAATATTCATGGCTTCATCCATCAGCATGAAGAGACAAGGAATTTTGCTATTTCAATGTACTAACTTTTCTGCAATATTCCAAGATCCTTCTTTGCCCAGCAATCTTGCTAAAAAAGACATTATTAATTTATTTTCACAGTAGAAGCCAAATAGCTCTAAAACATCTTTAAAATAGCCTTGCAGAAACCATCCCCAGAGGGGAAAAAAAAAAAAGGACCATAATTAAGAGGCAAGAAATCAGGTATGACCTTCAAAAGTTCCAACAGCACATTTAAAGATGATGTCTTTTCATTTAAAAATAAATAATCACTTAAACTAATGTAACACTGATGTCTGAGCCCAGTAAGTCGCTTGTAACAACAAAGAAACCTGAGAATATGGTAAAGTCCAACTGTCTTCACTTACCAATTATAAAGTACTTTTGCAGATTTTCTTGGAACAGTATCTAAAACATTACAATTAAACATGTGAAGCAGTAAAAAAGGGAAATGGGAAAAGGAGCTTTCTAGGGCACCAAAAGTGGGACACAATGCATGATTAATTTTATTTTCAGATCTTTAATTTCTTAAGAATGTGTTTAATTAAAAAAAACATATTTGCATTACTCTCATACAGGTTAATGTTGCTCAGGGCACCAAATGCTTTGTGAGTGGTAATTATTATCAGTTTTAACTATATTGTTTAAGTATCTCACCTCTAAAAATTTAATTAGATTTGGGGGGAAAAAAACCCAAGCATTTTCACCATTCACTTGTTAGCAAACATTATTGTATCCACTTTTAGCTACCGATTTACATAGTTCTTACTACTTATACAAGTGGGATGTAATAAAGGGTTTGTGCCCAGGGTCTTGTTTGGCTGCATTTTGTTCTTAACAAAGAATTTCACTTTCTGCAATTGCCAGAGGCTATGGCAAAAACACCTCTTTCAGGAAGGTAAAATGTGAAAGAATTCCTTTCTCTTTGCTCTGCCTTACAGCAACTAAATTATATCCAGGACAAGCAGATAAACTACAGAATCTTCCCAATTGATTTCTCAAAGACATGGGGAAAAAATTGAAAATAGTCATGATTATCAGAGAAACACCTCCTTTACAGACCCTTGGAGGGCTCTAACTCCCGGTTATGATGCTGGCAGCATGAGTCAGTTCTGGGTTGCTGAGAAACTACTTTCTTCCTTTCCTGTGTTGTTTCCCTCGTTAGGAACACACTGGCTTCACAAAGCGAGTGTTAACTGACCTGGAAAACTCATTTCTTGTGTAGGGAATTCAAAGTCCAACTTGCTCACTGGAGCCCGAATTTCACTCTTCAGTTACAGTGTTCTGGTGCTGAGACAGCAGCAATCCCACTTCCTTCCTCTGTCCAGTTTTCTCTCAATCCTGTACTTTTTTTCTTTTTTTAATCCTTTCCATATTGGTATACTGACTTTCCAGGCCATGAAGGCAGGCAGGAGCTCAGCAGCATTCAGACCATCTGCACAGGACTCCAAGCAGGGTATACCTTCCCAAAGTGCAGAAAAATCCAGGTCTTTCTCAGGACAGTCACAGCTTCCTGACTTGAACAGCAGGACCCAGATAAGTGAGGACAGGCCTAGTAATCCCACAGCTCTCAAAATCCCAATTCGTGGCAAATATCATAGAAACCACAGCTCCCCAAGGTACACTCAGGAAAGGGGCTTTGGTCACCTGACCCTGAGGAATCCCACCTAAGGCTTCTTTGAAACCTCATCTCAGTGTCATTCTAAGAACCCAAGGAGCTTGTTTCTGACACATAACACAACAGAGACACTTAATACAAATATAGGAGACAAATGGGAGCAGACTTGACGAACAGCACTAAGACAGCCACTCTGGCACAGAGCAAACTAAGACTGACAAACTTGCAGGTATGAGGCAAGCAGATGAACAATGGAGACGAAGTTAGGACCATGAATTTAAATGAGAAAGACAATAGTACAAAACCTTTCTGGATGACAGGAAATCCAGTACAGTTAGATCAAAAACAGAATAAAAGGATTTTATGGTCAAAGAGGGAGATTGAAAAATTGATCCTGGTGTTCTGACTAAACTCAAGTGCAGGTAGTTAGTCTACTTCGTGGAAAACACCCTAAAGGCTAAGGAATAAGTTATTTTCTGGTACTTCTAAACACTAATCAGCACTTGAATATCAGTGCTAAGTGAAAGTGGTTTTATACATACTGCTGCCTTTCAGGTTGTTTCAGTAACTTCAGGCAAAATTTCCACTGAATTCACAGAGGTTTCTGTGCTCAGAAAGCTACAGAAAGCACTCCATTCTCTATTTGCAGACCATTTGGTGCTTTTTTTAATAAAATAAAACTCCAGATATTTTTTAAAAAATAGAGACATTGTCATTCTTGGAGAACTCAAACTTTAATCACATTTGTTTTCTATAGCATTTGGATACTGCTATAGACTCAAGACACCAGACATCTCCTCCAAGATGCTCCTGCTGAGACTTCAATTGCTGAAAATAACTGCAACTTTTTTCATACTTGGATCCTTTAGGAGCTCAGTCCTACCACCAAGTCTTGTCTTACTGGGCTCTAGAACTGCATTTCTATGGGAAATGAAAGAGGCTTCTCTGCGGCAGCAGCTGCACACGGGGCACCAGTTGCAGTAACGGAGCAAACACACACACACATACACAGACACACACCAAGGTGAACAGCCCGAACCAGAACAGCAACATCCATTTTATTAACAGAAGGCTTCTCTTTTATACTTTTTCTCATCCTTCCACACATAGACATGTCACACTCTGTTAGCCAAGCACTTCTGTCCATGAGTCTTAGACCATCTTCTGATAGGTAGTTCACATCTCTCCTCATGCTGGTAAGACTCAAAACATATCTTGTTTTTCTCAATTGTTTTCCTTCTTTCTTCTACTTTCCCATGCCACTGCAAGGCCATAGACTTGTTTTTCTCCACTTTCCCATGCTCACAGCAGCATCCATTCCAGACCAAAGGTGTCTTCAGCCCAGGAGTCTTCCACACTACTCTCCACTTACTGTTGGGAAGTGTGGCACAACAGTTTGCATCCTTATGGCTAATTTGTCCTCCCTCAAAACAAGGGGGCTTCTTCCCTGTTGGAAATGGTTGCTAGCCCATGCCATTCATCACAAGGCATTGTCAGAAAAAGAAGCGATTGCCAGAGGTGAAAATCACACCAGGAAATTCACTGACAATGAAATCACTAGCAGTGATTCCCCAGCCCTGCTAAGTTTCCTTACAGAGGCAGTCTTAGGGACCAAAGGGGTTATTTCTCCCTCACCTATCCCTATTCCAGTTAGTGCACATGGAGAAATACTATTGCATCACATGGATTGTCTGAACAACTGGAGTGTGGAGCTGTAATCAAGGTCTTTTTAAAAAGACTGCACTCTCAAATTTTCATGAGCTTTCCTTGAGAGTGATATCAGATCTTGTGAGGGTAAAGTACAAAACTAAAAAGGTTTAAGATAAGCTTCTTTATTCATTACAGTTACTGTGAATATTATACATAGAATTATTTTCAGATTATCACGTTAAAAATGCACTAAAGATATGCAACTCCTTCCCACTCCTTCAAAAAAAGATGGAGGGGAAGAAAGAAGCTGATCTAGAACAGTTTATGAAAATAACACATCTAATACTGAAAAAAAAAATCACAAAGGCAAGAGCTACACACTCAATCTTTTCAGTTTAGTACAGATACTCTTTTTCATTTCCAAATTTAAGCAGGTATCCCTCCTACCAATTTTCTGACAAGTGCTGTCATGTTGAGAAGTCCTTGGCTCTCTAGAAATGTACATGCTCAACAACTTGCAAAAATAGTTCTTGGTTGTTCTTGTCACAAGAATTATTTGCAGACTGTAATTTCCCCTTTTGATGAACCCAGACTCAGTTCTGTTTCGGTTAAATTTTGATGTGTGAGCAAACCTCCTGACTTCTACAGAATGATGTAATTCTGCTGACAAGATTCACTTGCCAAGGTAAAATATGGAATGGTAAGGGAATGAATAAGCCAGCATACAAAAGGCTGGTAGTATCATCTAATAATCTATTAAAGCTGTCTAACACTTCTCTCAAAATGCTGAAATTGCTTAGAAATCTACCAAAAACTGTTAGGCTAAATTTATTCTCACAAAAGTTGTCGGTCCTAGCCTGAATTTTCCTGAAGACTTCACTAAGATGGTAAAGGCTGCAGTGATCAGGCATTTTCCTGCACTTGCTGTTTCAAATTGTTATAAGCCAAGCTGGAGGTTAGAGATCCTACACTTCGAACCACTACCTTTTAGGGTGAAAGAAATTGTGTATTTCATATGAAGGTTCCATAAGAAACGGAGAGGAACAGATTTGGATGAAGAGCAAAGGATTTACCTCCTGGAAAGGCCAACTCAAAAAGTCAAGGGAAAAGTGATTCTGGAACTCTCTGGTCCTAACAAAAGGACATGAACTGAGAATCCCAGGCAGTAGATACTGGAATAAGGAAAGAAGCTAGAAGGAAAGTGAGAGCTGGTGTGTAGGCAGAGAGACAGATTGTGCATGGAACTGAAGGAGGACAGATACAGTTTTACACTGCTGAGTAATCCTGGAATCACTTGTCCACAGAGGTACCTTTCTCAGCTGTACAATTGATTTAGGCATGTGGATAAAATGTGACAAGAACAAGGAAGACAAAAGGGTGACTTTCTTGGACTGTCTGGGTTAAGAAGCAAAGTCTTCAACCTGTTGCAGACTCCTACAAGCTCTTCCAGGGTACTTTGGTGAAAGATACTATCTCACGTTTCCCAGAAAGCTCTCAGCTCACAAGCTAAAAAGGATAGGAGAGAGAAAGAGAAAAAAAGTCATTTAAGAAAATAAACAGAACCATTTATCCGAAGAAGAAATTCTGTTTCCTGGAAACAAAAAGCAAAGTCTAAAGGCTGTCTTCTCTCTTTGAACAGGAAGAGTTGCTTTACTATATAACACCTATCACTGAAGTAAAAATTAAAGACTCATAAAAGTCTTAGAGTTACTTATGTAGACAATCAAATCATATTAGAGACTTTATTGTGATCTAATACTGAATGATTTATTGGTTAGGTATTCTTTATATCTCTCCTATATGTATTCAGAATTGGACACATGGGGAAGAAAAGGCAGATCGGGACTAGGGAGAAAAAGTGTGGGGTTTTATGTGTGGGTTGGCAGTTTGAAATAGAATGGCACAACCTTTCTTACTACATAAACTAATACTTTTTCCTCTCAAGTACAACCTCTAAATGCAGGGCCTTCAGTCAGTACACATCTGTAACAGAACTTGGCAGTACACTAACTTTGTGTTAATATCTGTTCCCCCCCCACCTCTGAAACCTTCATTTTTACTATTAAAAAGGAGTAAATTTAGCTTTTATCATTATCTCATATTTTCACATTTAATGTTCACTGTAAGAATATATGAAAGACACAAAGGAAGAAAGTATTTAGCTTGCCTGCTCTTTTCTGTCAGTCACATTTTGGTGCACTCAGCTGCTCTAGCTCTCTGGAGGTATCTACTTCTTTCTATTAATTACAGAGGGAAGCTAGAGAGCTAGCTTAGGCTAGACATCAAATTTTTAGCAAAGACTCTGTAACATAATCCTAGGTCACTTTCATTCAGTTTTATACTGTTAAGCCCTTCCTAAAGCAGAAACATACCAAAAGTCACTCAGTTCCCAAATCTTCCTAAGGTCAGCTGGTACAGTTCTGCACTGTTGATTTAGACACCACTACAGACCATTTACACACCCAAAAACTTGATACCCTGCACTGTCTTGTCCCAAAAAGAAAGTAGGAACATTATTGAGGAGAATTGAATTTTGTGCTGATGAATCAAAGTCTGGTTTTAGTATTTCTTCTCTTATACATATTTAAGCTTTTAAATGTAGGTTGAAAGAATGAAGGCTTAAGTTTATATGGGAATAGAGTTAAGTAGTTCATGAAAGTCAATAATTCATAAAAATCCACACTACAAATTAATCTCTAAAAGATAGTATGTCAAACCTGTAAGACATTCGAGTTAACCGTTCCCCCACCATACTTCTCTCTCTATTGCTATTAATCTTCAATTCAGTACACCTCTGAAAAGACTCAACTAGACCCCTGAGGAATGACATTCAAATCAAAATGACTCTCACATGGAATTGTTAAGATCAAGCCAAAATCTTTTCATGTGTACTTAAATAAATTAAAAATTAAAAAAAAAAAATAGTAAGAAAGGTAAGACTTCTAACTGTAGTATTTTTTTAATCTTCTCTTCAGTCATTTTCTTTGAAACAATTCAAACTAGGAACTGTCTGCCAAGTTTAATTGGATTTCCTTCCATTTTATATGCCTCTGCATTTAAGCAAAAAGTGCTATGGAAAAAATGAGTAATTCATGTTGTAATTGTTCATTGGACTTTCAGAGAATTACAGAAACAGCACCACCACATATGCTGATACGCACTCAGAGATAAATTATGATGTAACTGGAGGAGGTTAAAAAAAAATGCAATCAGAACTCATTGGAAAGATCAATAATCAAGATTTTGCCTTGAATTGTTGCCCATATATGTCTACTACATATTCATCCTTTTATCCCTTCCCCCACATACAACAATGTATTTACCTTTAGAAAACAAGGAACCCTTCAGAGCAGCATTATTGCCTGCACTTTTGTCATACAATAGGAGCATGCTCCACTGTATAAGTAAATATTATCTCAAAGTAAACACCTCACTTGGATTTACTGACTGTATTTTACTTCTGTTTTATGATTTGTTCCAAGCATGGAGGCTCATTTGCTGCCTCCTCCATGAGGATTACACTGCAATCAGAGCCAGACTTGGCACTACGACCCCTAACCTGCCACTAGCCTTTCTCATGTCCAAAAAATCTAAAGTGGGCAAGAATGCTACATGGAGCAAGACTATCACAGGAACGTTCCACTTGAACATATTTGGCTTAATTTATATTAATAAAAAAATCATATTTCAAGAAACAGAAGATACTTCAGTACTGAACTTAATTTCCCATTTCCTAGGAAATGGATTAGGGATTCTGCCACCTTATCCACAGCTTTTTAGTAACCCCAAAAGCAGAATCCTGAAGACCAAGTGAGAACACACATACTGATCTGATCCTGAGGTTATTATAGATGCTACTGCAAGCATATTCCCATTTCCACACATAGTGTGATGGTTTTTATTAAATAACCTGTCAAACCCATATGGTGTCTGATCCTCTAAGTACCACTGTCACTAGCATGAAACATACACCTGCAAAACACTTGAATTTACCAGCACCATCACCTGCAGGAATCCCTTCTTAGCAGCTCTCTTTCCTCCCCACCTCTCTCATCAGAACAGTGATATCTACAGCAAGGAGAGACATCTCAGGTCTACAAAAGGCAGGAAGGGAATGAACCTGTATCATTACTGTTAGACTCAATCTTAAGTGTTTTTTCCAACTTCAGTGATTCTGTGATTACTCTGCAGCACCCCTACAATGTTGACTATGACTGTTTTGAGTAGGGTAGAAGAGGAGAGCTGAAAGCACTCAAGGTTCCTGCTTACCCACCAGTACCACACCTACTAGACTGATGGCAGTATAGGAAATTTTCCAAATATCTCCACAGAAGTTACAACCTTGGCGACAGAGTTTTGTTCAACCCACGGACAATGCTGCAAAGATTACAACATAAATAGACTGCTTCTGTTTTAAAGACTATCCAAGAAAACCTGCTTCGCTTTCTCTCCCTCCAAACAGAGTGGGAGAAAAGTTATTTCATTTTATAGATCTCTATTGGAGTCTCATGGCAAGAGACTCTAAAGGTCCACAAATAAAACTCCCAATTTTGATCACTGTGGTAACAAAAATTGTTTATAGCATTTGTTTCATCAGTGTTCATTGTTAAGTTGTTAGGGTTGGAGAAACAGCACAAAGAATGTGTTAATATTTGTCTAAAAATTAAAACAAATGGCCTAGGTTAGAATGATCTACTAGAACTTTCACTAGCCTATGTGAAAACTTTCTTAGTTTTCTTTTTAAAACCATTCACACAGAAATGGGTGATGCCCCTCTGATTACTACAGTTACATGAAAAGCCACAACGGTGACAAGTCTGTGAGGTGTAAGTAAAAACAGATGCAATGTTTTAGACTTAGGCTTAAAGATCAGTTCTTATCATGAATTGTTTAAGTTTTCAAGAATTGTCCAAGGAGTCAGGTAGACAAGTTCATTTATTTCAACTGGAAAATAGACACAAAGTTTTGCATTCATAGGACATCAAAGGATACAGAGAACTCAAATCTCAACACGGTATCTCTTTCTGCTTGAGACACCCTTATTTCATTGAAGACTGAACTCTGAAATTCAGAGGAACATCAAAAGGGGCACCAAGTAAATTAACCTTTCTGGTGCTGATGGTGCTAAAGAAAATGTGCAACAATGTCCCCTGGGCAAATTCCGCTCAATTTTTTCCCCACATAATTCTATCAATAGCCTGGCTCTCAGAAAGGAAAACTGTCTTTATACATCAACTCAACAAACACAACACAACACAAAACAGGTCTTGATTTTTCTAGTCATTTTATATAAAGAACTGTTGCATCTTTTGAAGACACCAATAATTTTGACAGGAATTAAAACCTGACAGAGTAGTCCTCCTGAAGAAGCCCACACGTTCTCTGATGCAGAAATATCACTTTTTTACTGGCTCTGCATTATGGTAGCTAAAAATTACTACAGCATGATTTTTACTGGAAGTAGAAAATGTATCTTTTCTTCTTATTCTCAGGAATTGCACAGTTACACCAGAAAGCACTTAAATAGTAAGATTCATTGCAAGTAATTTATGCATTCTGTAGAAGTATGTCACACAGTTCAACACAATGTTAATTTTGCATGATTCCAATCTTGCTTGTTCAAGGAACTCTGACAAATTCTATCATCCTTAAATAGCATGGCTCCTGGTAAGTATCAAGTCCTGACTGAGCTGTTCTTTTTTACAGAAATGATTACCTTACAATTTGTACAAGTACACAGTAATCTGAATAAGGAAAGACTATTGTTCCTTTTCATTGCATCAGTATTTCAACCTAACATACATCTTACACAAGGGATATTATATTTCTGTAGCTTTTGGCACAATCAAATATTTGAAAGATTCATCAAATAAATACGAGAAACAGCTGCCCCCTTTCTCTCAAAAGGTAGCCTTTCCTAATCTTCTACTATACAAAATCAAAGCAGGATCTTTGGTTGAATCTCTGCTTACATACATGCAAAGTTTCAACCAGACTCAAATTCCGGCAAAACCTGCCAAACATAGCAGTCAGTATGTGGCAGTAATGTGGCAGTCAGTAAGGCCAAATATTGAAATTCAACAGTAACCAGAATGAAGAAAGACAAACAATACTGAAACTAGTGACACGTCTGTTGCCAGCTGCACTGCAGACATAGAACACTATGTAGGAATTGTCCCAAGTCTGCAAACATGGCTTGTCTGAGTCCTCCACCATAGGTTTACTTTTCTATGATAGTTTTACCATTGAAATCATGAATGCTCATACCAAGGGGGTCTGACTCCAAATTCTGATGCAGGTGCAGCAGACCTGCAATGCACAAGGGGCCAGACAGCACTCCTGAGTGTATGTGTGAAGGAGAGCATGCTCGAACACACCAAATTGGGGAAAACTGACAAACAGATTGATGGCACAGCTGTCACTTTGAATCAGCAGTGAATGAATAAGCTCTGAAGGCTGAGCTAAGAGAAACATGTACATAAGGTTAGAGGACATTATCATTCCATGTGACAAGGAGATGAGACAAGCAGGGACAGAATTGTAATTGCCAAAGAGCACCAAAGATGGTATGAACTTTGCTACCAGGTAATTATACTCTGCAGAAGCACCACCACCTGGGATCATTAACACAACAAGAGGCAGAGCTCACACAGTGTGCACAAGCAACTCATGCAGCCAACTAACTGCCAGAGTTTGAATGAAGAGCAGCTAAATAAATATTTAGGAAATAAAAAACACTAGTCACTGGGTGGGTGGGTGGGGGGGAGAAGTGAATTGCCACAAACAGCTGTTGAAGGATACGTCCTCTACAGTGAAGTCTCTAGGACAATCTGTCTTTAGCTGACGATTCTGTAGTGCCAAGTACAGTGGCACCTTAGCCACTATGCACAATAAAACAGGACACTGCAAAAGGAATAATAAGGTAGCGTTATTACCTAGGAACACTTTTCAAGGAGATCTCTCTAACAAGCTAATAAAAGAGGAAGACAATGGCATTAAAAAGACAGATGCTCATTTTCCCATAAATGCACTTAAAATATTTTAGGAAAAATGAGGATTCTTTCCCAAAAAGTATTAAGAAGACCACGCCATCCCTTAAAAATAGAGAAGGAAAAAGTTTAGCAACAGTAAAATTTCAAAATATATTTAACCAGTTATTTAGCCAGTTGAAAATCATTCCTGCAATAAGACATGGAAGCCCTTTACTGGTTAAGGCCAAAAGCACTACAGGTGCTTTCATTCATTCCCTTTTCACAGGGAGTATTTGAAGTTTAATGCAACAGAGAACTGGGGTTTTCACAAAACTTTTGGAGGGCACGGAAACCCTGATAATCTTCATTGCCATTTGTCCACACACACTGTGTACCTGACTAGCAGTACCAACCATTACTAAGAGCATTGTTTTGTGAGCAAAGCTAACATGATTGGGTTTTTTTTTTCAATCAAGACTTCTTCCATTTAGGCAGACAGACACAGCTGGAAGAAAAAGGCAAACCCAGCTTTGGGTAGAGCAGAGGATTACTCACATCTCTACAAATTAGAGCTCCCTAACAGCTGTTTCTCTCTCCTACACAACAGTCCTCTGTTCCAGGCAAGGGGAGATAGAAAACCCCACCTGCGCTTTCTTCTAGACATCCCCAGTCACAAACAGAAAACCGAAAACCAGAGAACTATTTCTGTCACCACTCCTACAGAAGGCCCATGGTCTACACACACACACTTGCTGTAGCTCCTCACAAACAGCATCTTTGGAGCCCTTCCAGCACAGCTGGTCCTAGCAGCTGAGCTCTGCCTTTTCTAACAGCTGTTTCTAAACAGCTGCACAGCCACAGCTGGAAAAACAGTTATGCTGAACCATATTACCATGACGTAGAAGGACGCACCATAATAACTCAAAAGGTACCTGAAAGACAACACAGTCATCAGTCACAGTCATGGCTTCATGAGAGGAAAGTCCTGTTCATCAAATGGATTTCCTTCTATAACAAGGTAACACA
>JAWWMO010000121.1:46907845-46920592 GCA_035047845.1 Dendrocincla fuliginosa
TAAATTGTAACTCTGACTTATAACCTCTCTTGTGGTGGGTCCATTTCTCCTGCCGGTTTACCTTTAAACCAGCACAATGACCAAATGTGATGACTGCTCCTAACTGACCAGGAGCCAGCCTGGCACTCTCTCCCTCACCAGCTGCCACCCTCCAGTTGTACCTTGGTTTTCAGATGATGAAAACTTCCATTAGGCCTTAGAGCACTCTGCATAATGAGGCCCCAGATTCATTGTCCTTTTGATGCTACTACTGCTGTGTAAATCTTAAATAATGACAGGGCATAAGAGGTAGTTTCTGGAATATATGTCCCCATGTTGCTGAAGTAGTCTCTAGTAGCAGAAGATGGTGTGAGAAGTTAATATCTGAGATCAGGTTTATAATCCCCTGTCATGAGTATGCAACAAACAGTTAGCTGTGACCCAAATTTATAAGATGGTACCCTGTTTGAGACAATAAACAAAATGCCTGGTATGTAATGGGGAAAAAAAAACCTTTACACACAAGTGCATATACATGTATATATGCATTCCCATTTAATTAATATTTTATGCACAGTTATGTCTGACTCCACACTTCTCTTCATACTGTTTGTATCTTACTGTGAACCAGAATAAATCAGCTTCAGTCCCAGCAGTTCTATTAGTTTTATCTCCCAGCATTTTCTAAAAGTGGCTCCTGGTGTCTTACATTAAAAAAAAAGCAGCTTTTTACAGGAGCAACAGATTTATAACTTTAATAAGACTGCTCTATTTCCTGCATTAGAGTCTACAGTACATGACAAATCAGGTTAAGCAAGCTGGTATCAAATGTGAAGACAAACACATTTTTGAGCCAAATCTTAACTTTCTGCAGAGCTTCAGGCTTATTTAGAAGATGTTAAATTATTGATAAGGAATACCAATTCCTTTTCCAGCTCAGGCAATGTCATATACAGCCACAGCATATGCAACAATAGCCAAGGTAGATTTGCTGTCTTAACTTCATGACCCTTTAGAATTAAATTACCTACTTATTCATCTTTAGAATCCAGATAAAAAGTCACTACCAGCAGCTTAACAGCTTCTATTAAATTCAGATAAAAGATTTGTCTGAAAGCAGACTGTCAGAAACAGACAAAAAAAACCATGAGACACCTGCACACTTCTAAGCTTGTTTATTAAAGTAGTATTATTTCACCAATACTGTTAAATCTAGACACTTCAACAAATAAATTGCAATACGTTATGTTCTGACCATGAACAGTTTTCTCAAAGGAGCTGAAATAATAAAACATATTCTGGCCGAAGAGGCAACAGAAGAACTGCAAACAATCCTAGAAGAAAGTAGGCAGATGGCAAGAATAGTTGTTTGTGCACAGTGGCCTCCCCTAAACAAAAAAATTAAGAGTATCTACGCAAATCCCCTTTTGCTTAAACTTGTTCCACAGACTATCAAGTGACTTTAGCCCCAGTGATTTTATTCAGGATCTATCTCCTAGCATTTCCAGAGAAAAATCTTGGGCAACACAATGAACATGATGATGGAACCTTTTTTGAAATTATCCCAACCAGTGTAGTGCATGATACATAAAAGAAAAAAGAAAATAAAATTATGTAACCAGTCTTCCCCGTTCTAGAGTAGAACAGCCATAGTGAGTAAGCAATTATTTACAAAGGAGCAACAACCACTCCCATGACCTATCCCAAGAATACCCTAACTATCAGGTTTAGTTTATCATTTAGGTTATCATTTTTTTTAATGACATCATATGGTGACTTAACGGAGAATTTTCTTGATCTTTCCTACTGAAGATGTCCACTTCAGTATAAAACATGCAACTATCTGACTGAGATAAAAATGACTCTCCAGGTTAGTTAGTCACTATGCTTCTCCCACTGGACACCTCAGACTACACCCCACTGTACTATTCTACAAAGTAAAACAGCCTTAACAGATAAAAATGAACAGCTGTGTGCACACAAACAGAAATATCTTTTGTCCCCTGAAAATCCTACCAGTTAGGACACTCTCCAAGACTTCTCTGCCAAGTGCAAAGAATTTGTTCCCAGTTCTCTGATGAGAATCCCTAGAACTGAAAAAAAGCAGATTCTTTTCCACAAGCAACGAGAGCCAGCAATGCTGCAGCTCCCAAAAATGTCCTCAAATGAAACCACTGAGCAGAAGAATCCACTTGCAATTAACTACTACATGGTAAGCAACAAACAGCTGCTTTTCAGCTATCCACAACTGGAATGTGAGACAGCACATATCCAGAGAGAAAAACTGTTTTTAAAACCGCACAGAACAGCCCCTCAAAATAGAGTGGAATTAATTCCTTTGTTGTAAATAACCACTCCTAAGCCCTGATTTCCACGTTACCGCGTCTGTTCTAATTAAATGAGAACACTGCTGTGGAAGCAAGCTCACCGAAGCGCTCCGCAGGGCGCTCACAGGCAAACCTGCCTAGGCCAACCCCAGCCATTTCCAGAAGGCAAATAGCAGATGTCGCTTTCCCTCCTCCTCCTCCTCACTTAACCACGGCTGCACACGCCGCCTCCCTGTCGGCGGACCCCGGCGGTGCCAGAGAGGGCAGCAGGGGCATCCTTCTCACTTAACCCTTATAGCACATAATTGCTCCTGTCGGCGGAGCCGGGCGCTGCCTGAGGGGGCAGCGGGGACAGCAGTGGCGGTGGCGCGGGTGGCGATGTCCCGCAGTGCTCCCTGCCACACCGGCTCCATTCCCTGCCGGGCGGGAACCGGCTCAGCCGCGCCGGGCGCACACTGAGGGCGGGGCGTGCCGGGGGACCGGGCTGGGACCCTTTTCCCGACCCCTCTCCCGACCCCTTCCCCGCGCTCCCGGAGCGGCCGCGCCCGCGGGACCCGCCCCGGCACAGGCACAGGCACGGGCAGGGCGCAGGCGCGCGCAGGGCGCATGCGCGGTGCCGCCTCTTCCCGCGCACCGGGCTGGAGCCGCACGGAGCGGGCCGGGACAGCACAGCGGCCGGGACAGCACAGCGGCCGGGAGCGGGAGCGGGACAGCGGCGGGAGGGTCCCCCGCCCGGCCCCGCGGGGAGGGGATGGCGGGCGCGGGCGCGGCTCTGGCGGCGGGGCTGCTGTCGCGGCTGGCGCTGGTGCTGTACGGGCTGCACCAGGACCGCGCCCTGCGCGTGCGCTACACCGACGTTGACTACCGGGTGTTCACGGACGCGGCGCGGCTGGTGGCCCAGGGGCGCTCGCCCTACGGGCGGGCCACCTACCGCTACACGCCGCTGCTCGCCTGGCTCCTCACGCCCAACGTGCTGCTCGCCGAGCCCTTCGGGAAGCTGTTGTTCGTGGCGGGGGACCTGGCGGCCGCCGCCGTCGCCTACGGGGCACTGCGGCGCCGAGGGGCCGCGGCCGGGCTCGCCTGCGGGTGCTGCGCCGCCGCCTGGCTGCTCAACCCGCTGCCCATGGCCGTGTCCAGCCGCGGCAACGCCGAGGCGCTGGTGGCGCTGCTGGTGCTCGCCACGCTGTACTGGGTGGAGGCGGGCAGCGTGGGCAAGGCCGCGGCTTGCTACGGGCTGGCCGTGCACATGAAGATTTACCCGCTGACATACGCGCTGCCCATCGCGCTCCGCCTGCGCGGGGGGCGCGGGGCGCTGCCTGCGGGCCGCGGCAGAAAGGCGCGCATCTGGCAGCTCTTCGCACAGGTGCTGAGCCGCGACCTGCTGCTCTTTGGCACGGTGGCCGGATCGGTGCTGGCCGCCCTGACTGCTGGGTTTTACCACCTCTACGGCTGGGAGTTTTTGGAGCATGCCTACCTCTACCACCTGACCAGGAGGGACATCCGTCATAACTTCTCTCCCTATTTCTACATGTTGTACTTGACAGCAGAGAGCAAATGGAGTTTTGCCCTTGGGCTCGCAGCTTTCCTGCCCCAGGTGCTTTTGCTCCTGGTTGTGTCTGTAGCGTTCTACAGGGACCTTGCCTTCTGTTGTTTCCTACATACTGCTATTTTTGTGAGTTTTAACAAAGTATGCACATCCCAGTACTTTGTATGGTACCTCTGCCTTTTGCCCCTCGTAATGCCCAGTATTAAGATGTCCTGGCATCGTGGTGTGCTGCTTCTCTTTCTGTGGTTTATTGGACAAGGCCTGTGGCTTGCTCCTGCATACTTTCTGGAGTTCAAAGGATATAACACTTTTTTATTTATTTGGTTGGCAGGCTTGCTTTTCCTTTTTATTAATAGCCTCATAATTGTTCAGATTATTTCACATTATCAAAAAGAACCACAAGTTGCAAAAAAAATCAAACAAAGCTAATAAACAGACCCAAATCCAGAAACAGCCATACTGTCCTTTGTAAGGTGTTATATATCACCAGCACCTTGTTTAACATGAATGCCTGTGCCTTGTACTAAAGCACACTGTATGTGAACATTACTATTTCAGGGCTGTGAGGGCACTGATTGGCCTCAGTTGCCCCGAGCAGCCCCAGTCCTACCCTGAGCAGTGTCTGCACATGTACCTGTCTCTTGTGTGGATCTTAAAAATGTATTGCAACCTCCCCTCCAGCACTCTCTCCAGCCCTGTGTCCTGCTGCTCCTGACTGGATTCCCTGGAAGTATCCTGGACGAGTTCATACTTAACTGTGTCCGGGGCTGAGAGTGGACTCTCTTGGAACTATCCATCTTCACTGTCTCCATCTCCAAAGTGTGACTGTGTCCTGGTCTGTGAGGGTATGGCCTTTGACCCTCACTTCCTGCTCATACTCCTTCATGGAGCAGCCCTGGCACCCTTTTTCTCATTCTTACTCTCAATGTTAATTTGCTTGTTGAGGACTGTGGCCTCTGTGTAGAGTAACACAGAAGATTAAAAAGGAATATTGGAGTTTGACAGCTTTGTACATTCCAGTAAATCAGCAGGGTGTTTTTCAAGGGCTAAGATAATAAATATAAGGCAATCACTTCATATGTACACTGGGATTTTTTCTTTTGTTTTCACAGGAACCTTTTAGCTGTGCAGTGTTTGTTGCTCATACCTGGTCTTTATTCAGAGAAGTAGTAAAAAAATGGTTATGTCATACAAGTCATTAACTCCCTGAGACTTTTATTTTAGAATTCAGATATGCCACTCTTTCACTTATTTTTGAGTTTTCAGTGCTGTTTGAATTTTTTAATAGATTTATTCCCCTTGTCATGAAGAAAGGTTTTTTCCATATACATGTCATGGATGACAGAAATGTATAAAATAAAAATACTTATTTCTTTCTACCATGATCTAGAAAAGAGACCACTGCCTTCAACTGCAACTCAGTAACAGTTACTATGGATATTGACAGTAGCAAATGCAAAAAGTCAAAGTATAACTAGAATGGCACCTGTGTCCCAAAAGCAGTAGGGTTTATACCAAACCAGTAATTTGAAATGTAGTTTCTCAGTAGTTCAGTATCTCTACTATTAAAAAATAAATGAAAAAGTGAAAGGAGTTGACGAAGTGGAGCAGTTATCAAAGAAAAGGAAAGTTTTGAAATAGGAAGCTCTACAGTCTGTCAAAACACATTTATTCCCAGACGAGGCAGACAAGAAAATGTGGAACTGAGTATCAGGTGGTAGTGAGAGAAATTCAGAGCCATTTCAGAGACAATACCCTCAAGAACATCCTACAGGAGGTCTGGTGTGCACAGCTTTTGACAGAGGTGGAAACTGACAGTGTATTTTTTAATCTAGTTTAAATAGGCATATGCCAAATACAAAAATTTTCATATTTGCCTCAGCTTTTAGTTATGTCCTCTGGGAAAGTGAAGCCCTTAGTGTGTAACATGGAGCAGAGCTTCAAGCCAAAAGAACTTCAATGCAGTGGTGTGAATGGGAAAGGATGTGGCCAAGTGGATTTGCCTTCCATGTTTGTTTTTGCCATACTGCCTCACTGAATCCTGCTGTCTCCTGAGACAGTCCTCTTCCCCAGGATTGGAGTAGCTTCTAGCTTTGCCATGTACAGGGTTTTATTTCCTGGTTGTAGTTCTGTCTTGTGAGGCAGAATTAGAGTATTTTAATCTGTGAACTTTTCCCATTGTTTCTCAGCCCCACTGAGGTGGTTATGTGAAAGGAGAGAAAACCCCTGAGCCCCAACAGCCCAGAGCCAAAGGGTGTGTTACCAGGAGGTGTGATGAGTTCCTTACACCACTCTGGCCCAATTTGGCAGTTCTGATGTGTTAGGAGGAAGGATGATTTCCCTGTTCAGAGCACCGTGGGGAGATTCTGCTCCCTCACTGGAAAGCTTTCCAGCACTCATGCTTACCTTCACATTGGGAAGATCCTGACAACTTCTTTATAAATCCATTAATTGGATGAGGTAATAGATATACTTTTGACTGTCTTGTTTTTTTGCGCAAGTCTTAACAGATGTGGCACTGATTTCCTTCCCCTGGCTTTGCCTGGGATGAAGGAAGAAAAATTGATAGCACCAGCTTGTCTACATCTTCCACTAGAGGTATATTGCTCAAAACACTGGTTTGAGCCACTTACATCCATTTTAGGTTTATATTAATCAGCACAGCATTTTGTGTGTGCTGTGGGTGTGCGAAGAGAAAGCATCCCATGTGGTTTTATTTTCCAAGGTAGAGTTGGACATGGCACAGTTAGCGATTCAGCAGAAGACTGAAGAGGCCCTTTTGTGCTGATACCTCTGTTCACCTTGACCTGATGTGCAGGCAATAGCTTATTTTCCTTTGCAACTGTTCTTCTATTACCTATCACACATTTTTGCTGTTTCAAAAAAGCAGGTTTTCTTCCCCCAAAGCAATGTTTTGTTTCTCTTTAACAGACCTACTTATGCTGTTTCCAGACGTTTCTACCTGCCTCTTTTTTCCCTCCTGTTGGCAAAGAGCAAATGCAAGTCAAAAGCCATTTCTAACTACAAAAGATGGCATCTTAAGCCCCTGTGTTCATGGAAGAATTGTAATGGGTTTTGGGTAAGAAGTAATTTCCTTATGACAAATACATTCTTGATTCATTAATGGCTAAATCATTTTGAGGCCTTCAAAAGGCAAATTCTGCAGCAACGGGAACTGAAGGGAACCTTTGCAGGTCAGTACCAGCCCTGCAGCGACGATTTGGCAAAGCTTTCCACAAACAAGTTACAAAAAGGCTTTTATACAAACCTAGATTTACAGTCATCATTTTAATAATCCAGGATGAGTCCCTCTTTTTACAGTTGTTTTCTAAATTACACAAATGTGTTTGGGTTTTAGAAATAATTCAAGTGACTCATAAAAAACTGAAAAAGAGAATGAACTGAAAGAGACAAATAAGAAGAGGTATTTGATAGTTTAGATCTTGCAAATCGCTTTAGATGGTTAAATGGAATTGAACAACTTTACTCATTGGAAAAAACATTGAATGAAAACAATTATAGTCAAGTACCAAAAAAGTTATAATTCTTGAACAAGTCTTGGTGATTAATTATAATGTCCTTAAAATTTACCAGATTATTTTTCTATAGAACATTTTATTGCTTTTGATGATGTTTAAATTCTTTTGCCTAATAATTTTATGTTCATTTATCTTCCGGTAATTAGGAATGGAAATCTCTGAATACTACCACAGGTTGCAAAACTGTAATGCTGACTTTTTTTTTACAAAAAAAAAAAAGTTGAAGTGCCCAATGAAATGTGTCTCATTTGCACAAAGTTTTCACATTGTACTGAAACCAGCCCTGAAGTGACAAGTACAAGATGTGAAAGAGTAAGTGAAAAGAAAAACAAAAAAAGGAACATTTTTGCCTTTCTTTTTACAGTGTAGCCTATAGTCCAGAGGCTCATCACTGGATTCACGGGTGACTTTGGGCAAAGCTTCAGCATTTAGCAGTGATTTAAAATTTATAAATGCAATTACTCAAATAACAGGGTAAAAAAATTATAATAAATATATAATATATAAATAATAAATATTTCATTTTTAGTGTGAGCATGCTAAACTACCATGTACTTTGTCCTAAGTAACTGTGTGTTACTTGTATTGTATTGACTCCTGTAATAGGAGCAATAAGGCAGCGATTATATGCTCTAAACTGAGCTCATCAGTTACCATTTTCGAAGGCACTGTGAAGCTTTTATATTTAACAGTGAGGTGAAACTCCAACATTTCCTAAAGTTTTATAGAGAAGGCAAGTGTTAACAGACAGTAAATTATGAGCAAATGGCTCCCTTTTTTATCAGAAGAATGGGATGTATTTTAAAAGGGCTGCAGAAATACATAGCGAACCCAAAAAGTGTATTCCTCCTGTATTTGCCAAAGACAGCTGCAATGCCTGTCCTACTGATAGCAGTATTATGAAGTAGGATTACCCTGAATTTAGGACAAACCCTTTACTCAGACTGAAACTCAACCACTCGTGCAACCTTCTTGCTTAAGGGTATATTTTGGTGTACCATACTCACAAACCTAAACATTTACCTGCATATACAGGAGCAAGCAGAAAAGTCCCAGTCAAGACACCTTTGCATAAGATGATTTTTCAGAGCTAGCCCCTATAAAACAATTCTTATTAGCAGTCAGAATCTCTGAATTACATAAATTTTTGATGTATATGAAAAGTAAAAACATATGCTGCAGGGATCTTGAGTGTAATAGACACATTGAAGAACCAACTAATTTTATATTTGAAGGTGCACATTCAAACAGTATCTTGATGTTCTTCATTATAGCACTCTGTGCTAGTCACATTTGTGTAGGAGACTTGCTTCAGTCTTCATGCATAATGAATGAGGTCAGAAACCTACATTTTGTATTAGTAAAAGTATCAGAAAGATAAAAAAATGATAATGAAGCAGTACCATTGTTTTGTTGTTATTTTTTTAAATTACATTTCTGTAAAGACTTTAAGAAAACAATGCAATAAATCGATGCAATTGTGGCATGCATTTTTAATAGCTGGTATGTCTCTTTTTCTTAAGTCTGGTAAATACAGAGAAGACCAAAATTTGTCATTTTTTAACAGTGCAAGTCAATAGTACTTTGAGCAAAATTCCTCATGACTGTCCTTTGTGGTACCTACTGAGACAGGTATGGCCTTCTGCAGAGATAAGGCTGCATTTCGGAAGGCAGTCTTAATATATAGATACAGCTTTAGCTGCAGCCTCTTAAGACTTTAATGTTCTCTTCAGATAAAACATTTCATAGCCTGCACATAAAGAAATGACACATAAGAGATTCTCCCTATTTTCCACGGAAATTGGTGGGGATGCAAGCTAGAACATCTGTGGAAGAAAGATCTAAAGGAAATGTCTGTATCTGATTATACACAAAGAAAGAACTTCAGCCTTGGAAATCAGCTGAAACACAGGCAAATTGAGCAGGAAGCCCATACTGTGAACTCTCCATTATTTTTATTAAGGGTATTTGATCAAATGTGCTTTCTTATTTTACAGGAGGAAAATGGGACTTTAGCAATTGTCTGGCTGCATGAAAATAACTTTGCTTCCTTCACATTGTCATAAGGGGGTCTATAGGATGTTACATCCTACAATAGCACTTGTGGAATTGTACAGGTCTGACTTGCATAAACTATTAGTAGACAATATTGTTGATGTAGCAAGAGATTATTAGTAAGCAGTTAGTCTGAAACTGCTTTTTGAAGGTTAACTCAACTAAAATCTGATTTCTGCTTCACAAGTCAGCAGCTGTGTTAATAGAGATGGTACTATTTTGACAGTAATTTTCCAAAGAGAGCTGCACTCTGTGGCTCATATGCTTCCACTCTGTGCAAAAGAACATTAATTCAAATCCCCTGGTGATCTGACAGTCAACATTTTTTAATCTATCCCATGTCCCTCCCACTGATCCAATAGATTGAATCAGCGATGAGGCAGGTTTGGAAAATGAAGTGTAAAAACAAAGTATGATTATTCTTCCCCGATTTTCCACCCTGTATAGTGTATGTTGAATAATTAAGATCACCTTTTGGAAAACAGTCCCATTTGATCTAGGTGTTAGAGTACTTTGTTAATGTGAAGTATTTTACCCAAATGTACTTAAGGGAAAATTGACTGAGTAGGCAACATGGACTTTTGTCAAATGGTAATAAAGCTACTGATAATTTATGTCAGCTTCAATATTAGCATTATTCTGCCCTATCTTTATGTTACATATATATGACAGGTTAACTAAAAATAGAAATAGTTGTACATTCTAGTTTCAAGCTTCCCTTTCCCAAAGACTTTGGAGGACACATATAGCCATAAACTCACTAAAAGAGAATGAGTGCTGTATCACAGAAAATTAATAATTCAGAAATAATTATATCTTTCTCACAGCTGACACTTTCCTGAAGAAAGTGGCACTTTTTTTTCATACACAGTCTGGAAATTCACATGAATAACAAGTACTTCACCTTAAAACTGTCAGATGTATTTGAAAATAGATTTTAATTACCATTAGCACTTCCAAGTTTAGTGCTGGCACCAGCCAGCTTGTTAATTCCAGCAGTACAGGAACTGAAGTCATGACCAATTTTCTTTTATGCTCTAATAAACTGGTTGATTAAGTGTAAGAAAGTTTGTTGTTCAAAGTGAACCAAATGTTGTTTGTTCACTGGAAAGAAATACTGCATGGCCAGGGCCAAAATTTACATATGCAGGATGGAGCAAAGTGATCAAGAAACAAGGGAAAAAAGTGAGGCCCCAGAGACCTTGACTATTGTCTTGCCTGTGCCACTAATTTATCATTAACAAGTCATTGCAGCTTGCTGAGCTGTTTGCCTCTGCCACTTGTGATCGCTTGATGTATTAAATGACACCTTATTTGAGCCAAGATGTGTCTCCCAATCCATTCCTGTAACACGCTGCCATGAAGTGATTGCAGTCTTGTTTGAAACAGCTATAAGTCTGATTGGCAGTAAACTGTAAACACTTAACTAAAGACGTTTTGATTAAAAACACTTTTTATTCTGCATATATTTAAACTTTTTTGTGGGATATATTATGTTCTTATGTGCATTCCAGCACTTCATTTTTAGGAGAGGGTGAATTACTGCTGAAGCTAAATGAAGATCTGGAAGCACATTAACAGAACTCATGGTAAAAAGCTAGACAATTAAGAAAAATCATTTAGAAAAATTATAGTGTAGCTGATGGTGCAATTAAATAAGATCTTATTATTAGTGGTCTGCTTAGATTGTATTGGAAATTCATATTAAAAATGTCTTGGGGAAATAAAATGGCAGACAGTTCTGCAGCTGTTATAAATGGTTACCTCAGATGTGAGAAATACTGGTTGAAGAACTGTTTCTGTATATTCATAAAATATGTATTATGATGTTATCCAAGGGAAAAGTTACTAGTTGTGCAGCACTGTGAAGGCAAATTACAATTCTGCATTCAGATACAGGTGAAATGATGAATTATTTCACTTTGGTCTTTCTCCAAAGCTTTTGTTAAAAGATGCATAGACTACCAAATTGAAATCTGGACCAGATATGCTATGCCAGAAGCAGATCCAGGGAGCTCTACATTTGTGTCAGACTTGTAATCTTCCTGAGCAAGTGCATACTCAGTGCTGGAGGCCATAGGTGGCAGGAATGCACAGATGCAAACTTCCCTACAGCATGCCCAGAAGTGACTTCTCCATGGTTCTTCAGGCACGCAGATGTTGCCTTAATCTATACTATAATAGCTGTATATATCTCCTCATAAATCTATACATATCTTAAATATACATCCTGTATAACTATATATATCCTCATCTGTAATAGTACAGAAGCAAATTCAGGGACTTCATGCGCCCCCTGACTGGATAAGAATCTGTTAAGCATATAGGAAAAGAACCCCTTTTAGGTTACAGGGTCACAGCAGTCAGGCCTGAGAGTGGAAGGTTAGATTTGCCTCTTAATGAAATGTATGATGATGGCCACCGATGTGTTACTTTATAATGTGGAATTCTAATTGCTTTTTAGCAGTGGGAGAAAGCATGACTGTATATGCAAAATGAGAAGCATGTAATGTGAGGTGTAGAAAGGCTAGCAAGTTGAGAATTAAATGTCAGGAAAGAAAACTAATGTGAAGACTGAAAAATGGTTGATCCTTCACTAAGAAATAACACTGATACCAGTCCCAGCTCCCTTGTTACAGATGATCAGAGAAAGGGCTTACACATTAACTACTTTGTGAATTTCGTTACACTCGGAATAATCTTACTTAAACTGTAGGCTTGAGATTTTGGATTGACCTCCTTCTGGAAGGAAGGGGTAAAGTTCTCAGCTCTCCCCAAAAGAGAACTGCGCCTCTGCAGATTACTTAGTAATAGAAACAGTGTTTAGGTTTCCTCTGCATCTATTGCTGACCATATGTGGAGAGGCATACTGGGCTGAGCCATGACAGTTGTTCATAGGTTCTTAACCACACCAGTGTCCCTAACAGAGCATTCCCATAACCGAGTATGCTCAGTTACTTGGTTATGTCCTTTCTTTTACGCCACACAAAGCTATGTGTCAGTTCTGGACCTGTGTATGTGCCTGTTCTTTTATTTCAGGGCACATCCTACCAGATTGCACCAGTAAACCACAGCTGAACTTGTTTCACTGGGATTTCACAGATGACAGCAGCTGGTAACAGACTGATAGGTGAGAAGGGGAGAAAAGGGAAATCAAACCTGACAAAACATATCTGTATGATGGAAAAGAGGTGTTTTAATCTGGGTAGGTAATTAAAAACTAGGTAGATTCAGACTGCTTATTAAGCCAGCTTAATTCAAGCATACCAAGACTGGAGCTTAGTTACCTTCCCTCCTAAAA
>JAWWMO010000121.1:46920692-46934887 GCA_035047845.1 Dendrocincla fuliginosa
CTCTTCCGATCTTTCACATGTTCTCAGTAAGATGGAAGAAAGGGGGGGCGGGGGGGCAGGGGACAGAGGGAGGAAACATAAACTGACACAACTCCAGTCACCTGTACTGATAATGAATAGTATAATTGCAAAATAAAATAAAGATCCAGCCCTTAGCCAAAGCTGTCTTTTATAAAGTCTTTTGTTTTAATAATAGTTTGCCTTTAGCTCTGGAATTATATGTACTGCTGTTTAGGATTATGAATTTGGCCTGTAGGTAAGTAAAAATAGTGTTGACTGAAGAAAATAGTGTGTTTTATCAGAAAGCAACCCCTTTCTACAGACTGCTGCATTTGACAGGGCGTTCAGTTAAAGAGTTTGGCAGATTTTGCATTTAAAACACCCTTTAAGTAAAGGGGAAAAGGCAACATTTCACACCTAGCCAATGATGAGTGGTTTTGATTGACCCATGCTAAGAAATTATTTTATCACATAAATTCAAGCCAGGCTGAAAGCAGCTGCTGTGTTGGAGAGGTTGGACGTCTGGTCACACCTGGGCTCATGGCAGCTGTCTTTGGTAGGTCCAGGCTCTTGACAGAAGCATTTCCTCCAGTCATAGTGCATGTACCTTTTGCACTCATCCCTCTGTTTAACCTTAGCATGGCATCTGCTGGCTCACAGGGAAAGCAGCAGTCAAGTTTTAGTTGGCTTCTCCCAGTCACTTCCCTGTGAGCAGCCAAGCATGCAATTGAAATGTGACTTTGGATAAAAATAATTGCCTTGTGTTCCCAGTGATTTAAATGTAACAGTTAAAAGAAAGTTCACTATATGTGGTATAGCTCAGAACTGCTCATATATTACTTGTGTGACCATAGCCACTCAGGCAATTCTTTACCAGTGATACAACTTGTATCTAAGTCCTGTGCAGGTAGATATACAGACATGTCTTACATCCACTGATTCCATGCAGCTATGATCCTGAGGTCTTTGAGCCTAGTGGGTAATGTCAATCCAGTGGGAAACATTGCCCTCTATTTCTCTGTCATTTGTTGCTTCTGATTTTACAGTGGTCCCCTGACAACTCAGAGAAGGCAAAAGCTATTGAAAGCTTCCTTGCAATCTGGAATAGATTACTGGGAAATAGAAACTGGGAAAGTTTCTACTTTTGTCTAATAAGATTATATAGATTAATAGATTTGTCCATTTAATTATTCTCATACTAGCACATTTTCTAGCACTTTTTTTGCAGGCAGGCTAACTCTGACAGCATATGGGTGCCACACTTGAGTCTTTCATCACAACAGGAGCAGAGATTGCTCTGCACTTCTGAGAGCTGCCTCGACCCAGGTTTTGTGTTAGCAGGTTAGAAGCCCAGCAAGAGATATCAAAGGTAAACCATGTTGCTCACAAGATGTTTCAAAATGCCTTCTTTAAAGCCACTAGTTAACGCTGAGATTTCCTGCACTTTTGTCTCTTCGTTTCACACTCACGTACTTTTGGCTTTGATTACGCCTATGCAGAAAGAGAAGTGAAATTTTCTTACAGAGGCGTTACAGACAATTTACAGTTCATGCAAAAATATATTTTTTTTGCAACTCATCAAGGCTAACACCATATTAATTTAGCAGTCTGGAAAATTACAACTAATTTGATCCTTAGTGTTGATTAGTAGCTGACATTCTGTCTAAAATCAATCCTCAGAATTAGATAGGAGGTCTCCTCTGGGGACTTAGCTGCTTGAAATTTGAGCATTATTTGGACCTAAATTACAGTGCATTTGCAAAAACTGATAAACTAATACAATTACTTCTTGTCAAGCCAAGGTGTTAGAATTAATTCAGGAGCTTTGACTTCAGGCCAAATTGAAACACTGTACAAAGGAATCATGATGCATCAGTGACTGAACATGCATAGTGTTCAGCAACTTAAAGGTCAAATATATTCATGAGAACATGTAATCTTATGTATGTTTGGTGAATGAATAAGAAAAAAAAGTGTCAGAGAAGAGGAAGGTCAGACTATTGAAAAAAACTCGTGGATCACATTTAGATGACCACTGTGGATGTTATTCTGATGACAGATTTCTGCAAAGCAGTTTCAAGAACACTCATGAAAACTAAAGGATATAGTTCAGCCTTGAGAATTTAAACAGGTACTCTGCTGCCATATGGCAGAGCTGCTTTCAAAGCAAATACAGGTTTTTTTCTCTGCTGGGAAACCAGATGGCAAAGAGGTTGGTATCTAGAAGCTGTCACACCTAGATCATCAGTATCAGACAGTTGTATGGGACAGCAAGTAATTTTAATCTGATATCTTTTCAGTAGTTTATATAAAACACAAATAATGTGTGCATTTATTTCACAAACAAACACAAAACCATATAGGAATATCGTTGTGATAAATTAAACTTAGGTTTGTACAGTATTGACAAGTCAAAATTTGATGCACCAGAAACTTGAATTATCCCTTTTCACAAGAAGTGACCTTCCATCTTCAGGGACTTATCATTAATGTATGTATCGTGCCTTCCTGAGACACCCAGACTCTAGCACTGCTGACCAAACACCTTCCAAAAGTATTATAACCACTTTAATGCCTTTTATGATGCTAGAGCAGGTGAGAAAGAATTGATAGCAACATAGGATATCACTCAAACTATATGATAAATGCTGTGTTTGTGATTTGTCTCCTAATAAAGGCTTCAGAACCAGCTGCCACAGAAATTTCTGACAAGGTGTGACCTGACTTCAGTCAAGCTGTTAAAGCATGTCAACATTCATAATTTATTTTGGAACAGTAGTGAAGTGAGTTCCCCCAGCTGTCCCCATTCTACTGTGTGTTGGTTTGCTTTGGAGTGTGCATATACGTTGGAGGTTTGTCAAGATGTTTTTCCTATGTGTCAGTGTGAAGGGAAACTTCCTTTCTCCCAGTGATGGGGAGCACCAATGGCAAATGGTGTATACGCCAGTATACATGTACACACCAATCAGCCAGCTCCTATGGTTACATTTTGAAAACTGTGTTTCCGGGTGAAAATCTGTCAGTGTAAAAATTACACACAAAATAACACAGAGCATCTAGATTCTCATCAATTATAAAAAAAAAAAAATAAAAAGGAAAGAAAAAACATTAAATCACTAGTAGACAGTTATTCTGAAAATCAGTCAAAAGTCTCATTTCCTTTTTCCTTCTTGAAACAAAATATGTTTTATGAGGTGGGTTTTTTTTTTTCAGTTTTGGATTAGGCTTTCCTGGTTTGGCCATTTGACATGAGAAAAATGTGTGCAAGGAAAAAAAAGCATCAAACATAGAAAAGCAAACAATCTTTTTTAAAATACTTGGGTTTTTTTCTGGACTAAACAAAAAACATCTGATCTAATCTGCTTCTGACAATCTTAGCTGCTAACTTTCATTTAATTTAATTACAGAGTTATTTCTTATTCACATCTTGAAGAAGTTTCATGGCTTCCCCTTTGGGTGTGTTTTGCGCAAGACCTGGGGATGGAGCAATATTTTATTAGTTCCTAGCTTATCTTTGTGATTGCTGTAGTACAGTGGTCATGTCAGTACTTCTGTTGCCAACTGGCCACAGAAGTACAAAAGCTAAGAAGGTATAGAGGTTCCCATCTGAAAAAGCACACTTAATGCATTGTTTTTGTTATTGCCTGAATAAATTTAATTACAAGTATTACAACTAAGCAGAATATAGAGAAAATTAAACAAACCTGTGATATGGCAAACCCATCACCTGAGCCTTTTTACTCCATAGCCATTTAGAAAGAGAAATGTTAATTAAGTGCCTCTGAGGCGTTTTACCAATTCCTTGGTTTTGCTTTTTTTTTTTACTTCATTCACTACAATGTATTCTTATTCATTCTAAAAAGTCCTTCATCTTTTCATTTTTGGTGTGTTCCCCATTATTTCCTGTAATTTTATTTTCTGATTGTCTGTTTATAAATTTAATCAAACACACAAAAATAGTAAGTGTAGATAATGCAGTTGACCTTTGTTAAAAAACTGCAGGAAATTATAATGGCATTGTAGTGCACCAGAGTGGAAAGACATTCATTGCTGTTCTATGTTGCTGCTTTTCTGAAAACATACTTACTATCTAAAAGTACATCTTCAAATAGCATATCCATTAATGATATATGGGTTTATGTCACATTGGCAATTAATCTGTTTACATCTTTAAATTCAACCTTGTACTTGGACTAAGCTCTGCATCTAAATTAACCACCTTCAGGCTTCAGCAACCATTCTGCTTCCTTTAGTTCAGATTACATATTGTGAAACTTCAATACCACCTACAGAATTTTATCCAAGAATTGTTCAGTAGTCTGAATTGTGGCTAGGTATAATGCTTGTACAAATGTGGGGGGGTTTGCCTTACAAAGCCATTTAATACGCTGTATTGATTATTTGGTGCATTTACCATACAGTCACTCAATGAAAGCTGCTTGTTCTAGTCTTTTGATATAGATATTCTGTAGAAAGTAGAAACAATCTACACATGTCAGAAACAAATCAAGGGGCTCCTGATGAGAGGGACCCCTGCCTTCTCCCTTTCATTTGCTTGGAAAGGAGTCAGGTCCAGCTGTTGACAAGACCTCTGTCTGTGGAACAAAGTCCAAGGGCACAAATGTCTAAGTGGCCATTTCCTCTGCTTGCACTCAAGGCTGCTGTGCATAGAATGGGCATACAGTGCATTAAGACAAATAACTGATGGCTGTAACATTGCAAGACAACTGAGTCAAGCTGAGCAACTTCACAGCCATTTCTACATGATTCCTCTTTGAAAAACTCAAACCTCTTCTTCAGTACAGGAAAAATAAGCTTTGCTTGATGGGAAAAGAAAAAGCTTTCTCCAAAGAATTCTTTGTCATTAGCTCATCTCAAAAAAGATAATCTCAAACTACAGCCCAAGCTGTCCATTGCATGAGGATATTTGTCTGTGAGTGACCAAATTATGTTGGTGCAGGACTGTTGTGCCTGACCAAAATGTTCCTGCTGCAGCAGGTCCTTAGAGGGTGTGAATCTATTTCACAAACTGGCTATGGGCTGTATTCTTTTATTTCAGAAAAAAAATACTATTTTTGTAGTTCTGTATAAACCAGCAGGTTTTTACTTTCTTGCAATGCCCCCCATATGATTCTAAAGACATTACTTACATGATATAAATATGAAACCTCCATCTATAACATCTTAAAACTCCTTGGAGGAGTTGTACACTAGCAAATATGTACACCCTTCTTTAAACTTCAGTAGTACCTAATTTCTGCCTTTATATATATATATATATATACATATATATAAAAAAGCTATTGGAAAATTCTAGCTACTGTACATTCTTTCAAACTCCTTCATACTCTAGTGTAGCTTTTGGACTATGCCTGAAATCTGAAATTAGGTTTAGCTAGTATGTTTTAAGTAGCTGACATATACCCTTTTTTAAAAAAAAAAATCATTTAAAGTAGATATTTTAAAACATGCAAGAGCATTCTGTAAAAAATTGTTCTTCCTTGATGCTCGCCTTAAAAGTAAATAGTGTGGCTATATAGATAAGAATTGTTCTTAAAAAATATTCAATACTGAATATTGAATATCACAATACTGAAATGACAATATTTCAGGAAACAGATCCTTTCAAAAGATGTCAGAGGTTCCCAAACATTTAATGCTTTCCTAAAAATCAAAGGCTCAGGTGTCCTGACAGCCCCTCTGGGCATGCTTCTACGAAGGCAGCAAAGTTGCTCCTGCAATTCCATGGCTTGTTACACCTGCACTGAGGGACATTTATTTCTCCATTTTCCACGTAGGACAAATGAGGAGACAGCAGAAATCTTAACTGCAACAGACTCAACCTCCTCTTTACCTGGAAAAGCTGAAACCCTGGGAGCAGGCTGGGTGAGCAAGCGTGATACAACTGCAACATTCCTCCATCTGGAAAAAAATCTGGTGGTGTTGGTGTCTGCTGGGACAAAGGTGAAGCTGTCAGCTCAGCTGGGACCTGAAAGATCACAAAACCTACAAATCTGCTGAGCATCACTGGCAGCTGTTCTAACTGCACAAGCCAACCAGAGTTATTTATAATGCAGCCCAGTGCAAATTGCATGATGCTGAACCACAGTGACTCATGCAGTCCTGGAGGTTTCTCACCTACAGCTCGGGAGCCTGGAATGGCTCTAAAACTCCCTTATGTATGAAGGGTCACTTCTGTAGTAAATATGCAGAAACCACAATACTGTTTTTTCCCTAAATTTTGACGCTTGTCCTTCAAATACTGATTTTTTTCCAAGGTGACCACCAAATACTTTCTCTTTCTTCAGGAGAAATAGCAGGGATAAGACTGCTGAGTGACTATCTTTTTCTCTGTCCAATTAAAATCTCATTTGCAGTACTATTATGATTAGATTTTTCTTTTTTTTTTTATCCATTTTATGTAGGTTTTGGGGGATTTAGAGTGTTCAAGTAAAATATTAGAGGAGAAATCTGAAGCATACCTTTCAATAAACAATCCAGATGTATTATTCATTCAAATTTATCAAATTAGACAGTGAGATGACAATCCTTTACAGGAATTAAATATATAGTCAAGAATGTTTGTAAATTAGCAACAATTTATCCTTATTCTTCAGTGCACTGTGCAATGTTCTGCATAAAATTAGAAGACTTGTCTTTCAAAGAGATCCAACCATTTGATTTACTTTATAAAATGGTTCAAAGGAGACAAAATTTACAATGCTTTCCCATAATTTTCAATCAAAGGAAAACGCATTATTTTTGGAGTGTATAATATCTATTTCATGTATATCTACTGCTCTGGTTGGGTCTGGCAAGAAAAGATATCTATAAATCAACAATGAAAGAGTGACATTTAGAAACTGCAAATCTGAAAGAGAAATATGTTGCTGTTCTATTAAGGAGCTGAGCTATACTAGCTGCCAGCTCTTGCAAAAACTGGAAGATTGCTACTGCACACGCTTAGTGTCATACAAGCATTGAAACAACTTACATTGCTATTAGAAACATCATTGAAAGTATCTCTCCTATCTGTATTCAACTGTGTACAAGACCAACAAGACCTTAGGCAACCACGAGGCCACACTAATCCCTTGAGACCATTTAGAAATACAAAACAGATATCAAAGGTACAAACTGAAAGAAATGAACAAATTGTGTGGGTGAAGCTCACCCAAATAAATTAGGAAGTCCACTCCTGAACCAGTTGGAAAAATCTCCATAATGAAGCTGATTGAGTCTTTATATGGCCCTGCCTTAAGCTGGCACAAGAGCAATTCCCCTTTTCAGTTAGCTGTGCATTCAAACTACAAAAGAGACTCATCATGGCTTTGTTGTGATCTTCTCAAATTGAGCAATATTCTTTAAGCATTTGGTAAATATCTGATTTGTCTATCATATTGGACTTCTAATTTATGTGATGGGCATGGAAAAACTCTACTCCACAATTAAATAGATGGCCATGTAGAGCAAAATTAAACAGGCAGTAAAATAATCTTTGCCTCTCACTGCTTTCCCCCTCTCTTCTGTTCCCCATGGTGCTTGAGAAAATGACTCAAAGCCAAATATTTCCTTGGGCTTTCAAGCTGATCAGATTGTTCCTATATAAGGAATCCAAACTTGACAGCTGCTTTTGGTGCCATCCCTTCATTTGCTCTCTTGGCAATCTGTTCTGCCTTGCAATATCCTGTGGAAGAAAGAAGGAAGGAAACAAGGGATTACTCATGACTCTGGGCTAGGAAAGCGATAGCAATCCCAAAGTGCTGTTGCATGATGGATCTATTAGACAATCCTGTTAGCAGATTTCACTTGACGGAAAGTCAGCTTGGGTCAGATCTTCTCACAGCCAGTTTTGTGAAACCCTTCTGAAGACAAAAAGGGTGCAAAGGTGTGATTCTGTTCAGAAAAGAGCCCGTTCTTTCTTGCATGTGAGTGTTTTTTTCTACTTCTTTCAGTCCTTATACTACTGATGTGTTCTTTGAAAAATAATTTTACATTTTACACAGATCTTACTCATCACATTTTTTATCTCACCGGCATTGGCCAGAACATGATAATTCTGTTTGATGACAAATTGAGAGATTTTGATCCTAGAGTGAAACCAAAAGAAAAGTTATGTCTTGATATGTATTTGGAGTGCTGGGGTGGGGAGCAGAAAGAAAGGTGAGATAGTGACAGTGATCAATAGTACTGAGGATATTCATTAATATTAAAACCAGGGAAGTCTCTTGGATATCAGATTCAGAACTCAGAATAAAAAAAAAAAAAATCTTATGTCTGTCATACAGAGGGGAAGAAGGCAGGGAAGAAAGGGTTGTGTCTGCCTTCACTACAGAACTGTCACTGCATGCTGACTCCTGCTGCTGCTATCCTCACACTAACCGCTCACTCTCCTGCTCTCCCCACTGAAATCTGAGATTTTGTTGAAAGACTCCCTATCATTTCTTGTTCTTGATGTAGTTTCTTCCATGCCATATTCTGCTTTGGCACTGGGAAAGATGTTGCTAGGTCATTTCTTTGTCATCAGGGGAACATAGAGAGTGTTATAAAATCTCAGGCTAACATCATGTGAGCTATTTCTAGCTCTGCTATGTAAGAAAAGCACAGAGGAGTTGGTGCTGTCACTTCTGTGAGATTCATGCATGGTCACCAGTTTAACAACTTTATTTTTACCTATCCAGGGAATCACATGAGATCATGATGAAATAATTTTTCCTCCCTCTCTTTCTGTTTAGATGTGAGAGTTCTGTGCTGCAACAGATGGGGAGGGAAGGGGAAGGGAGGGGAGGGGAGAGGAGAGGAAGGGGGAGAGGGAGGGGAGGAGAGTGTTAAAGTATAAAACAGTACTTCTTATCTTCAACTTTCCAGGTGTCCCTTTCACCTCCCACTGCTGGATGCAGATCTGCCCAAATGAAGTTCATTTTTAGAGGAACCATGACCGATTTCCACTTTCATGGAGGCTGCCATGGCTCTTTTTGGAAGCCTGGCAATACAGAGGGCCCTTGAAGTGTGTGAGAATGTAAATGACACCCTTTAAGCCCCCTTTACACTGTGTAAAAGGGCTTATGTGTAAATTAGAAACAGACGTAACTGTTTTCAAACAGATACAGTATAACCTGCAGTAATGGAACTCCTTCCACTTACTTCTATTACATAGATTCAAAGTAGTAGGAAAATGGGTGATGAAAGCAAGGGGTTTATGTTTCTTTAGTGCTTAATAATTTACAGAATGAGGTGCTTAATGTGGTTCAAGGAAGCTTCTTGCTGGTAATACTTCAGGCTACCTATCTTTGTGTTGTCAAGACCTTTATTTTATTAGTGTGAGGTCAACACTGAAACAAGGTTCTTTGCTATAGGCACAAAGTCGTTTGGAAATAAAAGTGCTTCATTTCCAGGATGAGAAGATAAGCCAGACAATGGTGCAAAGAAGCCCTCCAATCTGTGACCTGTGTAGCCTCTGCCACATGAACTCAGGACTCACTCTCCATTCCCAGCAGTAGCAGCATCCCTTCTGCAGGCATCTCCAGAATAACAGTCTAGAACAAGCTACCTATTCCTCTTAGGAGTAGCTGCAATTCCCCAGCAGGTTGTCCCCAGCATCCTTTTCCTGGCTGGGGTGTTCTGTAGCCCAGTACCTGTGGCATTTCTAGGCAGGTTTGTCTGTGTGCTGACCTTGATAATGCTTTAGTGGATGCCTCTGGCATGGTGCTGCTCCCTACCAGGGAGGGACTGTCCTCACTGAGGTACTTTCTGAAAATTGTCTGAGTTGTTAGTCTGACTCTATTCCAGGTCAGTGTCTCCTTCTAGGAGATTCTTTTTATTAATGTCAAGTAGCTGTAGGTAGCATTTACCTTATCCCCAGCTCAAAGACAACTAACCACTGTCAGCATTTTGGTTTAGTTGTTTCATTTTGTTTCAGATGGATTCTACCTTTGCTTCCTCAGAGTTCACTTTTTAATGTTCTCATCTAGTATTCTAGTGTCTCTGTGTAAAGAAATAAAATTCCAAATAAAAGTAATCTGTGTTCGATCCAATGCTTTTTCAGAGTAATCTGAAAACTCCTGAAAAATTCTGCAGATTTTCTTCTAAAACCTCTCTGCGTCTTTACCAAATTAGCTTGCTTTGCAATGTCTTTACAGGCTTTGTCTGTCACTAAGTCCTTCTAATTATGTAGTTCAGCAGCTCTGACCTCAAATGCTGTACTTGACTTGAGATCCATGAGCTCTGTGTACAAAGCAAAGAGTCAAACATATAGCACCTTCCATAGTAATCTAAATAGCTGTAAAAACTGGACCTGGTTTTACACCTACACAGTTACAGTGACTAGTTTTTAGCTCACCCTGTATCCTCAATAAAATTAGGTTTGAGGGCAACATTTGGAAGTGTGGTAATCCAGGAGATTTTAAAATACTATTTCTCAAGTAAACCCTAGTCCCACTAGCGCTTTAATTCCTAAATTGCTTTTGAGAACTGGCCTGAAGTCTCCCAAGCCATCTGTTGGACATCTCCTCTGGATCTAAATGTGCATCACTGGCTAGAGATCCCAAGCTGTTCCTGTGACTGTGGGGGGAAAAAGCTTATACACTGTAGTCTTCCGTCCTGGCTGATGTAGGAGGCCAGATGCAAGTAGGCAAGTAAACATCCTTTCTGGACCAGCAGTATTAAAGATGTCTATCTATTTAATTGTTGAAATACATACTGACTTCAGAGAATTCATGAGATCATTTTTATTTACCTCATAGAAGGAATCCCAAGATATTTTGTTACATAGTGAGATAAAGCTTTTTGTGTGGTTGATTGCCACTTTTCAGCCATGACATCTTGAGGGTTATACTCTTTTAATCAATGTCAGGCACCCAGCAGAATGATCTAATTAATTCATGGTTTTCTTTGAACAAGTCATTTTTGTTAATTGATCTCCACTGGTACCCACAGGCATTTGGTAAAATTTAGGAAGTAGCCACTTTTTTATCACACTTGCCATGACATTTTCATTTGGCCACTCTCCCAGTCACAGAAAGGAAGTTTTATATAGGAAGGTACATGTAAATTACAGAATCACAGAATCGCAAAAGATCCCACAAGAATCATCAAGTCCAACCCTGAGCCCTGCACAGGACCATCCCCAAGAGTCACACCATGGGCCTGAGAGTATTATCCAAACACTTCTTGAACTCTGTCAGGCTTGGTGCTGTGACCACTGCACTGGGAACCCTGTTCCAGTGCCCAAACACCCTCTGGAGGAAGAACTTTTTTCTAATATCCAACCTAAACTTCCCCTGGTACAACTTCAGGCCATTCCCTCAGGTCCTGTCACTGGTCACCACAGAGAAAAGATCAGTGCCTGCCCCTCCTCTTCCCCTCATGACGAAGTTTCAACTGCAATGACGTCTCCCCTCAGTCTCCTCCAGGCTGAACAGACCAAGCGACCTCGCCTGCTCCTCATACGGCTTCCCCTCAAGGCCCTTCACCATTTTTGTTGCCCTTCTTTGGATTTTCCAGTCTGCCTCGGGAGAAAACAAAACCTCTCTCCTGCCACTGCTCTGTTTTTTAAATTCTATACTGTGTTCTACCTAAATGACTGCTGTAAGTTCAGGGCAGTACACCTAATCCAAAACCAAACATTATTTTGTCTACTAATACGTCTACTCACATGATCCCTCACAGAAGAAGGTTAGCTTGCTCCCACTGATCCTAGTTATTTTATTTTGCTGATCCTTCCACCTATTAGCTGCTGAATATTCTGCCTGGCATTTTGATTCCCTAATGCTGAATCAGGAAAGAAAGGGGGAGGCAGGATTAAAGGAAGAGGGGACAGATTTTCAGCTGCATCAATGTTTTCAAAGAGAGCAGCAAGTAACCCTCTTGACTTGGATGCTGGTAGCTTTTATTCCCACTAGTTCAGTGTCCAGAACAGCTGCATTTTGAGAGAAATTTGAAGGTATTTCTGAAGGACATTGGCTTTCTACCTGATCCTGCCCTTCTGTTATCCCAGAAGTGGGGAGAGCAGTGTCTCTGCGCTGGAGCTGCAAGGCACCCTAAATTAGACATTAGATGAGAGATAGTGGCTGGTGATGCTAGTAGTCCATATGATGTGCAGCAGGAATAAATGTCTGCAAGGGCCCACACAGGTGACATCCTAGAGCACTACACTGGGAGCTTAGCATCACATTAGCTTTTGGACATAAGGAAGCTTTCCATGAAGGCTTCTCATGAAGATCCTTCCTCCAGGGCTAAAATTTAAACTAAACTCATATATATTTAAATTTATCAGGCTTCTGAAGATGACACAAGAATGAAAAGCAATGGCAGTGTATGTTTCAGCCCACTTCTAGAGCTTTTCCGTCTTCCTTACTCCAAGGTGCTCCTCTGGCCCATGGCCAGAGAGGATGGTAGCAGCTGGCCATAAAGGCAGGCAGGGTGTCAACACTGGTGGACCCCCCCCTGCACAGGCACAGTCTTACTATAACCATGTAATTGTCAATAGGTACTGATGGAAAAACATCTTTGTCTGAGGGTATTTATTCAATTACATTCACTCTTTCAGCCCATGAAAAAATACAATGCAATGGATTATGTACACTGAAAGCAAGACACTGAAGCCATGCTCTCAGAAAAGAAATACTGAAAACGTGCATAATTCACTTTTAAAGATTATACAAAACAAAGGGTGTCATTACTGTCAGACCTAGCCCAGTGCAATGTGTGATGTTTACCGGTGATAGAGTGATATTTAACACAGTACAGATAATGGAGTGTGAGCAGGCAGGAATTATCAGGCATAAGAAAAACATAAACTAGACCTCCTCAGCATTTTAGAAATACATGTTGCAGTATGTCAGCTGGGCATTTTTATCTCCACCCCGTTATGAAGTGAAGTCTTCCTCTTCCTATGCATGATATCCTTAGTAGCAGCCCTGTATCTGAGAAACACTTCACTTCAATGTCAGGTGAAGGACACTGCAGAAGGAAACCAGCAGACCCTGAACAACACTCACTGCTTAGCTTCTTATTTGGAAATGCTTTTATGTCTCTGACATTTGCACGCATTTCAACTCTGAACAAGAATAAATGCAATGACAAGAAAGGATGGTCAGCATTCAAACTACATATCCAAGTAAGCAAGGTGGTGGTTAAAAAAGGTTTCCCTGAAGAATTATTGTTCATAAGCTAAAATGATGAGTACAACAGAGCGTTTGATAGAATACAACCTTGGCAAAGAGCACCCTAGCTGAGTTGTATGGAAGAACAAGCAGATATCTAACAAGAAAGCAAAACTGTGATCTGTATGGTTTTGATAATGCAGTGTTATTTATTATCCTGACAGTTGTAGTTTAATATGCCCCTAGTTCAATGTCATTAGCCTAACCAGTGAATAGATAGCTCACACACTCAAAAAGCTGGGCCCATGGCTCTCTTCAAGCTCCTACCCATACTGATGGCATTCTTCACCCTCTTGTTTGTACGGGATTTGGTTTTGTGTATTGTAAGTTAGCATCTGAGATCTTCAACATGAATCACAAGCATGGAAGCAGTTAGCCTGTTAATTACCATTAGAGAAAGTCACTGTTCCCTTTGTGACTTAACATCTTAATAGAGTGGAAATTAACCACTACTCTGATGCCTAAGGATTTTAATGTGTTTTTATAGATTTCTATAGAGTTGAATAAGTTTTCTTAAGTTTCTCACAATTTAGGTGGTATTTAGAGGTTATTGAGCACTTTCTCACACATTACCAAGGACAGGTTGTTTGGAAGAACACCTGCAAGAACTCCAGCTGAGACAATAGGGTAGCTTGTAGTCAAAACGGGAGAGTCAGTTCAGTGCCCTTGGAGGGGCTCCAAGAGACAGTTCTGAGGAGTTCTGAGGGTGGGCACCAGGGGAGAATGGTACCATGGTTTGGCTATAGATATCACATATGTTAATTACTGAAAGTTATAAAAACTGTAACATTTGGCTGATGAGTGTGCACATGTTTTTAGTGTGCACCTTAGAAGCTTCTAATAAAAAAACCCTACTCTATCTATCTATCTATCTATCTATCCTATCTATCTATCTATCTATCTATCTATCTATCTATCTATCTATCTATCTATCTATCTATCTATCTATCCTATCATCTATCTATATCATCCATCTATCTATCTATCTATCTATCTATCTATCTATCTATCTATCTATCTATCTATCTATCT
>JAWWMO010000121.1:46934987-46946093 GCA_035047845.1 Dendrocincla fuliginosa
ATCTATCTATCTATCTATCTATCTATCTATCTATCTATCTATCTATCTATCTATCTATCTATCTCCACTAATGTTGTCTTTAAAGTCCTTTGCAGGATTTTTAGGCATCAGCTCAAGAACTGACATGAATCCCCTATCCAAATAAATACAACACCTGGGGTAGTAGAGAGGAGAAGGAGAAAGGAGACAAGGAGAAAAGCTTTGTAACAAAGGCCAGTTTTGAAGCAATTTATGATTTAGCTCACTTGTGGTATGCTTTGTCTTTAAAATAGGTGCTTTCGGTACTCTCAAACAGGTGCCTGCCTCAGGCTTCTGCCTACATGAATGTTCAGCTCTGTTACCTCCATTCTTATTAGTTTGCTGATCCCCTGTTGGCTCAGGCTGTGACCACATGGCTGTCAGTGAGGGAGATGCAGGCATTTCCTAGGAACTTTTAGGAGTGTAATGCATTTTTGATCTAAAGAGAACACGTATGTTATCAGAAGCAGTAATTAGCAGTTTCAGGATCCAAACCATGAATTCTTATATAAATAATACAGTAACTCAATAGCTACAACTCCTTAACTAAGGCCCATGCTCTACACTCGCAGTTTTCTTTGCCTTCTTTGTGTGTACCTGTTTTTCCTCTCATTCTGCACGTAAAGACACATTCAGATGCACATATGCACAGATATTTTACTTTGAAACTGAGCCATATCAAAGCCTAAAGAAAATTTTAGTAGTATGGCAGTGCACATTAGAGCATTTTGTGGACTATTTTGAGCTCTCAGCATTAGAAACATTCCTCCAGTGTGCTACTAGTATCACCTTTGCTAAGAAAAATGAGGATTTTATGAATGATATGCAGGTACTATATGCCACTGGAAGGTATTTCATATTATGTGACTTCACAATTAATAAACTCCTAGCATCATGTGAGCACAATATGCAACTGATCACAGTACAGCAATAATTAAATATTTCTGCAAAACTGGACATTTTCCTCTCCCGTTGGGAATATGATTATGCCTTTTCAATATGCCAATCTGAGTCACACAAAATTAATCTTGCCAGAGGCTTTTAACAAGGTTCTTTAATCATTTAGAGATATGCCTTTCTATTTCTGCTAAGGTTATGCAAAAAAAACCCCAACCAACAGCGGTTCATTAAAGCTTTTACTTAAAAGGTATTTGTTGCAGGGGTTTTTTTTTTAACTATTTGCTAAAAGTGAAACAGTATTGCAAGTTTTATCTACTGCCTCGACAGAAGTTTGAAACAAACTCTTACTTAACCCTTTGCATCCACTAACTCTTCATGACTCTAGCTGCCATTTTTCATCCTAAATCTGTTCATCTGCATCAGAATTTTCCCTGAAAAATCATGTTGTTTTCATTTTCTTCTCATGTCCTCTATTGTGTGGATGCTCTCCTGCCACTGAATGTTCTGTTCTATTATCTTCTCTTTTCCTGCCTTTCTGTGGCTAGATCTCCCTTTCCCATTTACTATTATGGATATCTATACGTATTCTCTACACAGCACCAGAATTAGTTATGAGATGCAAAAAGTAGGGATTCATATGAAAGGGAATTGGGGAAGCAGAGAAATCTGCTTTTACTGTCTCTTTCTGTTTTTCTTCAAATTTCTACTCAAAAAAACAGTGCCAGAAAAATTCTAATATTGGATTAGTCTACTGAAAAAGAGGTTTGCCACTAGGCCTGCACAATCATTTGCTAGTTGCCAAGATGGACAATTCATCTTCAGAGGATCTGAACGAAGTCTTTCAGCTATGACCCAGCACTGAAGGAAGTCTGATCCTTCTCCTCCTTTGAAATCCACAAGGAAGTTCATTAAAGTGTTTGCCATGTTTTTTAATCTCTTTTTCTCCCATCCTCTGATTCTCTAGCCTTCACACTTGCCTTTTTCTCTGACCTCTGCTTCTCTCCTTTGATCATTATCCTCAATCTGTTCTTTTTGAAGACTTTTTAATTTATCAGTGCCTACTGAAGCAAATTCCCTTTCTTCTTACTGCCTGCTGACAGTCACTTTCCCACTTAGCTTGGGCTAAAGGGACAGCACTATAGATATAAACCCTGGTGGATGTCCCTATTCCAGCAACAATCAGAGAAACAGATTTCTTAATAGCTCCACTGGAAATGTGACTGGTGTCTCTGCAGCAAGTCTTATGCTGGTTGTATCTCCAGGAGGCACAAACAAGCCACAGCCTTTTGTAAAACCAGTAAGGAAGTTTGGGATCAGATGCTTGGATTTCAAAAGGGAACCTTTTGCTATTATACACATAAAACATTCATCCCACTGGGGAAAGCATACAGGATGCCCAGGAACTGCTAGATTTTGAACACCACATTTGAAGTTGCTTATTGCTGCTACTTTTTTCCTTTGAATTCCAATTGGATGTGCATTACTGCAGAGTATATGCCTATGAAGTAATCTCCATTAAAAACAAGCAGAACCAGCAGCTTGTATATATATCTCTTACCTGGACTTACAAGAACAAGTGTTTTTAATTTTAGCATGGTTATATAGCACAGCAGGGATTACAAAACAGTTTTTGAATAGAAGTGCTGCTGTGGAACAAGTTTCTGTTTCTGGAGTCCAAGTCAAATTTTCTTGATGTAACTACAAGACAGACAGAGGTCTCAAATTAAGTGTATGGTACACAGCTCAGAAGGGCACTGTGGGAGCTGTCGAGCCAATTGGTGCAGGATCAGGAATGCTCTGAGCATGGGGTTAAAAACCAGGCTTTCCAGTGCTAGCTTTGACACAGATTTTTCTCTCTGGCTTTAGGCAAGCAATCTGACCTTGCTGTCTCACTATCTGTGCTGCCCTCTTTCCCAGTCAATAATGAGAATTAGCTCTTTGTAAAGGACTTCACAGACTTACAGCTGCTATGGCCTGAATTCCTGACTACATCCAGACCCTTTTTTCAATGCTTCAAGGTCCCTTTATGCAGTCAATGATGCAAAGATCCTTTATCTAAGTAGCAGTTGGTCCCTCTGTATGTGGGACAGTTTGTTGTGTCCCTGACACCTGTTATTGGAAACTATAATCAGGGATTCATCTTTCTTCTATTCAAGTGTCCCTCAGTTCCATGTGTTGGTATAGCCCAATTACCGAAACTGGTCTCTTTCCACTGACATCTTTTATGCGAGAAACACAGCAGCATCTTCAAAGTCCAAACCTATTAAATTAAAAGGGCTCCAGCTCCCAATCACGGGCTTGAAAACATTCAGCTCAGTGTCCATTTCCACCTCCTACTGTAAAAGCAGCATCTTTTTTTTCACAATGACTAGATCTGTTGCCATGGCTACAGCTTCACACAGAGTAGGGTCACCTTCCCTTTCAAGAAAAATCATTGAAAGATTTCATTTACACTAGGTCCCTTATCCCCATACCAGTCACTTTTTACACCAGTTTTTATTGCCCTAATGTTCCATTCTCCAAAAATGAAGAAGCCAATGGGGTGCCAACAAACAGTGGGATGGAGATGAGGGAAGCAGCTGTCAGGTTAATAAGTAGATACAAGCACGGATTAATTAAACAGCTCTGCCATTAACGAAACCTTTCAGCAACGTTTCCTATTCTCCTCTTCCTATCTTGTGCACTTGCAAGCTTGCAGCTACCATGGAGCTTAGTATTTCTAAGAGGAGATGCTGTTTTGATAATTATAGTGGAAGTTTTTATGATAAGACAGGTTTGAAAACCTGTCACTGAAATTGACCTCTCATGTCCTTGACAGTTCTGTGTCTCCCACCACACTTAGTTACAGAGAACAAATGTGCAAGCCCAAAACCTCTCTACCTTTTTCACTGAAACAACTTCTCACATACCAAGATTGCCCACAAAAGCAACCATAAACCTAGTTTTTTCGAACTTCCCTCTGATTCAGAGGAAAGAAGTGTGCACGTGACTGAGTAGCCACCAATGCTGTAAATCATGTTTGCAAATGTGATTAGGCTGAGAATGGCATTAGGAACTTTCAATGCCCTCTTAGACTGTATTAGCTTTCTTTCACCTAAGAATTCATTAGTAAAGTGGAACCCTCTTTCACTACAGGTGGGTTTGTGTTGCCTCAGCCCCACAAAATGAATTAGGACCTTACTGCAATAAGCTAAGTGACTCTATTCCCAAGGTGATATTTCTGACTAAACCTTTGCATCATCAGGGCAGTCACCAATTGATCCACAAATGCTGCAGAAGAGGTTGCTACACTGGGAAGGTGTTGGACATTTTGGAAAACTAGTCTATTTTTAAGCACATATCCTGTGGAAGACAGAGGGAACCCAAGACCAACCAGTTGCTGTTGACTTACCTTCTGATCACCCAGCAGCAGCAGTAAAGGCAAAATGGTTTCTCCAGACCCTTCCCTCAGCTCTGGATTCTATTTCTTTCCTTTCTGACACCTTTGCTTCTCACAACATGAGGAATCAGGTAGGTCTCTGCTTACAATACTTCATGCTTAGGATTTCAAAATTTGATTTTAGGCATTCTGCTGAGCAGCACAGTTAGCTCAGTGAGGAAAATTCACTCTGCAGGACACCAATTCATGATGCAGCCAACAGCAAAATGCTACCTGTGAAGGCTTTATAAAATCTCTCCACTGACAGTTGCCAGGCCATTTGTCTTGGTTTAGCTGTCAGATCTGCTTGAATGAAAAGAGTTGAGGGATACCACTCTACAACAGATTTAAAACCTTAAAAAGGGGAAAAAAAACACTTAAAAGACCTTACAGTTTCTTAATACTGTAGCCTCAAGCCAGGGGCTTTCTCCCCATGAAATACTTTCACAGTGGGGAATAAACAGGTTACATTTCCCTCTGTTTTGCCACTGAAACTGAAAGGTGCATTCCCTGAACTAAAGGCAGGCATCTTCATTAGTCTTTTGTAGACGAATGATGACCCTACAGAGAACAATGCAGATTAACCACTGGTTGACATTGATATGAAAAAGAACATAGAATCAGATGTTTTGATTGATCTCCAAAAAGACACTTTTTAATTACTGGGTTGAGTACTGGTGCATCTTTAAAGAATGACATCAAGTGGGAACCTAACCCAATTTTTACCTTTGCAAAATCTGTAATTCACTTAGAAGAGTATCTTCTCATATCTAACAAGTTGAACTCCCAGCAGGAGTTCAGAAGATAAATCTGGCTTTAAAGACAAGTTGTTTCATCATGGCTTTTGCAGGTAGCAAGAGGCAATCAAGACTGGGAAAAGTTATTTAAGTTTCCTAATTGAAGACACTCCTCACTTATTATATTCCTTTACAACTTAAACCTTCCATGCTTGCTTTGTCTCTGCCCAAGATAACTATGCTTTGAGAGTAAAGTCTTTTCTGACATTTTGCAGTTTGGGAAAGAAAACCAGGACACTGTACACTTCTGCTAGTGACAAAGAGGAAGCACATGGATATAAATGACATGGATATAAATGCTGATAGAAATGGAGATACTGGAATGAACTGGGAGCATTGCACTCAAAAGCTAAAAAACAAACATGCTTTTTTCCTTGTGTGTTATAAACAGCATATGCCAGGGAAGTGTTGTCATTGCTAGTGACAAGTCACTCACTGCCCGTCACAAACTGCCCAGGGAGTGTGACAGTGAAAGGAAAGGTCCATCTGCAGAGCCAGAATCTAACGCTGAGCACTGATAGCTTTCTTAGTGGGTAAATTATACACACACTAAGGATACTTAAGAGACCCAGACAGATGGACATTTGTTGACACTTGCAGTTTTTCTTCTGTCTCCTAGGTCATCATAGTCAGGCACCAATTTAGCATTTCCAAGTGAGATCGTTGCATCAAAGCTAGGCCTGGAGTTACCCTGTGGACAGCTCTGCTCAGTGCTAGAGTAGAGGAAAGGACAGCCCTACTGTTATTGCAAAATTATATCATGGTCTGAGCTTGCTGTTACAAGTGACTTTGAGGAGTTTAATCTTGGTTTAATTTGTTCTACTGAGGTAGTCACCAACAGGCCAGGTATTTCATATAGCTACCTCTTATTTGGTTTCATTGTTACTTTGTTTAAAGCCTTGAATTCCAGTGATCCTCTGTGATATCCAAGCACCCTTAAGTAGTAACATGAAACTCATACTAACTGCTTCTCATGCTCATGCAAACCAAAGAGAGTAGGAGAAGTGAAACTTGGATTCAGTGGTTTCATATTGTAAGGGCATGATTTACCTTCCAAGTACCACTAACAGAAAATTGAAGTTGTTGGGAATGAAAAGCTCGTGGACCTTGATAGCATATGCCCAATGCTGTTTATAGACAACAACCTCACAATAGCTGACCTTGAGGAACTCTGCTGGGTCTGTACCTTTGCTTCTGTCCTAGTGCTTCCCATAAACAGCAGCTGACAAAACTAATGCCAAGAGAGGGAGGAGAAGAGGCATAACTTCATTTAAAAAGAAATCCACAGACAGTCAAGATAATTTAATCTGTTAAACAATTGTGTTTAACACTGAAGAACATTGCCTACACTCATCTCCCACTGACTTCAACCTCTACTGTGGTGAGCAAGCACTGCTGGTATCAAACAACTGAACTGTGAGATCTATTCTCTGACTCAGCAAACTCAGCTGTAAAAACTGTCATTCAGCTCATGTTAAATACAGTTTCTTATTTACTTTTGGTACATATTTCAGGGTTTTCTGAGTGACATCTCTGGCAAATCAGCAACTAAAACATAGCTTTCCTGTATCGTCAACAAAGGAGCTACACTATCAGTAGCTAACCCTTTTTCAGAAAGATAGCCTGAGGCAGAAGACAGCTACTTCTGTGGATATCAGATTCCTGCCAGATTCTTTAACCTTCCCCTGCTTTCACCTCCTGTCCAGCTCCCTTCCTAGTAGTAGCACCTTTCTTGCCATGTGCCTTCTGCCTTGCCATGGCTATGTCTCTGATGCATCATAATTCACTGCTAACAAGTGTCCTTGCCTAGGCCAAAACCTTTTTTACAGCTACAAACACATTTTGTTCTCTCATTTGAATTTCTCTGACTGTTGCTTCATGCAAATGCTTGCAACACATTGTTTTCAGCTACACTTATTTTTCTGCTTAACATTTCTGCTTATCCACCCTGCATGACCAGAAGCACTGCTACTAGCATTGCCAACAAGGCGTTCCATGATGGATTTATGTCCATGAAGATGAAATGGCATTTTATTACCCAAGGTCAGTCCAAAGAGTCTCTATGGGGATCTGTCTTTTCCATTTGGAGCTATGACTTCATGTTCCAAAATTTCCTTCACTTAGATTTCTTATATAATGAATGAGTGTGCCAATACTGTTCCTTTCCATAGGAGATGTCATGGTTTATAATGTCAGCTATCAAATACTTAGGCTCAACGTGAACCAGGATAGGCACAATATGAAAACAAACCAAAAAGTTAATCCCCAAAGCACTTACATTTGTTCTCTTATTAATAATTTTCCAAATCTTGCTGCTGTTAGGGGTGTAGTATAATACTGAGAGCCAAGTATGAAAGTGACTTTAGGGAAATATGAGAGATGATTAAGTCTAAGACAAGAAGCTAGGAAGGCACTCAATCTCCGTGCTCTATTTTCACAAAATTAAGGGAATGTCTGTCCAAGACAGACAAATCTAGCTCTTATCTGTTCAATATTTTAAAGGTTTGCATTTCTGATGATTTCTGACTTGTTTCACGCTGCACTATGGAAGAAGACAGCCACTATGTCTACCAGTGTCCCTTGAAAGTAAGTCATCAGCCAAAAAGAAAGAAATGTCCAGCATTGCCATTATTCCTAAAAACTGTATTTGAAAGGGATTCATCTGTTAACTCAGTAGTTGACCAAGCTATGGAAAAATGTCTGCTAAATCATTATGCCTTTGACTTTTATGTTTGCTAGGATAGTAGGAGTAAAAACATATTTTAGCATATTTAATCCATTTTGTAGTCATAACATTATTGCTCATTCTAGCAACAGCCACTGAAAGGCAGTGACCTGGGAAATTTATAGTTAGCATTTTGTGACCTTTATTTCAACAGCTTTTAAAAATGAAGATTAAAAAAATAATTAGCCACTGGAATTAAATGAAACTTTCAAATGTTCTTGAATCCTAAAATAGCTGCTAAGGAAAGCAGCGTTGAAGTTTGGGATTGCATGTTATTTAATGAAAGACAATTACTTTTGCCATCAGAAAAATCTACCCCCTGTGGTTCTCTGAGCAAGAACTGCTTTCTTTTCCTTCCTTGTTAGTGGCAGTAAATATGTGTTCTTGCCTGGTAAGAAGAGTCACTCAAATTTTTGTTGGAGGGGTTGAGTTTTCAAGAGTAGGAGGAACTGAACTACAGGAACTGAAGAGGAACTGAACAGAGCACTGAACTTCAGAAAAACATTCCCCCTGCTGTCACAGACATTCCAGTGGGGCCTGTCTTCAGCTTGGTTACTTGTATGAGACACAATACTGTCCTGCTGTAGAAAATGGGAGCATAATTTAGGGTGTTCAGGCAGTACAGTGACAGAGAAGCCATGAGGAGATAACCACTATTCCAGGATGCTTCTACTAGAGAAGCTTTATGTTGGGATCCCTTTTGCCTTGTATCTCATGCAGTTAGTTTTCCCAGAATGCTAAATGCATGCAAATCCCTGCAATCTTGATTTGGCAGCATTTTGCATCTCCTTTTCACTGGTTGCCAACAAACTGATAAAAACAAGTTGAAAATTGTTTTACATTCAGAATAGTACCACAAGTATGAAGGAACAAACAGCACTGGACTTGAAAAATACTCAGGAACAATAAATTTGTCAATTGCCAGCTCTTCACTCTTTGTGGGAAAGTCAAAATTGTCTTTTTCAAGCTAATGTTACATCCCTAAGGAAAGCTGTTACAGTCAGAACATGGTTTTCAGGAGTCATATTCTCAACAGTTTCCCTCCATCTCTTGTGCTACTTTTGTACTAGCACTAACTGTCTCCTGTTGAAGCCCATAATACTTCAGCAGCTGCTCACTTTGAAATGACAAAAATCCCTACAGACGTGGGATGGCATAAACATATTTAAAGACCTTTTATTTATAGAAAAGACTGAAAGACCTCTGTTTGTCTCATTCTTCCTAAGTAATGCTAGCCAAAAACATTTCAATGCAACGTTTTTCAGTGAGAGAATACTATTCCAAGGAAATTACACCATTTAGTGGAATTGCATTCATTAGTGTCAAACTCATAGGAGAAACTAGCGCTGATCATGATACACACACAGAGTATAGTCCAGACAACAGCTTGCCTCAAACTGTCAGCACATGACATAATTGTAAAAATCTGGGCCAGATCATGCATCTGCATAAAGCATCGTTACATGTGACAGCCTGGATTCTAGGTGATTAGCTGCCAGGGAACCAAACTGTTCAGGTGAAGTTCATAGGATTCTGAAGAAGGGAAGAAGGGAGAAAGGGAGGAAAGTGACATGACTCAGTCATTGCTTTAAAGAGCCAAGAGGGGGAAGATTCAAGCCCCCATTCTGATACCCATATTGGGACATATAAAATTTAATGCTTGGGTATGTGATAAATGTATAGGTTTTCATTGTAGTGAGCGGAGATCTAAGTCTCCATACCTTTTCACCCATGTAGGTGTCTACTGACACCTGAGATGCTCCAGGGTACTCAAGTTATCCACAGATACAATAAATTTGATATAGAACCTACAGAAGACCTGCACTGTTGTGGAGCAGCAACTTGAGCTCATGTACTTGTGATGAGCATCACCATCAATAGTTTTCAGTCTGTAAAAAGAAGTTTACTCTGCCTTTATGAATTAATAATGACAACTGGGACAGAAGGTGACCCAGTGGAAAACAGAAACCAGGAGAACCTGTGATTCTCTGGGTGGGAAGGGAATAGGAGTATGCAGCAGTGATATTGCTTTCTGGCCTCCCCATCCTACTGGTATTTTTTCCTCCCTCAGCATATTTTTCAGATTTTTTTATATAAATACATCAGCATAAGAAAATATTAACTATCCACATTCTTAATTTTAAGAAAGTTAGATTTGGGAAAGTATCACTGGGAAAGATATGTCAGTAAGTCTCATTATTACTTGACCAAAATTTAGCCACATCTCAGAACTCTGGACTGAAAAATACAACCTGCTAGGGAAAAACAATTAGGTTTTAAAATTAAAGCATATTCATCTCTCCTTTAGAACGAAAAAATGCAATGAGAACTCTCCAATATTATCTAAACTGGGGTGTACACGAGCCAGTGGAGAACATTTTCAAAAGGTTATAAAGACAACTTTATGAGCATTGGAAAAGAACAAGGACAAGCCAGAAAATTTAGGAAAACTATTTCTGGGCAATATAAACTTACAGTTTACTAAAGCAAATGTTTGTGAAAAGAATAGCAGCTCTCTTTGGACACAGACTGACTTCAAGAAAGACACTTCTGTCATAACACAGAAAGTCCTGCAGATCACAGATACATCTTTGCTCATAAGTGCTAAATGACTCCCAAAATCAAGGGAAAAGTGTCACAAACAGTAGGAAATGGACTGACATGGTGAAAATTACTTGCTGTATTCTTCAGACTTGTGCTGTTCTGAAATGGATGAAGCTCCTAATTTGATGCCATATTTACTTGTGAAGAAAGCAAAATAACTGCTTTAGCAGGAAAGATCTGATAGTAAGAGGTAGGATGTTAACGTACATGTAGTATGATGCTGTAGCGTTGTTGTATACAGATAACACACATGAAATATTCCTCCATCCTTATCACAGCTGTTAATAAAATGGTATCAGCAAAGTCTTACAGGAGACATCCTGTTTCTGGAGAGTTTCACCAGCTCAGTCCTACAAACAAACCTCCTGTCAGAAAATCCTGTATATCTTATCACTTTGACAAGGCTACGTGCCAAGAGATCACCGCAATCCTCTTTTGAATGCTATAAAAACTCAAGACAAATTTGGGGAAATTAGGAGCGAGGAACGGAGACAAAAGACCAGCACTCCAGCTGGGAATCAGCCTCAACCTCCCCTCATCTCTTCTCTTCACCACCGCATGCTGCCTGACTGCCAGTGGAGACCGAGACTGTGCCAGCCTGGAGAGAACTGAGACGTGAGTCTGCCTTATCCCTCTAACTTTCC
>JAWWMO010000121.1:46946193-46986151 GCA_035047845.1 Dendrocincla fuliginosa
CCTTCCTTGTTTTTGTTTTAAGGCCATAAAATACTTAATAGGATCTAAGGCTTTTTTTCTCCAAAACACAAAGTGTGTTGTTGGTTGAAGGATATGCATCTCACTGCCACCAATTAGCTTCAAAAATTTAAATGAAATTTCATATCTCAGCTTTTTTTTACCGTATATTTGATTGCAGGCATCAAATGATTTTATTTAGTATTTTTTAAAACATTTTTTCCCCAAGAAACCTATATATTAATGTTTTTCTCTTATGGAAAAGAACACTAAATATAATAAAGTCACTGAAACTACTTACCTGTTAAGGGAGAACTTTAGCTGTGGAAATATCCCAGTTCTTCACACAGGACTTATTTTTTTTTTTTCGTTTTCATAATGAAGAAGACGGAGGTAAAGTGAAAAACAGGTAAAGTGAATCATCTGTGTTTACATAGTTAGAAAATACTAGATCCAATTTTACTTTTAGAAGTAATAGACAGATGTTAATTTTCTGGATGACTGCTGGTTATTTGTATTCAGCTGATCTGATTACCTAAATATTACACATTATAACCTCTCTGTGTATTCATCTCTAGAGGAAAAAGTATTGTTTGTCTATGCCTAATGACAAATTAGAACAAGAAGCACAATGACTCCTTGGTATAATTTGTTTTGCTTAATTTAACTTTCTTCCTGGTGTCATGAAATATTATTGTTACTATGTGCCTCTTTGGACAAGAATAGTATATTTAATATATTCTGAGTAAGGATTTAATTATGACTGCAATCTCAGCTGTGTTCCCCCAGGTAATATAGGTGAACAGCATGAAGACTTTTATGCCTCTTCAGCCTGACCACAGGGTTCTGGTGGAGTCCTTTTCACTGGTGGATTTCAAGACAAATCTGGTCTTGATTTAGGGAAACTTTGTGGCTAATGGGCCTAGAGTCAGCAGAGAAAGAACATGTTAGAAAGCTGAGAACTTCCCACCTCTCTTCCTCATAATTATTTTCAATCTCTTACATTACAATAAATCCAAAATCATTCCATCTGAATTGAATTAATGTTCTAAGGTGCCTTAGAACTAGAGGAGAGAGGCAACATGTTAAGGATGACCAGTGTGGACCAATAAACTAGTAGTGGAGATCTACTTGGACACCTTGAGTGATGTATAAGGAGGAGAATCACCACAGAAAACAAATATCTCTGGAAAAATCATTTAATCAGAGATAAAAAATTGCTTCACAAGGTGCTGCCGAAGTAGGCTGTATGCTCACTGATGACTTTGTGATTATTTTTAAAGTTCTTTTTCCTTTGTTTTCAATCTAAACTTGTTAGTTCTGTGAGAAATTGTGCAGTTTGGGGTATGTGAGAAACATTTAAGTCACTTCTTTCCCTGTAAAATTAGTTTGACCAGTTTTAGGAGAAGTCATTATAAAGCTGAACCTAATATTTCTTTGCTACAGAAAAAAAAGCTGACAGAGATGTTGTGTATGTTTTCTAAGTCCAGCTAGGAATAACCTTTTCAATTAATAATTTTCTTCTCACAGCTTGTTCTTTGTTAGTCCAATCCAGAGTGCAGTTCTCTGGAAATGCTAGCTTTCCAAAAGAAACAAGCCATAAATCTCTAAAGTGCTGCTTGAAGCAAATGCTTGTTTCTATACAGGAGAGATGATGAGTGAAGATATTTTCTATTTCCGGGTGTTTATATCTCTTTTATCCTTAAAAAAAAAAAAGAAGGTAATTTTTTTTTTCTTCTCATGATCCTTATGCAAAATACAGCTACATTTTGGTGGTGGGAAAAGAAAGCTTTGTTTGGTGGTGGTGTATTTTTGGGGGGTTTGTTTGTTTTGGATTTTATTTAGTTGGGTTTATTGTTTGTTTTGGTTTGTTTTTTTTTTAAAGAAAAGCTCTAAGTTAAAAGCCTTAAATTAAATAAGAGCTGATTAACTGTACTTCATATTATTCCAAATGTTATTATGGTCCAATTAGATACCTAGTGGAAATATGTGAACCTTTATTTGTGAAATCTAAATATCCCAGCAATCAGATGTTCAACACTTTTATTTAGGTTCTGAGAAAGAAATCCTCTTCAAGTGCAGTTCCTTTGGTAGGAAAAAATTCACACGTTTCTGTCAATGGAGTGGATCATATACCGAAGTAACTTTTCAATCTTCTCCTAAAGGAAATTAAGGAGAAATCTCATAAACTGATTTGTGACAACCATGTATGGTACTGAAAGTCCTAAATGTAAACATCTTTAAATAAATAAAATACAAATGTTACAGAAGTTGACAAACCATATGAATGAATGTTTAATGAATGAAAATCTGCTTTCAACAAAGAGATGTGACAGTATTTTTGAACAAGTACAAAAGACACAGAGAAGTCTCTACTCTGGAGGAAAAAGCCTGGAAGCTCAATCTTTATTTAGACATATCATAACTATCAAAGAAACACGTTTAATTTAGTGTATCTGCTGCAAGTGATGGGAATTTTGCTGTAGATGTTCTAGCTAACAGCCCAGACTTGGAAAAACTGAAATGGGATGGAAGAAGTTGGACCTCACTTGTTTCCCAAGGAGGCTTTCCTACCCAGTGCATGTGTCTTGCTGCACATCTACCTCAGGGCTTCCACTATTAGCAACAAGCTCCTCTAAATTAAACACCTGATATTGTTTGTCCCTCAAATGACGTACTTTTCATTGGTTTTGGTAAGAACAATAATTTTGTCTCCATTTAGTATTGTTTGGATTTGCTCATTTTTTATCTGCCCCTAATACAAAACAAAACAATATCTTAAAAAAATGCTTGGACCAATTCTAAGAATTTAAGAAATGTTCTAAGAAATAACGTAAGATGTATGAAAGTGAGAAAAAGGACAAGTTTAGATCCTTTCCTAGGAAAAGTGTGTGTTGAAATGCCATTATAATAGAGGCAGGTCCTGTGTTACCAGGTGCAAGATGCCATCCAGGACTGTGTAGAAACATGCAGAGCTGTGTCTGACTTTTACAGTTTGTCACATTTCTGACCACCATAACGTTCTGCTCTCAAGTATTTCGAGCTTTGTAACTGAGTTTTGCTCTATGAGTAGAAATGTATATATGTAACTATCAATTCTCTAACTTAAATGAAGCATGAGAAGTAAAAGAAGTCTGTCTTTACCAAACATATGATGAGCTTTTTATTCTACTGCATTTTATTTTAATAATAAGTGCTTGGAGAAAGAAGCCCTTTTTCAAAGCAAGAGCTTTGAAAATATGTTTGGTACATGTAAATGTATTTTTAATGAAAACTAAAAATATTGTTTTAAGGTTATAGGCAGGAAAAACAAAATTGGAATAAAAGTTAAACTAGCAGTGTTGTAATTTTTGAGGCTGTATCTGCACATTAAATGTGATAAAAAGGTGCCTAGTCAAGAGAACTTGAAGTTCTCTGCAGGTTTGAAATAATTAGTGCCTATGGAATGATTATTCTGTTGTATAATAAAACACAAAATTTGGCTGTGTTGCATTGTCAGCCAAACACTTATGTAACTATTGCCCTGAAAAAAACAGCCCAAAGTAGCTGTACAAAGTGTTTGAGATGATTCAGGGCCTTGAACAGGCAGTGTGGTACCCACTGACTGGGCAGCAGCCTTGGGCATGGAGAAAAACTGCTTAGTTCAAATAGGTCAACCCAAAATCAAGATCAAAGTGGTTTATGAATTTATTAATGACTAGAAATCAACTGGCACTTGATGAACTATAAATTCAGCATCAATAGCAGCAGTAAAGTAAGTAAACTGAAATATTGGATACTTGTAAAATGTCAATAGAACTGAAAATTTCTAGCTAGTGATGTACAATTAAGTCCTACTCTTCTCTATGCACAGTGACCTACAGTCTCTTCCTGCTCCCAGCCCCTGGGGTTACCAGCAGCCACCCCTGCTCTTGGAGAAACCTCGGGAAAGAGTGGAGCAGACTCTTTTTATTGAGTCTGGATTTAGAGTGGGATAAAAGATTTATCTGCCCATTTAGGACCATGTCTAGTTTGAAAATAAAACAGACTAATGTGGTGGATATTTCCTGGTTTGATTGTTAGAAAACACTGCAGCTCTGGTATAGACACTGTTCATTCTCCTGTGCTTGGACACACAAAAAAGGCTGCTTTTGTGGAAAAAGAGTTTAAATGATTGGCCATTGTAATATCAAGTCAGCTTGCTACAAAACAATTTGGAGTCATTTGCTTCAAGCTGCAGGGGCCTAATTCCTTGAAAACAATTTACAGTACATCGACAGACTGCATATGTGACATTTTTCAGAAATACAGGTGACAAGCAGTGGCAGCTGATCTCCACATGACTATTTAACTGTTCTCAAAAATCTGAATGCTCAAGACCCTGTGCTTGCTATGCAAATGTCTCTGTGTGATTCACAGGATCAGGATCTATTTCTAGGAAGGAAGTTGGGTTATATTTTTGCCTGAGGTTGATTTGCCTAACTCATTGGGAGCTGTGTTTTTTCCCCATCCAGGTGTACTGGGAAGGCAGTGGTTAACACTTCCGTAATAACACTAAATACATGTTGAGCTAATGTTTCTCCCAGGTGACATATGTACAGTTTTCACTGAAATCTTTTTAAGAAGTTGCTTTTCTGTATTTTCATATAAATGCCACTGAAGTTGTGGTTGTTTTTGAGGTAGTTGATTTGTATCTGTATTTGTGTTTGTCCATTTGTTTCCCTTACTGTGCTTGAGACATATCCATTATATATAGTGGATATTATAGTGTTACAGTGCATTAATATGGTATTTCCTGGTAGCTTTCCATTGTCAGGCTGGCTCCAATACAGGACTCGTTATTTCTAGCTGCTTTTCAGTCATTTGCTTTATTCTGTTTAAATTGGCTTAATGTAATTCCATGGTGCTCCCTCTCATTTTCCTTGTTTCTCCCTCCTTCAGTGCTTTCACCAGCATCTGTAACAGCTTTAGTAAAATTTCTTTAGCTAGAGCAAAATAACCTAGATGGTTCAGTCCCATGAATTACTACTGGCTGCCATCGGTTTTCCTCTTTATTTTTCAGGTTTTATATATTCTAGATGATTTCTTAGAGATCCAGGGTTTTCCCTTGGTTTTGATAGAAACTCTCTAACTTACTGACATTCAAACCTTATCATTCTGTTGCAGAACTGTAACAGGGGTGGACTGTAACAGAAGGCCTCTGGAGAAGATGAAGAAAACAACCAAAGTATCTTGTAAATCGGAGAGGTTTTTTGCTGTGTTGTAAACTGAAAGTTCCTTTTTCTCATGCCCCTGAAAGAAACCCCTTATCTTCCTAATTAATATGTAAGCCCCACCCAGAGTGTGTGAAACCTTTCTTGATTGGTCCTTTTGTATCCCTCCCCTTGAACCCTCCCTGCCAGGAAGTCTATAATTGACCTGGCCAGGTGAATAAATCTCTCTTTCTGCTTCCTGTCCTCGGCATGTGCGGATCTATTTACTGGGACCTCAGGAGACCACGTGGCTGACCACGTGGACCTGGGAGGGAGGACGGGAGAGGGGGAGCGCTCCAACCAGCCGTGATAGTGGACCAGAAAGCCCATGCTGGCTCTGGTTTCCTTGCTAGTCTTACTGAGATAAGATGAATCTCATGAGCTGATGTGGGTATTCACCAACATTTACAGGAATGAAGGGGTAAGTGTGCAGTTGAATCTGCCACAAGAAAGCAACGACAAACTAATGGCAGAAAGAAAACATGTGTAATTTTTAAGTGATCTTGAATTTGATTCTTTGTACACCTCAGAAGATTGAAAAAATTGTGTAGGTTCAGTGAAGAGCTGCAGCTGAATGTGGCACCTCATCACTTCTGTGGGTGTTCTTTGTGGCATTTGAAGCTCATACACCATCAGTTATTTTCCTTATTTTCTAGTAGTAGCAACTCCTTAAACACCTTTAAAGATAATTCGTCTTTTGAGGTTTTATTGATCACTCATTTTCAAGAAGGTGATAACTTTCAGTCAGCCTTTAGGGGTCAAATAGTTCTTGTCTCCTGTACTAAAACATTTCTTTTCTTAAGCCTTTTTAATTAAGTCACTCTTACAGAGAATCCCGGGACTTAATCCCTTCTTGAAGAGTGTTTAGCTTTGCTTGTCCAGAGATAGTTGAAAAAAATTATTGTCCAACAATATTAAAAATTCCTTATCAAATTATGAAAGATAACTAATTAATCTCAGGAATAAAACTAAAATCTCTAAGTTTGAATTGTTCTCTCTACTGAGTTACTTGTTCGAAGTGTGTCAAATGGCCTTACTGCAACTGCCCATAAATTATCTTTGTTTTTATAAAGTAGGAGTATTGGACCCATTTCTTGTCAAAAGACATTAGATCCTGCTAAACCTTTGAAGGGAATGTATATCAATCTTTATATTGAAAAAATAATGTGCAAAACCAGTACTCTCCACATATGTATGTGCACATTTATATATATATACATACATAAATATCTAGATTACATTTGTGCTTGTGAAGTTTACCTCAAGACTTGGAAAAAGCTGGTTTTTAGCACTAACTAACCTTTTCCTGCAGAAATGTGAGAGGCAGTCTGTTTGTATGACTTTGTGGTTCTGATAAGATCATAAGCACCACTGACTCTGAAACTGGGAAGACGGATTAAATTGGAACATAGATTAAATGGCTGACTGCAATTTTATTTCAACTGCATTTAAACCCTGCACTGGTCAAATAGGTCAAATAAAAGCCTGAATAAGCTTTTGCTCTGATCTAAGGAGTTTGGTGTCACACAACACATGCCTTAGAGCTAGACAAATATCTTGCTTCATCTAGTCCAAGGAAACAATTTGGCATTCTGCTTCAGTTTCCTATCTGGAAAAAAAAAAATTACTGTCTTTTACATATTGTGTTTTCTTTTTTTTTCCCTTCCTTTCTTTCTATTTTTATACATTTTATCTTGTCTTAGAGACAGCTAAAGGCTTCCTAGTACAATTTTTGTCACTCCAAGTATGTAGGGCCAAAACCTGTCCTTTACTCCTATAAGAGGTGAGCAGAAGTTTTGACTTGGCCATTCTTGATGCTGTAACCTTGCTTTCCACTCATCCAGCATCAGCAACAGTTTCTGGAAGGAGTTTGCTCCTATTATAAATTTGGAACATGAAGGCACATAAAATACACAGAATGATCCTGACATGTGGTATTATTTTAGGCATTATAGAAAAGACATACACAATTTAAAAGCATCATTCATTCTAATTAAAAAAAAAAAAAATCAACAGTCAGGGGGAAGAATAAATTGCCCCCTCCTTTTTCTTTTCTTTTTTTTTTTTTTTTTTTTTTGGTGAAGACTCTTCTGCTAATTCTAGTTCAGATGTGTTACCTGCAGAAGAAAGAGGTAAATGTTTAATTGGAATCTGAAAGAAAGTGGGGAAAAAAAGATGATGATGCTCCTTACACTACAACATTTGAAAATATAGAGATGTGTTGTCAGCCTTGAAACTGGACTGCAATTGTAGCTGTCATAGGTTCACTCAAATGAAACCTGTACAGGTCAATTCATTTAACATTTTTCTGGTATATAAGGAAAACCAGCACATCAATGCTTCCCAAAAATGAATTTCAAGTCTGGGTTTTGCATGAGTAATCAAGGATTTCTAGCTATGACACATAAGGCAAGTTAAATCAAAAAAAAAAAAAAAGTAAATAAGATCTATGAGGTTTCATGCTGCTCCAAAAATGAACATTCTGTTATTTAAAAGACTGTATTTTAAATGGGATTTAGTCTTATGTATAATATCTCTGTTGCCATATTCATACATTTGAAGTTGTATCTTGCTGTAATTAAAAGCGTAAAATTTACTCTGAAATTTATAATGATGAAAAATGGCAAGGAATACCTGGGACCAACTTCCAGCAATCACCCAGTTCATCCACCTGCCTTGGGACAGAGTCAGATGCAATTAATACCTGCATGATATAACTAAGTAGTTTGTAAAAGCTGCTAGGGAAGGAGTCTTCAACCACCTCCTAGATTACGTTTAGTGTTTTACATCCTTTTCTCCTCATGTCTTTAACTTCCATCCTCCTATTCAAAAAGCACCTGGGCATAAAGATCCGTTTTTATACCTTACTTCCTAATCATTGTGTAAAAAGAGAGGAAGAGGAAAACGGAGGAATATATTCTTTTATCAAATAAATAGAAGCAGCCAGAAGCACTGAATAGATGTGTAAACTGTATACTCTGAAACATGACAGCAAGCTTAAATAATGAAAAGTGTTATCTTATTTGAAAGATTATACAGATCTGTATGGGTCTACACCAATATCTTACATTATCTTCTATTTTTACTCTGTTGTAATGCATAAATTGTAGGTAGCTATCACAGTTATGTTCTTAAATTATTATAGTTGAGATTTTAAAATTATTGCAAAATAACGCTGAATAAATGTTTTGGTCTTTGGTGGGGGTATGTGTTGGAGTGTGATTGGGATCTTTTTTGAGGGTTTTTGTTTTGCTTTCTTGGGGGGATTGGGTGTTGGATTTCTTGTTTATTCATTTTTTTCACAATCATATGTGCAATTATGTGTGATAGCATTAGTGTTTTGAAAAATCTACGGCACATTTGAGTTTTAAGATGCACAAAAAAACGTAGATTTTTAACGTGATTGGTGAGTATCAAGGAAAGGTTTAAGTCTTTATCCACAGGTGTGTCACACTGGGAAAAAATACCCCTCTATGCTTTCTGTTTTAGAATATGGACAGTAGATAGAGTAGATATTTTATCTGTATGCGAATTACATTTGAATTTATGAATATAGTTCCTATTGTAACATATTAGTCGAGTTGTGTCATTAAGCATGCAGCATTTTTCAACATCAATTTAAACAGAGCTAAGTGTGTCCTCTTAAACATAGCAATTGTATCCTAGCGTCTTTTTTTTTTATCTTATTTTAAATAATTCATTTTACAGGCAATAATATGGTTTATCTTCTAATATAAAATCCTTGGGGCACAGATAATGCATTATTCTCTATTTGGAAGACAGCCACATCATGGGAACTACAAAAATGAAGGATAATAATTACATTCCTTAAGGGGAGAGGGAGAAGCTTAGTTTAAATTTTAGGAGAGATATAAATGAGTACTCTGCACAGTATGACTTTCAACCCAGATGAACAAAATCTTGGTCTATGTATTAAAAACAACAACAACAAAAAAGGCCCATTGTGAATTAAAGTTTCAGGTTGTTTTTAAAAAATGACTTGAAAATATGCTGAGTGTTGGGTTTGAGTGTGTTTGCTATCAGATAAAATGAAATGAAGTGTTATTATTCCATGCTATTATGGAATTGAAGGTAGCTGGTCTTTTGTCTTAAGAGAAAAATGCAAAGGAGTTAAAGACTTATTTTCTTCATCTACATTTTTTTTTTTAAGGCAAAACAAAGCAAAAAACCCCAGAACTGTAGGGTTTCTGAATAAATTTTTATAACCTTTTAGGAAGCCTTTCTTATGAGAACAAACAATAATTAAGCAGGTCTGATGGTAAGCTGTATTGCACAATGATTGTCCTATGCTACTGAGTGTATAATCAGTGTGTCAAACTCTTCGAAAATTGAAAAATGCAGAACTTAACAAAGATAAATGAAAGGAAAAACTAATGTCTGTTCTATTCCTAACCTCTGCATGTTGCAACTTAATGCAAATGGTGCTATTTTGAATGAATGAAGCTCAAAATCAGAGATTATTGGCCAAACTTCTCATTCTGCTTTACTAATTTGTTAATATATAACCACCAAGCATAGAATGGGCTTTTTACTTTGTTGTATACAGATAACACACACAAAAGGTAATAAATATTCCTCCATCATTATCAGCAGACACTGTTAATAAACCTCCTGTATAATGGTATCAGCAAAGCCCTACAGAAGACATCCTGCTTCTGAAGATTCTCACCAGACAAAACTTCTACAAACAAACATCCTGCCAGAAAATCCTGTCATTGTATAGGATATCTTATCACTTTGAACATCTGAACAAGGCTATGTGCCAAGGAATCACCGCAATCCTCTTTTGAATGCTATAAAAACTGAGGACAAATTTTGGGAAGTTAGGAGCAAGGAAGGGAGGCAGAGACCGGCACTCCAGCTGGGAATCACTCCCCAACCTCTCCTCACCTCTTCTCTTCACCACCACATGCTGCCCGGCTGCCAGTGGAGACCGAGACTGTGCCAGCCTGGAGAGAACTGAGACGTGAGTTTGCCTTATCCCTCTAACTTTCCATATTTCTGAGGGCCACGAAAGTCAGCCAGGCCCAGCAAGGCCCAGGTTGCTGCAGGACCCCAGCACTGTGTCTCAACGGGGACAGCACAGCCCGAGCACCCTGGCTGCATTCCAGAGGGCTCAGACCCTCTGCGGCTGAAAACATCAGGGAAAACAACAGCGACAGGAAAAAAACGGCGAAAGTTCTCCCCCCCAATCACACCCACACACACACCCACACACACACCCACACCCCGATATATCTGGCAAAAGGGTAATTTGTGGTGGTACTCTTTCTCTCTGCTTCTAAAAAATTAATCTTGGCATTTTTCCAATCTTTCCTTATTCTCTCTCTCTCTCTCTCCCTGCATCTCTTAGCAATTAATTAATAAAAAAAATCAGGTTTTGGAATAAACGGATAACTTGGTTTGAGTTTTAATTTTGTTGGGGAAAATACTCGAATCTAAAGTTCTTTCTGCAATATTCAAGTAGATTGTAACAAGCGTAAAACATCTCTTCAGCCTCTATTTGTAATTCAAAATCTCTTAGCTCTATCTCTTCCAGTTGAGTCCACATATAATACAAATGGAACAACTTTAGCTTCCCAAGAGGAACTGTCAGTCTGACATAATCATAGTTCAACACGTGTCTCCTACCAACATCTGAGACAATGCCAGACACAGTCACTTTAGCAGACTGGCAAAGAACAACCAGGAGTGCTGCTTTCTGGTTTGAGGAAAGACTAGCAATGGTAAGGTACATTAAAGCTAGAAGTAGAAACAAATAACATTCTAATAAGTACAGACCATCCCTTCTCTGTACACATTACATTAGACTGTCCCTGATGTTGTCTTTTTTCCCATGAAAATAAATCAATTCTCCTCTCCCCAGTCACAGCAGAATTCTGCTTCCATCTGCACAGAGCACTCTAAACTCCAATATGACGCTTGGACAGTTTGTACTCTTGTGAGATCTGCTGCATTTCATACGAATTAAGCATTGTCCTTGGTACTCTGAAACAGGATGGACCTCTTTTCCTATCTTGTTTCCTTTGCAGAGAAAGCACTAAGCATATAATTGTCCCCTCTAGGAAGGGCAAATGGTTTAAGAGATGATTTTCTGCAAAATGTAGCAAAGCCTGAAGAAAACTAAATCTGCAAGCATTCATGCAAGCTCAATATAAAACAGAAAAACAAATAATAATAAACACCCCCCAAAACGAATGACACAACAGGAATATACACAAAAAAAAAGTCAAATTCTAGCAATAAATACAACAGTCATGTTTGGCTTAATAACCCAACAGCTCCCTCTGCAGGGTGACGTACCTTATTTGGACACAAAATGGTCTTGCTATGTAACTGATGCAAATCTCAAGCTGTTTCCAACAGAACCTGATGTATTTTTAGGATCAGTGAATTCCCTATGTTCAGATACAACTGTTATGTGCAAAATAAATGTATTGATATATCAGATTTAAAGTACTTGTTGCCTCACTTGAATATCATGCTCCGAAAAATTTCCATATGTACCGATTCAGTCCCTTTCCCCACTGCTAAATCAATGATACCTTCACAAACCTCCCTGCAATTACAGAGAGATCTTAAATATATTGTGTTTCCCTCTCTACTTATCAGAGTCCACACATCTGGGAAGAAAAGAACACACATCTGCTAGAAAAGAACACAAATTTGATGTAAGAATGTTAAAACTAGTTTAAAAAATACCTAGAAAAAAAATAAGAACATGGAAGGGCCTTCACTCAGAAAAAGCAATGCCTTGTTAAGCTAAAAATTCTATTTCAAAGAACAATAAATATCTAGATAAAGAAAGGAAGATGTCGTTACCAAAATTTCCAATATTTGACATTTTCAATATAATTTCTGTTCATTATCTTTTAAAAAAGACATGATCACTTATATGCCTTTTTATAGTGTTTTAAGGACTGGTTATTAGGAGTTGATATTCAAAAGCTAAGGCTTGGGACATGCTGTTCCTGGGAAACATTCTGTCCACTTTAGGTTAGCAACATGTCCATTTCTAATCACTAATTTCTCATTCACCTTGGAAATCAGCAGCATATGATCTCTCAAATTTCTTATAAAAGCTGAGCATCTTTTACAACAATACCCTGGTCTGGATGTATAAAATGTAATTAGAAAAAACTCAAAAGTAAATATGATTATTATTCTATCTCACATTATTGCAGCAGTAGGTACCAATAAGCCATTTCAATACAGCTGTCGAAGCAAATGCTCTCCACTGTCAGTACATTTCACAGCAATTCTCTGGAAACCAGATACACTATTAACTTTAATATAAGAAGCTTCAGGGCAGGAGACAGACCGCTATATCCTAAGCTTTTACTTAAATACATCTGATACTCCTGAGTATGACTAGTTTGCATAGCCATAAATAACTATGTTACTTGAAGACATTTACATACTAAACATCTCTAGATGCTCTTATATACTCTTAAACATCCTAAGTATGTACTAGTCACATGGCTACTATCATCTCTTCACATCAGAAGAAACATCAGGCATTGTTCCAAGTGTTTTTGAAAAGAAAAGCATATCTTCCTACCCGGTGTTTTTCCCCCGTATCCTTCCTACTAGCCCTTCATTTAGAAGCTTTCAGGCAACTGAGATAATTGGAATTATCCTAGATAATTCCAATTATCTAGGAGATAATTGGAATTCATGTTCAACAGCCCACAAGCATACTTTAAGCTCAGTACCCTTTACTGAAAGGGTACTAAAATAAATGCATACTTGGCATAAGGAAAGAAAACCCTGCAAGATTGTGTAAGTGCCTCTTTCTGAAGGCTTCAGCATGCCTTAGAAAAGAGTAATTGCAGATGAAATTTGCACTGACACTGTTCTAGGTATCAGCCAAGGCCCATCCCATCTACTCAATACTCTCTTCACACCAGCACAGCAAATCAAATCAAAGGTACAGTGTACTGAGAGCATATCATTGCAAGTCAGTTAGATAAACCATAAAGACAATGGGTTACGTGAAGATGAAGAGTATTTTCTCAATAATGTCTCAGATCCATCCATCACAGGAACAAAATCCCATTTTAGCTACACCTGAAAGCTCACTAAAATAATATAAATTCAGTTAATATGAATAAATAAGAAGGTGGCAGCAAGCCTATTAAATAAAGTTTAATAATTCTACACTGAATCTTGGCCTCAGACTCGATCGTTTCTCTGTGAAAGATAGACTGGTGAAAACTAGCATAGCTAATCAATATACATGCACTTTAGTCTCCCTCAGAGCAGACCTCAGGCTGTTTTGAGAAGTAACAGATGGAATTTTATCTACACTTTGAGAAAGTTTCAGCAAGGCAAAAAATTGATTCAGAAGCACTCTAATATGCCGCTCCAGCACCATGCCTACACAATCTATATAACCAGCCGATCTGGCTGGATGCTCCAAAACGTGCAAAGACAAAAGCTGAAATTTTCACTGTGACAGGTCAGATTTCCTAATAGTTACAGATAATTTCCCATAATTTTTCAAAGACAGAAGCATATGCAATATCAACAAAAATATAACAGACATGAAACAGTGAATGCAGTGGAAACGCATAATGAAAACACGTTTTTAGGAGGACAGGCCCAGTCATCTATCAGCAGTCACTGGGCTGAGCAAGCCACAAGAGGGAGCGCAAACACTGTTGGAAAATGCAAGGAAACTCAGGAAAAAGGGGCAGGACCAGGCAATGTTTGATGCCAAGTCTGTTGCTAATAACAAGCACACTAATTTATACTAAAAATCAATCTAATTTCCTCTTCGGCTTTCATGAGTTACAAGTTTTTTTCAATACTAATCTGGTAAGGAGAAAGGGAGAAAAAAGCTTTCATAGTGTTCAGCTTGAGCTGGAAAAAAGGAATGCAGAGACAGGTCAGAGCAGCAGGCAAAGCAGCCTTGGGTGGCAGGCAAGTGGAACTAAAAGGCTGCAGTGCTTGCCTGCGGCAGAAAAAATGGGAGATCAGCTGCACACTTCTCCCTCCTGCTTTTCATCCTGCTTTTGCTGCCACCGAGGGAGTGACTGGGGCATGTGCAAGTAGCAGTTCAGCTCAAAAGGGGCACCTACTGCCAACCTTGAACAGCAGCAGGAACAGGCATCCCCGCCCTCTGGGGCTGTTCCCTCCCCTCCTCCTCTTTTCATTAATGATCGACAAAAAATAATGCTCTTTTAACTGTGGTGAAATAGACTGATAAAAGGAATACCTGACAACAGATATTTTCAAACTGAGATGTTTGTATGTGGGTCAAATATGGGTTTGTGAAATCTCCCAACCTTGTAGATGGATTTTTCTCATCTCTTACCTCTGGATATTAGACAGTCAAATTCCGTTCTTGAGCTGAAGGTTGTTTATATAAGCCAAGGATAAATGTAGTCTTAAAGGCTGTTCTTTCTGGGTGGTTTAGCACAGCACAGGGGTTGCATATCCATTTCACTTAGCTGTTGCAGTATTCCATCAGGAAACAGCAGTAGGAGACGGATGTTATGCAAGAGACAGGAGGAAAAAAGGATATGCTTGTGAATACTGCTCTCCTGACTGATGTAATCATTGTGATAAAAAATAATGTCTGACACTACTAAGACCCAACTCTTCTGCATGCACTAGATACATTCTGCATAAATCTAGTTTCTTCTGGTAGCTGGAAAAGGAGAAGGGCCACAATGCTGTGGAGCAGATCTGTACCACACATCCTGCAGTTTCTTGCCTCCATGGGATCCAGGGCAGCAGCAGAAGCCCCAGCATTGGAAGGTTGGTGGGCACAGCTTCAGGATTCATGACTCCCTCAAAGCACAGGGTGAGAGAGGATACCTTCCCCAGCATGAAAGGGATGCTTCAATGTCTCCCAAGAGAGTCCTGACACACCAGCTTCTGGAAGGCAACTAGACAACTTAGGCTCCTGCATTTACAGGTTACAAATGGCATTCTAACTAAATCATTCCAGTAACGCATGAAATCAACAAAACATCATTAAGAGAAATTAACTGGCTCTCAGCCTATCATGGTACTCACCACACCTGTTACTTCCCTTTGCACAACAGGATCATGAAAGTTCTTACCAACTAGTTTATCTAAAATCTTCATAAATTATGTACCCTGATCATCACTTCTTATCTTTCTGCCCTTCACACCTTCTCCTCTTCCTCTTTCTTAGTCTGCATTTCTGCTATTTTATGAACAGCTGATGGTCCAAATGTGAATGCTAACCATCTTCCATTCCCTGTAATGGGAGAGAAAGGTCCAGGATAAGTCTCTGCATCTCCACTGTAATAATCTACCCAGCTGCAACAACTCCAGGATAGACCAAAGACAGACTTGAAAATTTTAAAAAACAAAACTGCGAATAACCTGGTGCTGCTCAGAGACTGACTGTTGCAATACTTAAATTCTGTAACAGGGTGTGAATTTTGCATCAGTGCTGCAGTAAGCACATAAAATAGTTACACTTAAAAGATGAGCAGATTGGACTGCACCATGCTAACTTCATACAGCCACACTTAAAAAGCTAATGATAGGCTATAAGAACAAGGTACCTCAGACAGTTCACAGAAGTTATAATTTTAGGCCACTAATTTACACCAAGTAGCCAAGCCAATGAATTTACAACAACTTCTGGTGTTTGGTTTTCATATATTGTTGCATAATTGTTAGTGTGGTAAATACTGTAGTGGTAAACAACTTGCACATCAATTATTAAAAAATCATACACTTCTTAATAATTACTTAAATTTTACCTTAATAAATCTGAACAGTGGATAATTTCTCTTTACAAACTCTATACTTGTTCTATTCATAGTCAACTGAAATATGGGAATACTACTGTATTCTCAGGACCTGGTGCTACCTTTCTTGCTGTATCCAACAAGCAATGATACCATACCACCTCCCACTTGGTGGGGAAAAAATACTTCACTGAGAACAGAATGATATAAACAAGATACATTTAATCACTCACTGAAGGCTTAATATACAGAAAACATTAAAATAACAGAAGTTTTGTTACAAGGATGGAATCATTACACAGAATGCTAATGTACATATTTCTTCATAAATACAAATGTGCATAGAGGCAGTGATCACTGGCTGAAAACAGAGGTCTTGATGTTGCAATGAATACATTTTACTAAGGGCAGATCTTTGACACGGTAAAACCACTTGTCTATGCATTTGTAGCAAAACAAGAAATACAAATAAGAAAGAAACAAGACATTTTTCATCTGTTTTCTCTCATATTATATGATTTAATCTAGAAACAAGAATAGACTCCAGATGCACTTTTAAACATGACACACACAGCCAGTTTACCAGTGCCAAACCTGTAGAGCGGTGCACATACAACAAATTTGCCCCTTCAAGAGCACAGGCAGAAGCATGACAAGTCAGTCACTTGTTCTGCATTGTGGTCACTTCCTGCCCTCAGGAACTAGCTGAATACATCTAGACTTTAAGGTTTTATTCTTGACTGCAGGACCAGTGGCTACAGTGCCAACAGTTATTCAGCATGTTCCCTTCATAACTCTCAGAAGATTTTCCCAAAGAGGACACAAGTAGTTTCTTAACTGCTTTTTTTTTCCTTCAGCTTTCACAGAGATGGAAAAGTTGCACAATGCAGATCCATGCTGTCCATTTAGCAGCCTGAGGCAGAGAAATTACACACATCCAATGGATGTGGTAAAGAACTCGCTTCCATAATTAAAAATTAGTTCTCTAACTTATCCAACACTGACAGGAAGCCATGTTTGGGGCACAATCCTGTTGCCATTTTGTACCAGCAACACTTAGATGAGGGTAAAACCCCACAAAAATCTATCCATTCTTTTCACTGAGCTCCAAGAAACACAATCATTGCTCACACTGCAACTTAGGCAAAAGTCACCCTGTTCTTCCCTACCATTTCTTGTGCCAGAGCAAGTTCAGGATTAGATGATGCACATGGTCCACGTACAAAATAAATGGATGCAAGATAAAAATGCATGAAGTGCATATTGTAACAAAAAACTCCAAAACAACAACAACAAAATTATAAATCCAACTTTCCCTTTTCACCAACCTTTTCATATTGTTTTCTTTACTGTGTAACTGAGAGATTCTACCAGGTAGCACTAGGAGATTGGCTTCCTCTCTACAGACAGACTGCTTTCTCAGAGCTTCTGGCTTACCCATAACACCAGTCACTGTCAACATTGCTTTCCCACCCCCAACCAGCAAAACACCAATTCAGACCAACTAAAGTGCAGTCAACTTCAAACATTCCTTATTCATCCCTGACAACTCTATGCACTGGCAGTTCAGGTATTACAGGATAAGTGAAACTCACAGGAACCTCAGGAAATTTCTAGTCTGACTTGTTCCACTGCTTGACCCTCCTTGGGGTGAAAAAGCTTTTCCTTACATCCCATTCAATTCTCTTGTCTCAGTTCATGCTCATTGTCTGTGATATTTCCGCTATGAGTGATCTTGAAGAGCCTGGCTCCATCTTGCTGAAAAACTCCCCATCTCTATTGGAAGGCTGCTATTGGATTCCCCAGAAAGTGTTCCACCTCCTGGCTGGTCAAGCACATCTCCCTCAGCCTTCCCTCAGGCAAAGTATTACAGCCCATGACAATCTTGGGGGATTCCACTGAACTCACCCCAGTTTACAGATGCCCTTCTTGTACTGGGGACCCAAAACTGGATGCAGTACCTAGATGTGGTCTAATGAGGGCTGAGCCAAGGTCATAATCACTTCGGACTACTGGCTCCAGTCCTCTCGGTACAGCCTGGGATGCTGGGACTCTTTGCTATGAGGGCACACTGCAGGCTCATGCTCTACTCATTAAGCAACAGGACTCCACATCCTTTTCCCAAACAGCTTCACCCCAGGCAGCCAGGACCTGACCTGCTGTGCTGCAGCATCATTCTTCCTTCTTAAGTGCAGGACTTTGCACTTGTTCTTGCTGAATTTTGTAACATTTCTGTCAGAGCATTTCTCCACTGACCAAGTTCTGAAAGGCAATCCTACAATATGCTTTAAGAAAATTCAGAGTAAAGAGATCCATCAACAATTTTGGCAGAGATTTCAGTACTGTGACCAAAAATGAACTGCTGGCAGAGCTTCAGATGCAGAATCCCTTCAGAATTTCACAGCTTAAAAATGTGGGGAAACCCACATTTGGCAGCCCACGGACACTGCTACTGAAACCAGTCCCCAACCTAAATAGTCTACTGGCTGCAATCCACCTCATTCTCACGTCTCTTTAGCTCATTCCTATAGTGGCTTTACTTGGATGACATTTACTTTTGTCTCATTGTGTTTACTGGTGTCATCCATTTGCTGAGTGTCATCACTGGTGATAATGAAAATGATAGAGGAAGAGCTGAAAGTCACTTTCTTCTTTGGCCTGTCCCCTGCTTTCTGAGACATAACTATTGGTCGTATTGGTTTGTCATTCCCTGTTGCTGGTGTCTCTTTCATGGTCCTCTGGAATCTCATAAGGCGAAAACACAGAAGTTGCAAAAGGCACTGTCGAAACTGCAAGAGAGAATAAAAAGAATGAAGTTACAACTTCCTAAGCATTCACTATCACGTACAATCCAGTCAAGGGCACAATTACTCAAAATAACAGATTTGCGCTTATTTTCACCTTGTTCTGAGTTAGTTTCAGTGCTGTAACAAACATGGTGGCTTTGTAGCGGCTACATTTTTCTCTGCAGCAGAGCGGAATAGTATCCCTGAGCCAGTAGAGGGCACTGAAATGCAATTTAATATTTTACCAGCTACAGAATCTACAATCCACAATCTGCAAAGGACAAGAGGACTCAGCTCTAAAATGTGCTATAGGTATTTTTCCCATATTCAAAATTCACACATTTTATCTAGCAGGGAAAGAATATTCTCAGAAACACTTCCCAGGAGGATGCAGAGGTAAGGAATAAGGGGAGGAAGGGGATACGAAGTGATGTTTTCTTCCTTTAGCTTAAACTCCAGGGTCTGGAATTTTATCAAAAGTACTGAATATCACAGATGTAAAATTAAATTTCAATGGCTGGCAACACAGAAGTAAAATATTTCCACTGAATATGGAAGGAACAGAAGCCCTTCAGTGGGCTAGAAGTTACCTATGGCAGAGGAAGTCTGTTCTACCTTGTGACTAAATAGTGCAAGCTATTCAGTGAAAGCTCACACTTTAGTATATAGAATGAGAATTCCAGTAGTACAGCTGTTTTAATTCTCCAGTTATGGTCTCTCCTGCAACAAAACTAAGATCCAGGTATCAGGATTAAAGGATGCAATCATTCAGTAGATCCATGTCTGCACACATTTAAAGCTCAAATATGATCCTCTGGGGAAATTCTCTCATTTTACAAGAAATAAGCGGGCAACTTCCTCTTCCTTTAATAACCCGTAGCAAAACTTGCCTCGAATGTATGAAGAGGACCGCAAACAACCAACTAAAACACTAAACAAACCTAAAACAACAACAAAAAAACCCCAACAAGAACAACAAAAAAAATCCACAACAACAAACAGTGGGGAGTGCGGGGAAACAACACACTTTTTCTCTGGAAAGGGAGTAGGATATCTTTTTTTAAACAACCTTCCATTTAGCTGTGTTAAGGATTATTCTCTATTATCCTGCATGGCCAGTGACTGCTTTCCCAGTGATTATGCAAGAAGCTCTCTGACATGTTTGGAACAAGGTTTTGTTATACAAAATTAATCCTACTCTTACACAGAGGAGACCATAGGTTCTGTTGGGAAGGGGACTTAGCCAATTACAAGATGACAGAGAAAGCTAATCTGGTGCAAGGGAATGGTCATGTGGAGGCCTTGAAGACTTCAGAGAAAATGTTCTACCTCTGAGTAGCAGAGAAGTGAGAAAGCAAAAGTGTGTTAGAACAGGTCAGATAAAGGAAGGATATTATAGAGAACTGGGTTTAGGGTTCCTTCTGAGAGCAAAATAACACCAAAAAAAAAAAGGCAAAAATATCCTCATTTTGGTCCTAATCTGGAATTAGAGGCAAATGAGAAATACTTCACACTGCATCTCCAATAAGCATGTTCAGATGATTGATTCTCATCCTTGCTATGTCTTTACTGGCTTTGTGCCTGGTACCAGTTTAATTCTGGGTATCAGAACTTAAAAATTGTTTTTCAGATAAACTACTCAGCCTGACATCTAGGTACAGAGTCAGTGTCAGCGTATTAAAAAAATCACTCAGTTGAAAAACAGCCTTTTTGAACGTGACTGTTGTTAGCTCCCCATATACGGGCCAGCTCTGGTATTGTGCAGCTGTGTGACTGTGATCAGACTGCTGTGAAATGAGCTGTGGGGGAAGAACTGCAAGATGCCACACCAGGGGCCTCCTGCCTTTACTCAGGAAAGCATTTAAAGCCCACCCTTGCCCTCAGTCCTGGCCTGAGCTGCACTGCAGCTTTTGCTTGGCTGCCCACCCAGCTGATTGGGCTCACTGACTTCCCTGGCTCACCCCACAGACTGCTGGCTGGCCCAGGCTACTGCCTGACAACTGCAAACCAGTGTAGGAAATCACAGAAAATTCCATCTTTATAAGGAATTAAAAGGTAAAGAAAATCCTTCTAGAAATCATTCACGCTGTTTACCCTTTGCCAAGTGATTCTATTTAACTCCAGTATCTTTAACTCTATGCAATCTTGGTTTCAGAAGTTTACCATGTGCATGTTACACTTAGTGTTACTACTAATAACACTAATACTAAGCGAGTTAGAATACTAACACCAAGTTAGTGTTCTTCGTTATGGTGAAGCATTTTAATGTCTGAATAAACTCACCAACACTCAGTCACAACAATCAGTGATTATCCTCACAACTATGATGATTTAAAGATGTATAGTTTTCTAGTTTCCATGTATTTGACATGCCACTGATGACTCCAAATACTTCCATGCACTCTTTACTCTGTAAAGCACTGAAATGAGCTAGTTACCCCCACTAAAATCAGCATTCTACTTTTCAAAATGAAGACTGCAGAAGCAGGCAAAAATAAAAACTGGTTTCCCTTGGGCAAGTATGTCTTCTTAACAGTACATAATTTGTCTTCAAGAAACATTTCACTGTCACCCACATCAGATTTTGGCTTTGAATGCCATCAAGCTCTGAGAAAGGTTACTAGTATAATATTTGAAATACTATGCTGAGTTGTTCAGTTCTTGTGTTGCCATAATACAAAAACCAGAGGCAAGATTTTCTTTTTCTTCCACAAAAAACAGACACAGGATATTCTCAATTTTCTCTGATAGGAGTTCTGTTGTGGTATGGGAGTGATTCAGATGAGGGCTTGTAGTTGTAATACATTTCATGGATAAACTGTCAAAACTAGACACTTAAATTCTGACACTCTCCTCCCTTCCATATGGGTTAAATGTCTGAATTAATTGCTCATATGTTTGCTCAACATAAGAGCAAATCCAATTTCTAATCAGGTAGTACGTTAAGCACCATCAGGGATTTTAATTCTACTAGGTTGTCACCATTTATTCTAGCTGTTCAAATTTTTAAAAAATTTAAGCTTTTCAGATTAAAATATGTCAGATCTAAGCTCCACAACTATGATACTGGCCATTAATCATTCAAATAAGAAAATCTTTAATTTACCTACCTTTCTACTCATGAAGATATAGATGACTGGATTATAAGCAGTGCTTGACTTTGCAAAGAAAGATGGGATGATAGCTACAGTTGGAGTTACAAGATTGCTATATCCATACGTTATCAGGAGGGAGACCACTGCATAGGGCATCCAACAAATAAGGAATGTGGAGATCATCAAGAAACACATTTTAGCCACCTTCTTTTCATATTTTAGAAGTTTGATCACTTGAACAGTCTGGAAATCTTCTACACTGCGAAGCTGTAGAGGAGAAAGATAAAATGGTAAAGTAAAATAGCTCTATGTTTTACTTGAAACTGAATAGTTCTACATTCACTGTAATAGTTACACATTCACTAACTTAGCTTTAGGCACAGATGCTCTGTCTGAGGCTATCACCTTATCTTGTGAATCACAATTCTTCTGGAAGTTTACATCATGATTCCCACACTTATTGTCTATATTAAGCACAAAAGTACAATCCGAGGAAAATACAATAGCAAATCTACTAGAAAACAAGCAACCCAGTGATGTAGCAAAACATGCTGCAGTTATCATTGTAAGTATTTTAGAAAAATAACTTGTCCTCATCCACTGGCATAAGCAAGTTCAGTTTACATTTAGTAGTCCTTTGACTAGTTAGACAATCCTGTAGATTTGTGCCATCAGAGGTCTTTAGAGAGAAGAAAATTTCATAAATAGATTTTTCTGTACTGCTCTGCCCCTTTGTTACCTTAAAATCATGAAATTGCTAAAGCAGAATACTAGGCAGCAGGTTCCCAGCATTATCTGAGTGAGTCATAAAATGAGGACAAGATGGGACATGTATGTGAGCATTCTCCATAAGTTATCAGTTGTGCCAATAGTGTTTATTTGAATGGGTCCAGACTAATTACCCACAGAATATGAATCACTAACCCTTTCTGATACTAAGGATCTGGACTGAATTAAAAGCAGTGGCCTTAACATGAAAAACTATTTTAACACGGCTTTATCTCCACTTGGATGAGGAGGAGAGAGAGTTCATGAATCAGAAGAACTACAGAGTTTTCTTTTTCTCTTTTTTCAAGTGAGGATCTGATGTACATTAGTGAGCATAAGCAGTGCCCTACCTTCCTCCCAGTAAAACAACACAGCAAATAGCCCTTGATATGTCTAGGCTGCTTCTCCTCCAGTAGTACATTCTTCCTAGTGACGCCTGACATAGATGAATATTAAACATTAAGAAGTTTGAATAGCAAGTAAGAGTGCAAATTTGGCTCAGATCCAAGGTTAATATACAGCTTCACATTTTTTTCACTGAAAATATTACATTAAGATAAGTTTCATTTGAATTAACTTACCATTCTTACTGCATATAGAATATGGCCATAGCAATATGCCATGATCCCAACAGGTGCTACTAGACAGCCAAGGAAAAAAAGGAGTACAAAGGAGGTATCATTGGGGTCTTTTGACTTCCAGTCCACTGAGCAACCTAGTCCGTGAATTTCCAGTGTGTATCTGTTCCAGCCCAAAAGAGGTGCTCCAGTCCAGGCTAGTGAGTACAGCCAGATGTACGTGATAGCCCGCCAAGACCAAGAGAAGTCAATCACTTTTGCATGGACTACTCGAATGTAGCGTTCATAGGCGAGAACAGTGAGAGTCATAATTGAAACAATTCCTGTAAAAAAATACAGAAAATCAATTAAATTATTCACAAATACTGCAAATGAAGTCCTCTTGATAGATGTTTCCTTTGCTGAAAGGTTAACTCAAAATTAGCTAGCTCATACTGTAAATCTAGCACCAGTAAAACTTTTGGGTGACACCTCATTGCTCAGTAACAACAAAGTCAAACAGAATCACTAACTTCAAAACTACTCAGAGTAGGAAGGTGACATCTAATCCTGTACAATGGCCAAGAAGTAGGACGAGAAAAAAGAGACCAAGTTAATACTTCTCCCTAAACATTATTTGATTAACTGAGGTTTCACAGTCCAAGGTTTGCCATTTTTCCTGCTTGCAGTTGTTGTAGGGTTTGTTGTTCTTGTGTTTCTTTTGGGTTTTCGGTTTGTTTGGGGTTTTTTTTGTTGCTGTTGTTTTGAGTTTTTAAAAGAAAAAGCTACCGTATAAATTTGAGATAATCAGCAATAACAGAATCTGTTAAAAAAATTAATTCAGAGTTAAGATGAAATTAAAGAAAGCCTTCAACAACTGAAAGCATAGATGTGCACCTTTAATGTGAACAAGAGGACTAAAAAAATTTGAATTTTTTTCAAGATATTCTGGAAATCTTTCCATTCCAAAAAAACAACAACCAGGAAAGAGGAAAGCAAAGTGTTACATTGCTGAAGGTGTCCCATCTGAAAGACATTTGGTTGAGTATCCTTTCCTATCTTGCTGCTTTCATAAAAGTATGTCTTCAATTATTTATGCACTCTCTTCCTCTTCTGTCCATCTCAAACCCACTACACAATTATTAATGTGCTGTGACAGAAATCACATGTTATTTTCAGCTCTCAGCATTACCTTACCCACAGACTTTTATAATTTAATGAAGTCAAGGCAATGCTGTCTTGGTTAGGATATAAAGATTTCTATTTCAGTGGTCTGTGACACCTGATGATCAAAAACCAAATTGCCCATCAGGCACCTGTCAGACACCTGAAATGTGTTACAATGCCATCATCAAGCTCATACACACAGCCTCTTAAACAACAAAAGGGTGTATTTCACAGAACTCTCTGAGGTGACAAATATCTCTGTCTAAATCTGTGTACATTTTATCTAATATAAAGCACAAGTATTTTGTCATGCATATGCACAACATTTAATTTCTTCAAGTACATTCATATTTGCCATAACATGCATGTGTATGGTTGTAAGAAGGGTAACTGCAGATTTCACTACCAAAAAGAGAATAACCATTTTTTACTGAGCAGAAACCTCCAAAGGATATCACAGATACCAGATCTCACTTCTGAAAAAAGGATAAGCCCTAACTGAAGACAAATTAACAATAGCACAGAAGCACCAGCAACATGGATTTAGGAAGGCAACCAAGAATAAAAAAATCTAGAGAAATACATCACCTCTGTGTCAAGGTATTCAACAGCAAAGCCAGTGTATTATTAACCAAGTATATCATATCACAGTAGGATATGCTTCAAAATATCTAAAACAGTTACTGAATCCTGCAAGTATTAAAGGATGCCTTTTTACAACTAATGAGTTTACAAAGCTTTCTCATTTAACAGGAAGGATTTCTCACTCTGAAAGAAAAAGTGCCACAGATCTCTTCAAAATGACACTTTTTTTTTAATATGTACTTTTCTGCTAGTTGTCTTTAAACCTTAATCACAAAAAGTAGATATCATTGGGCATGCAGTAGCCTTTCACAACTAGTTTTGTGGGTTTTTTCTTATACAAATAATTTCTGTAGAATTTCATTTTCATGGACTTGAAAGAGAAATTGGACTAGTAAATGTGGTCTAGAAGGTTTCCAAAAAGACTTAAGGCTTCGTTGGTTTCTGTTCTTTTTGACATGAAGTCGACATTTTGTGGGACCTAACATACTGAAAATACACTGAAGAATGTGGAATTAAGCAAAATAGTAGCAGCCATTAGAACATAACTACAGATTTTTATAGGTAGTATTCTATGCTTATACTGGCTCAGTAAATGCTTTATACAACCAAATGCAATTTAATTCCTGAACACAAGGTAAGACAAGGAGTTCCCCTCCTATTTCTCTTGTCGAAATATTAGGAATTACAAAATTTTACCTGACATTTATGAAAATCATCCACAGACATGTTTATGGGGAAAAATTCACACCACTCAATTACAGTCGCAGTCTGCTTACATAGTGCACTAAGGCTTCATCTGTGATCAGTGGAGAGGAAGAACAGCTCCTCAGGATGGTGAGTCAGAATTCCAAAATTAACCTGCTATTCTTTATCACCTTCCTTCTCCCTACAACAATATTCAGTGACTAACATCCCTGTGTACTTTTAATATTTCCCCATCCATTTTTCTATGAGTACTGAATTCTAGCCATGACAAAGTAATCAAAAGCACACACGCTTGGCTGGAAATACAGCTGTTCAGAAACAATAATGTACTCAGTCCTTGACATTCTCAAGGAAGGCACTGGATGCTCAGTATCTCTAAAACTCAGTACATGCATACAGACCTTTGAACAATTTTATATCAAGCCCCTTTCAGTCTGAAACCACTGCTCTTCAAAGACATACTTGAATTTTCCTCCCTCAGCTGTAAATGGGACCTTGGAAAGCCTGTTGGACAGTATGCACCAAAATGCAAATCCCTGTACTGTTGGTATTCAAGAAGTGTCTGGCAGAATGCAGACATGAGGCAAGAAATGCAGGTCACGGCATATTACAGTAAATTCCATTTTGATGCAGGTTCTCTGCTGTAACAAGGTCATAGAAGTAAGAGTAGAGGTTGAAGTAGTTAACCATAAAAGCAAAAATTGGAAACAGACTGTCTTTATAGAATAAGAAAAAAATGTGGGGAATTTCATTCAGGAAATAAAAGGTCATTGCATGCTGCGGAGCCATGGCTGCCTCTTTAATTGTGGTAGATAATGTGAAGAAATACCTGTAAGCACAGGAATACTGAAATCTGCCCTAAGATTAGTTTTAAAACATGTATTAGAAAGACAAAGATTAGAAAGACAAAGTCCCTAACTAGGAGGAAAAACACATTAATTCTGGTGGAGAGTGCTGTAGATAATGATGTTTAAGAGTTATTTGGTTTTTTTTGTTCTTGTTACTTCTACAGTGGGCTATACAACATATGAATTCCTAAGCAAATAAAATTTTAGTGCATTCAACAGGTAGAATAGGTCTTGTGAGTGTGCATCACACCTAAGTAAATATGTTTTTAAATGGGCAGAAGATTTTTTCTGGGGAGCACAAAATATCCTGGGGAGATTCTGATCAAAGAAAAGAGGAAAGTTTTCCACAATGAGAAGAATAAGCCATTGAAATAATCTCCCCAGGGAAGTGGTGCATTCTCCAGTATTGGACTTAAAAAACTCAGGCTGGACAGGGTGCTGGACCATCTTGTCTAGACCATGTTTTTGTCAGGAAAGATTGAACTAGACGATCCTTGTGGTCCCTTCCAGCCTGGTATCCTAGGATTCTATGAATATCTTTATTAATGTACTGTATGATTTGACACCTTTTTTTCCAAAAGGAAACAAAGATTGCAAAAATCTGTACAAGATAAAACTTATTTTGATTTTACTGTATAAAGTCTGTGCAATTTAAAGGTTAATCCTGTGAATTCAAGGTTTCAAATGTTATTACCAAAAGTTATTTAAGCCCTCAAAATACAAGCAGCTGCACAGCTCTCAAGTTATACCACAAACTGGGGAGCTCTTGCTTTTGATAGAAATAATGACTGCAATTCTTGACAACAGGTTTCCAGCTTGTAAAAATTTCAACTACTTTTTTATTTTCAATATCTAGAATCATCAAAAATGGTCAAAATTACTTAGGAGTTTGTGTACCACTAAAAGTCAGTGGATAATAAGTTGTGTACCAGTTTGGTACACAAGGGTGGGGGAGTTCCTTGCTTTTTAATAGGACTTTAATACAGGCAAAGGTAAGAGTACAACACGGAACAATTTGAATTTCGCCTCCATCATGCATCTTTTGCACTATACATCAATATGCAACCAAACCCCATTTGATATTTCTAACAAAAACTCTGAGTTTTTAGCCTCATGGATAGATCATAAAAGCATTAACTGACTGTCGTATCTGTGAATGATCCACGGCAGTGACTGAATACCTTGTATGTTTAGTTTCACAACTACTGGGAATTTAGACAACTGTGTGTGCACTTTGTGGCAACAAATTCCATTATGAAGCTGCAAAATGCCCAAGGGTTTTGTACTGCTATAAGGAGCAGGAGCTTGTCACCTCCACATGTAAATGAGATGAACCAGTAACATTCACAGTGGCAAAAACCTTGAAAAAGTCTGTTCAAGCTCAGTGTGCCACAATCAGTGTGCAACATGCATGTTGACAGTCTGCAGGGTTTTTTTCCATATGCTAACAGCACTGTCAGGTTCCAGCCAAATTTCTGCATAAGGAAAAATTAAACAAACCCCAACATATATTTAATCAGTTACATCTTATTTGAATAATCACCTGTACCTCTGCTGCACTTGATCCCAAAGATGGAAAATTTCTTCTCAAATGGGGAAATTAGAATCAAATGAGAAGTGAGGAAGGGTGAATTTATATGTTTTGGTAGGTGAATTCAATGCAATTGGAGATTAGCTCTGATGTTAAGGTATAGTTTCAAGCACAGTTATGATTTATTCCACATCCTAGACAGTAGTGCTGGAAGTTTATAACTCTTAATTATGATTAACAAATGAAAGAGTTTCAGTTCCTTTTGAGATTATTTTAACTTAGCTACTTGTTTCTCCATGGTACTCTAGGATTCTATTAAATCTGTTCTTTTAACATATTAATGACAATAACAAGCCAGCAAACAAACAAAACATCTAAAGATGCAGCTATAGATTACTTGTTAAACTTGCAAATAAAGTCACAGCTTTCATGAAGTAAAGCAGAGCTTCCCACAAGACCTATCTAGATGGATAGTTCAGTAAGAAGTTGTTCATTTTGAAGTCCCTCACAAATGGACTAAAGAGCTCATTTCTTGAAGGTCTAGAAGTCTGTCTTTAACTGGATTTTGCATCTTTACAGAAAGTAGTTTCCAAATCAGTAGTATAAGCTTGCAACGTGCATGTTTATCAGTTTGCCCCTAAAGCCAAAGCTGTTCTATCAAAATAATTTCTATTTTTTTCTAATTTTCTTTTAAAGCTAATCCTCTAGATTAAGGAGTTCTGTTCTACCAAATAACTAAAAGAAGTGTAAAGGTGGTTTCAGATATGCAAACAAATACATAAAAATTCATCTTTGCATATGCATATTTCCTTGTCCAGAATTCTCTCAGTGAATATAAATGAAGCTACAGAGGAGGGTGAAGTTTATTATGGTTCACTGGAAAAAGTGGATCCTGAAGCCTTTGTTCAAGCAAAATTCGTATTAAACATTAATGGAGCCTCTGTACCTAAGGACTTCATCCATTATTAATTCTGGATTTTCCCCAATGCATATGTCAGGAAAGACTGAGGGAATGTTAAATGATGACAGTTTGATGACAGGCTTAAATGCAGGATTGTGTCCCAAGCAATCAAAAGCACTGGTCATCTGTGGTGTGGATAAATCTATTAACCCAGCAGATCCACCAAATGCATCATATTTCAAATGTACATCTTATTGAGATGAAGTTCTCTGTGCTGGGAATTAAAAGATTCTTTGCTTTTTCAGTGGTCATTAAGCCTTCTTGGCATAATCTATATTTAAAAACAATTAGGGATAACATACACCTGTAGACAGTGTGATTTTCAAACTCTATGCAAGTGTCCATAAAGATGCTAATTTAGTTTGGATGACATTCATATTTTCATTAGAGGAAAAATGGTTTTATTTGCTATACCCTTCTTTTGTCTATTAATTGAACTTTTAGGTAAATTTGACCAGTAGTGAGTGGTACAGTATTAATTTATCTACTTCCAGTCATAGTTGCATATTCAGATGAAGAAATTGCAAAGAAAGTTGAAAGTTTGTTTCTAGTGCATGATAAAATGATAAATTCACAATGCTAACCCAAGCTAGCCAATTCAGGTTAAAACAGAAGTAAACCCAAGGTTTTGATTTGTATTAACAACTGGAATTTCACACCACAGACAAGTGCTAAAAACAACTCCCTAAAAAGAGTGAAAAATACAACCTTCTTGTTATAGATTTCATGGAGCAAAACACATATTTATTTTTTTCCCTCAATATTGATTCTTAATATTAATTTCTCCATGTGAACTCTAGCTGTGATGTCAAGCTTCAAAACAGTCTTAGAACTTTTAACATTAAAAAAGAGGTTGAAGGGTCCGTAAACCAGTCCTATGCTAAATAAAGTTCAGAGGCTGGTAAGCATGTAGCTGGCAGTGCTATGGTACCTATCCCTAACATTTATGACTCCGCATCTTATGAGGTTGAGGGTCTCCGATGCAGGTGAGGAAGGGGAAGCTGGTGGTTGTGTTATCTGCAATATTATCTCATGATGAATTGTTGCACGCATCTGGTAATTAGCTTTATGTTGGTTAACTAAGCAGACTTCAGCGTCTCTTTCACATGTGACATTCTAGTGTGGATCAACTCTTTGCAAGGTTAGGTCCTGGGTATTTCACATGATTAGGAGATGGAATATTCTTCAAGTACGTAACATGTCTGGCCAGATGCCACAATTCCCCCATAGCACTGACCTGACACTTTTCAAGTCAAGCAATAGAAGCTGACTCCTCAGTGTTTTATCTGGTAAGGCAGGAGCATTACGCAATGTTACCTAGACACATGCCAAAAAAATGTCATGTAAGTAGAATACTAACCACTATCTCAAAGATTCTCTAAAGTAGGTTTTCAGAATCATTCCCATCCTATCTCCCCACTGACACACATAAACCTGTCTCTATATTCTTCCATCTTTGGTGTTGGTTTTTTTTTCCAGTCCTGCTGTCTATGAGCATACTCTTTCATATCACACATTTTGGTGAAAAAGGATGGGAATACATGGCACTAGCAAGTGCAACTAATGTTTTTCCTCTTTGCATGCTCAGAAATCAAATCAAAAGGCAAATCTATGACCATAAACTTTTCAAGCTACCATCAGTGAGAATACAGCCTGTTCATCCAAAAATAATGAAATTTAAGAATCTAATACATAGGTCTATTGAGATATCTCTTACTACTCCTACATGACACTTTCTGACACCAGTCCTTTCAATAAATTGGCCTATTACCACCCCTGTGAAGCAACAACCAATATTTTGTTTCAAGCCACTATAATCTAATGAGGACTCCATCTTCCACCCTCTCTCTCCTCTACCCCATATCCTCTCCAATACATTGGTTTTCAGTCAATTTGGGTTGGCTGGCAAACAGCAGGTAACAGTGCCCATTGTAACCACAGAACGTAATGGCATTACCTAAGTAAAATTTGGCTAAGATTTCCCCAGAGCACAAAGGTGTAAGGCTTCTTGTGCTGTTGCCACAAAAATGCAATGCTTTGCATAATGTTGTACACTTGGGTGGCAGTTCTCACCTGCAAGAACCTTGTCTTTTAGCCCACTACATACTCACATTCATGCATGTTCCATTTTCCATGTACGATTCAGTCTGTGATCTATTGCAGAGGAAAGCACTGAATTTTACCTTCCTCCCTGCCCCACCCCACCCCCACCTCCACCACTTTCACCCAAGGAGCTTTTCTGAAAATTTTTTAGATTTCATTCTGAGTGAGTTGCATATTTTAATATGATGAAATATATGCCAATTAAAAACAGTTGTTACAGAAAGCCATTATGGTTATTGTTTGTGTATCAGCCCCCCTCTTAGCAAAAATATGCATTTCAACGTTTAGCTTTTAGCTGGAACAAATTTGGTTATGCTAAAAGCTTCTTGAGGTATTGGTGATCTACATATTTTGATTCAAGGCCGAGGCCCAAGATTTTGAGGGTTGATTGCCTATACTAGCAAATCAGTCTTCCTAACTCTTTCTGAAAGACTCGCCTGCTCAGTGTTTACAGATGGTGCATATCTGATATACAGATTTTCATCTCAGAAAATACTTCTATCTGTAAGTGCCAATTATAAACACAAGCGTTCTCTGTGCTGAGGAACTCATGTTAGTTTCAGTTCTGATTCAAGCCTCGGCAATTACCCTAGCACACATAGGGTCATTCTCATTTAAGCTGCAGTTAAATGTAGCAAAACTGAAGTATGTGCTTGTTTAAGCCACCAGCATTCAATTTCCAGGTTGCAAATCTTCCTCTTTGGAGCCAGCCACTCCAGATCATGGAGGGGTGATAAACTACTTCTTTTTGCTTGGATTTTTTTTAAATAAAATTCTCATTTTTGCCATTTTTATTGTTTTCCTACCAAAATTCTGCATTATATATCACATAATGTATCATATGTGACAATCATTTCTTCTGTATTCTAGTTTTCTTCAGGAGTTATATTAGTGTGGATACATCATTAAATACTTCAAGCTTCACAGTGTAGGTCATTATGGAGAAGACTGCAAAACACATCTGCACTGCACTGCACTGCATTGTCCCACACAATGTCTATATCCTGCCTCTAAAATCCTTACTTAGAACAAAATATATTTCAGTGCCTTCAGAACTGTTAGTTTCAACGAGTTCTGGCAACCATGCAATATACAACTTATTTTCATGGTTTGCCATATTGCTCCCCTGCTCCCAAACATGGCTTATAATTTGGACACAGTCAGTATTGGACACATATTCCTGAAGACTGTCATCTCTACAGAACAACTGCAGCATCATGTAGTGAATAAAATCCAGTTCTGAGAGAGATATTACTTCTGTCAAAGGACATGTATTTTCTCTATCAATTAATCCTTGACCCACACCTAAATGCTGAATCATTATTTTGCATAACTAATTTAAAAAGCAACCCTTCTGCAATCCATACTCACCTTCTTCACATTTGAAAAGCTAGACAGCAGCAACTTAGTAGAAACAACTTTCAGTCTACGGCAAGACAAGCTGCCATTGCACTCTAGATTTGTATTATAAAATATATAACCGATCTATTTGAATTCAGCAATTAGATGTTACAATATGTTTTAGGGGCCAGCTATTTATCACTTCTAATTTTTCAACCAATTTTAACTTCCACATTCAAATCTAAATAGGTGAAAAATCATTTCTCCTAGACATAATAGACTTCAAGTATATTTTATATTTACCTGTCCGATAAAACTACAATGAAATAAATCACCTCATCCAGATTCAATCCTGCAAGCTAGTTTAAACTCACTTAAAAAAAAAGATTGCTAAAGCTGAAAGCATGCTGATTGAATCTCCAGCTATCTGTAATACAAGATCCTAAAACCATCTGCTGAGTAACCATGGAAAATGCTTTTAGTGAGATTAAATCAGTGCATATAACATACATGGGTAATGCACAAGGGTGGCACAGGACATCATTCTGTCACTGTGCGGAGAGTCTTCGATGAAGTAGCTAACAATTATACACAGATAAATGGTTTTGATTTGTTTTAAAATAGGCTGTGACTGAACGCAGGTTCACGGGACACATTCTGGCCCCCCCGGTGGGGGGGCTGGGGAGGATGGGGGCGGGGGGTGGTAGTGTCATTTTGCCTTAAAACAAATAAATAAAAGAACCTCAGCTGTATACACAGCAGGAAAGTACACTCTGTGAAACTACTTAAAATTTTTGTATCCTCCAGTTCACATTACTGGAATGGAGGATACACTGAATAACAACATTTACTTAGTAGCTCATCAAGACCTACCTGCTGTATACCAATGGTGACTTGTCCAGGAGGGACATAATACTTTTAACTAATTTGACACTAACAGCTGGCAGTGTTAGGAAAAGCTCAGAGTTAGGAAAGACGGAAGTTTCTAATCACACTTTAGTCACACTAGCCTTTCAGTTACAAACAAGGTTTCATAATATAAGGTCCACCCCAGAGTACACCCTTATTATGCAATCTTCTGTCAAGAAACTGCCTCAGATAAATGTGTTCCTCAACACTATTCCTGTTATCAACCAGTTTTTTCACTCCTTTCTTCCTTTGCTCAATTAAACTTACCAGAAGTGATAGAACACTACTACTGGCAGATGGTTTATTTGCCATTACTTGCAGCTGAAGCGATTTATGCCTCAGAGGTATGTGTGTATGTTCCATGTGACCAGACCAGCTTACCTCAAAACCCTCAGGGCCTATTCCTATGTACAGAAGGCATTAAAGCAGACATCATTGCCTGTGGGTGGGCAGGACATAAATTTCTCTCACGCACATCAAATTCTGCCCATCACAGCTGTTTAAAAAAAAAAAAAATCTTCTCTCTGAGAAGCCAGCAGATGCACATAAGGAGGTGTCCTCTCTAGAAATTATACCCAAAACCCTGTGCTCTCTGTAACAGACAGCAAACCTCCCAGGTATGAGTTGTATTACTAAATCAGATAAAGAGATTACACAGACCTCCAGTACTTACAGCTTGGTTGACTATGGACTGGAAAAAAATTAGAAGATTTTCACATAAGGAGAGGGTGGCAAATTCAATGGGACTGGCATAGACTTGACTGCACACCTTCACAGAAAGGTGACCCTCCTGGTATAAATACATCACTTAATTGAAGCAGCTACTGTATTATATCAGGATACATCACCTGTTACAAAACAAGCACTGGGCCTCAGTATAACAAAATTAAATGAGGATTACTGTCTAAACCATACAACTACGTCACCAAAGCTTAAACTAAGACTTGTCAGTTAATCATTTATGTCATTTCCCCACACTACTATATGAGGTGTTAAGGATGGCTTTATAATAGCAAATAAAGCCCTTTACAGAGTCTCTGATGTGAAGACATCTGTACCTAAACTGTATCCTGACTTTGCTGAGTAAAAGAAAATGGAGATTGTTACTTATGTAACAGGGACAAATGTTCAGCAGTCAAAATGACCACTTTTACTTTGTAGAAAGCAGATCTCTGCCCCTTCTGAGGGCTCAGTAAAAAACTTTCAAGTCCCAGAAAATGTAGCCAGTAGCACAAACAGCAAGTTCTGAGTTATACAATGCAACTCAAGAAGCAGTCGGGCTTGTCTCAAGAAAAAGTTAAGGTAACACAGATCGGACTATTGTAAAAAACACAAAAAAGAGCCATATATTTAAAGACAGACAATCTGCAGTTCTGCTGCTGTCTTCTCAACTTCAGACCATCAACAGTTGCTTGCATTGTCTAAGTTCTGGATGTCATGTACCTCCAACTGGCTGGTGAAATGAGAAACACGAAAAAAAATTTCAGTTTCTCCAATCCAAAGTTATTAGTAGTGTAGAGAGGGCCGTCCTTGTTGCCATGAGGGGAAAAAAATGTTGGCATTATGTAACAAAGGCTTCTGAAAGTACAGATGCTACCGGTTTATTCTAAGCATACATGTCACCTATATATTTAATCAAATTGTCGCCCTTAAGAGCAAAACAGCAATACCTTGAGCTTGGATTTTAAAACAGTATGAGCAAAAGCCTTATAAAAATACATGTGGAAATTTAAAATAAAGCTGCAAGATCATGATTTTCAAAGTGATTCCTGATCAAGTAGATTAATTAGAAAGAACCTGATTTTTAAAATTTGTTGAGAATTAGCTCTGAATTTAACATGAAAATTACATTTTTTTTTAAAAAAATAAACAAGAAAAAAAGGAGATTTAATAATTTGTTCCAAACTTGTTTACTGTCAGGATAACCTTTCATTTATAGGTAAACAAATGCAGAGGACAACCTACACCAAGTATTGGGGCTTAGGGGCTGTTCCATGGAAAAAAAGGTGCATAAGGATTCTCTTATTTTAACTTAAGCCTGAACAGCCTTCGGACCTGGAGGGCTGGCACTGAAAGATCCCATAACAACATCCAAGTTCATACCCAAGAATGAAATTGAATAGCTCTAAATAATCAGGTTTTGGTCATCTCATGTAAAATGAGCTGGACTGGGTCCAATCCCAGGACCACAGCACTAAAGTAACCTCACATGATCGGTTGTGACTTTAACAGACTCCATATCCATGGTATCAGAGCTACCACCACTTTATTCTAGAAACATCTTTATTACGTCATTCTGGCTTACTGAGCAATTGAACACAGCAAAGCTGTAAATACTCTGCTTACTTAATGAGAACTTCACTTTTAAAAGCTGTCAGTTTTGTATATATTCTGATCAATGACCATACTTTGTATTCCCAAAAGTTCCTGGGGAGACTGTTATGCTTTAAGAAGCCTTACTAGGTAATACACATGCAAGACTTCCATTACATCACTTTTCCCACCACTATCACCTAAAGATAATCAGTGGCTGGAGCTATTATATACAGGAGAAATATACTTATAAATATAGTACCTAATTACACTGAATGAAATCTTCAATCAGTATCTTCACCACTGCCAGGCAAAAAACACCCAACACACACACACAAAAAACAAAAAACCCAACAAAAAAACCTGTAACATCCCACCCAGAATCCCCAAACAACAACAAAAAACCACAAAACACATGCAAACAAAAAACCCTTCAAATTACTGCTTTTTTCATTGACATATTACAAAATGAAAATAGAAGCTGTGGTGGCAATAGTCCAGATGGCAAACACAGTGTGATGCTACCTGCAGGGCATCATTTATAGTTTTGTTTCTTCAGCATTGACGTGTCCCTGCACTCCTGTGCAGGTAGGGAACCACTTATCTTCAAAACCAGAAAAGAACAATCTTTCTATTTCCAGATGAGAATATGAACACAATACTGCATACAAAAGCAAAGGTTAAGATTAGACATAAATTTATCAGGTTAGCATCCAATTATAATACCAAGTGGAATATTCTCTATTCCTTTACATGGAAACTGAAAAAAATAACGTTCAGGAATGATGCCTGAATTTCAGTTACGCATTTACTCTGCAATTGCGTATGAGAAACTACACACAAACACACACTTTTCTAATGATAAAATAATAAATAAATTCTTCCCACTGAAACACATTATGGAAGAGGAACATAATGTGACCAACCACAGGAAGATATGATTTTGCAAACCACTGACACTAAGTAGACTACTCTCTAGATAAGGCCCATGAATTTGCCTACATTTCTTTGTGAACAAATTTATTAAATAAGGGGATGCAGGAAAGCATCAATACTGCATATATTTATAGTAACACATTATGTAGCACACTCCAAAATAAACAGAAATTAAAACCCACATGTGGTCAAACAATTTGCTTGCCAATTTACATACTCCCTTGTTTCTATTTCTTCTATTTTGGAAGACAGTATGAGATTATTATAGTCTAGTTTTTAACATTAACCCTACTGTGTATCATTTTTTGATCCCATATGGGAAATGACTTCATCAAAAATAGTAAGTACAATATGTAAGAGATAAAGATAGGAAAAGAACTGTACTTTACATCTCTTGTGTGAGCTTAATGTTCAGCTGCCCGCCAGAGTTCCAGCGGGCAGACACTTCAGTGTCTCCAGTAGTTGAACAGCCTAAGTGATGCAGACAGATTTATACTAGCAAGGTTCTCTACTACTTTCCCCGAGAACAATAGCTACAGAAATGTCTGAGAGCTGTCCACCACAGAAATCATGCGGTACCATACCTTGCACAAATAGTTAATTACATCCTGCATCCACCATAACTTCCAAGATGTAAGATTTTTGCTGCACTGTGCAGCAGCAGTCAAATCAATCAGGAGTAACCACGCACCTTCCTCCCAGTAGCCCACCAAAGGTAAACTACAGTGCCATGTGAAACAGCCAATCTATGCAAGAAAACTACAAAGCTTACTGAAGACTTTAATGTGCCTTATTAGAGGCAATTTTCAGTGCATACACATTACATGGGTACACTGTCATCCACCTGTAATTTATACACCTCTCCCAGAGAAGAAGTACCTGACACGAGTTTGAGATTTGCTCATTTTGGCTTCTGATTAGCCAAATATTTACTTTCACCATTAGAAACACAACCCTATTCTTTTGCAGCATTCTTTACTGATAAAAACAAAACCATATTCGTTTTAACACACTGCATGCTCATAGCTAAACTGCAATGTACTCTTCCACAGACTTATGCAAAGGGTATGTATGAATTTCAGGAAAGAAACAAGTGAAGAGCTTATAGGTTTCAAAAATGGAAAAAGCGTTAAGTACTCCTTCTGCAGCCCTAAAATCTCACAGGAACGAGTGGTTTCTCAATGCCCAAAGGTGACACCTCTATTACTGAAAGATTGCACCCGAGTTTCACATCTGGATAAAGAAATTCAAGGCACTGCCACACGCTGCGTAGCTGGGGAGGCTGCGGGAGCATTCCCACAGGGCACAGCCGGGTTTCCACCTGTTCCACTGGGGCGGGACACTGCTGATCCTAAACCCAGAGTCCTGAGCGCTCCTTACCCACAGACTGGAGCGCTGCCTACAGCATACAATCCTTTACGCTCATGAAGTCTGCGCAGCCCTCGGTCAACTCGAGGCCCCTTCTAACAACGCTGCCATCCTTTCCCCTAGGTGGCCCCTCACTCCGGCAAGGGCGGGAGGCCGACAAACTGATTTCTCGAAGAACTCACTTTTCGCTCGGGATCGCCTTTCCTCCGCACTGCCGATCTTCTTACCAAAGTCCCCCCAGCCCCAGCCCCGGCCCCGGCCCCGCTGCTGAACCGGCGGGACGGAGCTGCGAGGGGCGCGGCGCCGCCTGAGGGAGCGGGGCGGGGGACGGGACAGTTGGGGACAGCTGGGGGCAGTTGGGGACAGTTGGGGGCAGTTGGGGACAGTTGGGGACAGTTGGGGACAGTTGGGGGCAGTTGGGGACAGTTGGGGGCGGCTGGGGACGGCTGGGGAGCGGGGACGGGCCGCGGCACCGCCGGCAGACTCAGGGCAAGGAGGGACCCGTCGGGAGGAAGGGGCGGCGGGCGCGGCTCCGTGACCCACCGAAGAGGCTGCTGCTGAAGCCGTCCCAGACGCATCCCGCGGCGTCCCACACCCAGCGGCTCCTCAGGCAGGACATGAAGGTAAGGCTCACGCCGAAGACCGACACCAGCAGGTCGCTGAGGCTGATGTTGACGAGGAAGAGGTTGGTGGGCGTGCGGAGCCGCTTGAACTTGTAGTAGAGCACCAGCACCAGCAAGTTGTTGCACAAGCCCAGCATGCCGATGGTGGCGACCAGCAGCGCCAGCAGCTCGTAGGTGCCGGCGCTGAAGAGCGGCCGCTCGCCCGGCGCCTCCTGCTCGGCCGCGGCGGGCCCCGGGCGGCTGGCGGTGCCCGTGCCGTTCCCCGAGGGCATGGCTGGCGGGCCGGGCAGGCTAGGGCTCCGCACCCGCACACAGCCCCATGCGGACAGCTGTTGGCAGAGGCAGCGGCTGGAGCAGGAGGAGGAGCCCCCGCCGCCTCCCCGCCCATGGAGGGCGCGCCCTCGGGTGGCTTCGCCCTCGCCTGCCCCGGGGCGGGCACGGCCGTGGATGCTTCTCCGCGTGTTCCTTGTTGCGCCTGGTCACCGTCGTGAGCAGTCCGGTCGCGATCGGGATGTGTCTGGTTTCGTTAATAAAAATGGTCTGTGCGCTGTGGCTCGGTGGGGCTGCCGTCAGCAGCGCTTCCCTCAGGGCAGCCGCGTTTGGGCAGACCGCCAGCGCGCCCAGCTCCGCCGAGAGGGGAAACCGGCCTTTGGGCTTCTTCTCCAGATGTCCTGCCAGTGAAAATTCCTGTTCTGGCAATAGTTTCTTCTCAGGGGCTCCCCCGCCGTGCTCGCGGGTGGCCGTAGGTGTCGGAAGCTCACGAAGCGACCCGCGTCATCGTGGCCCTGGCAAACTTGCGTGAGGGAACTCTTTTTTAAAAACGTCAGCCGCGGAGTAAGTAAGATAACAAAGTTCGCACCACGAAGTCACCTGTTTTCATGCCTTTGTCCCCAGTGTGTGTTGTGTGGGAACAGCACAGGAATGCCCAAGCTGCGCGTGTGCAGCACTAGCGGGTGTTAGTCGAGGTGTTGTCCTGAGCCCCAGATGCGCTGCGGTGGCTGTACTGTCTCCCAACCCATCCCTGAATGTATCACAATGATTTTTGCTCGGCATGATGCTATGCACAGAACATCTTACCAGACCAAGCATCAGTATTCCCCAGAAGAATACTTCTAGTTTGTTTGCTTTACTGCTGACCAGCAAATGTGCTAATGTACGACAGTCTTCACAAGGATCCAAATAAAACTTAAAGTTTAGCCCTATTCTTAGTTTAGCTGGGTTAAAAAAAAAAAAAAAAAAAAAAAAAAAACCCAAATGGAATTAAAACCATTTTAGCTTGGTCCAGACAGTCAGTGATAACACAAGCACCATGGCTGCAAAGTCCAGACTCAATTCTCAAGCTTTCAAGAGAGCATGGACTGGGATCCTATACGCTCA
>JAWWMO010000121.1:46986251-47067028 GCA_035047845.1 Dendrocincla fuliginosa
TAGTTTAGCTGGGTTAAAAAAAAAAAAAAAAAAAAAAAAAAGATAGTTAAATATATCAGCTCTGAAAATAGCAGAATTTTCATGGAAATTTGGGAGGAAAAATACCTGTTAGGGAGTTTTTCCCTCTCTTATACACATAGTGGTATTAAATGGTCTAGACTGAGAGTGTGATTCCTTGTGGACTGAGACTGAAAACATGCATAAGTGAGATAGGTTTGGTGTCTTTTAAAACACATATCTATATACAAATTATGTGACAAACTAGTGCTGTAATACAAGGGTTAGGAATAAAGAAAGTCATAGGTCACAAAAATAAAACACTGATTTAAACACTGTTATAACAACATACTATTCTCATCAATGTTAACTTTATTTCCAATCAGTGTTTTTAAATTCCTCAAATATGATTTGAGCAGTAATTGAAACCTATTGTGAAAAGCTAGTCCAGTCTGTTTCCTTATCACTGGTCTTCAAGGGTTTTCTCATTACAAAGGCAGCATGAGCTGCCTTTCTCAAATCAATTATATTCTGTTCCCCCCATAAAAGCTGTATTTATAGAACACATGACCTTCCAAAATTTCCAGTAACACAGTACTTGAGCATGGGCTTTAGGGAAGGCATAATTTTGTCTTTCCTCATCCATTAAAGAGATTCACCTGTGCCTGACAGGCTGTGTGCAAAAATATTATGTCAATACAGTTATGGGTTTGCTTAGAACTAGTCACTGCATGCTGAAACTCTTAACAATGACATGGCTGGAGCAAGTTAGTGCTACACCTCTTTGAGAAGACATCTCTGCCTCTTGCCTTTAAAGGAAAATCTTAAATTGTCTGTCTTTTTATCCCTGCAAAATGAAAGGAGAGAAAAGGTGGTAGGGCTAGCAGGGGAGAAATGTAATTTAGTGAGTAGTACATGCCAGACAACACATTGGCAGATTCCATTATATACTCAGGGTTTCTAAGCAGTATTTCACTACAGCACCTGTCAAAAATACTCCCTCTAGCTGTCTTTGGATTTCTAGAAAATAAGAGAAAAAAACCTATAAATTGCATTTTACAAAGATCAGACCTGAGAATTCATGGTTTGGGCTTTTTCATAGCAAAATTAAATATGCACTCTTTTCAATGCTTGATTTGCTAGTAGTCACATTACTAATACTGTTGAGTTGCTAATGTTATTCAAGTGGTCTTGAATACTTCATGAGCTTTCATATGCTTCATGACAAATGAGTTCCATTTGTCTTCCATGCAGTGTCACTACTCAGATGAGGCACAACAAAAATGAATGCTGTATTATTTTATCATCAGGTCAAAGGCAAAGCTGGAAACAGGATCCTGATCCCTGATTCTAGACCAGCTTCCATTTTACTTAGCCCAGTCTAAAACCATTGCAGTTATAGTTTTAATAATCTAGCTTTTCATGCAATTGAAAATATGAAACATTTAGGAAACCTAGACATCTGCTTTGCAATGTTTCATGTTTGCACTATTTTGCACTGGTATTTGGACCAGACCCTGCTCATCAAACATGCATGAATATTAATGGAAATGCTGCACAAAGGATTTTACCTTTATTGTTATTGTTGCATAAAAGGATAAACCACAACCCGCTGTTTGCATTTCTGAAAGTGTGTGTGTGTGTGTGTGTGTGTGGCTTCCTGGAAGTGCATCTCAAAGTACTAAATATATATGTAGCTGAGTCCATGGGATTAAAAAAGTACAAGAAGCAGCATGAATACAAGGTCCCCAGTCCTGTACTATAAAAACAGTCTGTAAGACTCACAAGGACTTCCTAGATCACTTCTGCAACTGTCCTTTTAACATGTTGTCTGTTATGCACAAACTTATATGGAATGGAAGACCACATTGGCTGTAAATTTTCACCTGGCCAACATATGTTTATATATGCATGAAACAGACCTTAAAAGCTAGCCTTGGAAATAATAATTCACAACTGGAAAGTTTGCAGATGTCTAGGACTGTGTTCAGAAATTCCCTGCCTTTGCTGTATTTAGTAATTTGAAATGTTTCAGCACATCAGTGTCTCTCACATGTTAGAGCTGAAGAATCTGAAGCAGATTAAATAAAGTGTCAAAGTTACTGCTACTCTCTAAGCTTATGTAGAAATACAAACCACACACCATGACTCCCAGTTGTAACTGCACCATCAAAAATGTCAGGGCTTTTGCAGTGAGAATGCTGGGGGGTGGAAAAAGTGTCTTGAGGCATTTGAGACCTATTTAATTTTCATGTTTGTTCATTGACTTATACATTGATTTCACTCTTTCTCTCTGTTCTGTATCTTCTACTAGTGTGCCTTTCTAGTCACAGGCTCTTTCCCATCTTTCCTGACAAGGAGGAAGTGAGCAGAAAAGTCAAGCTTTTGTCCATACTAAATATATTTATTTTAGGAGTCAGATAATGCTGGGGGCTTGCTGCCTGTTTTGAACTTTGCAAAACTTATTATTTCAAAGGCCATGGTATTACGGTCAGACTGCAGGCCTCTCAAAACAAAACAAATCAAAACAAAACATCCCCATACCCCTGGCTACCTGGCTTCAGCTTTTTAATTTGTATTTTTACAGTCTTCTCCTGGCATTTTTTTTTTACGTGTTCTTTTTACTATTCTTTAACCTTAAAGGCATATGAAAGCCAAGTGATTATTCACAGTGTAGCTACAGTGCATATCTACAGAGCAAGGGAGAGTTTGTGGACAGAAAAAGCCTTTCATTTGTTCTGAACCACTTGGCATTAAAGCAAGGCTTTTAATATATGTTTACACCTGTTGATAATGCAATATGTAAGTATAAAAAAAATGCACAAGCCTAATGGCAAAAGTTTAAAGTAGAACTTCATCTTGCAGAACTTGTAATCCTAGCTATATAGTCTAGCCCATACTGGGATGTGAACTTTAAATCATAAAGCAGGTTAAGTGGAAAAGTTGCAAGAATCTGAAAATATTCTGTACTGAGAAAAGTGCTTGGCTCAGACACAGTTCACTGAAGCAAGCACAAGTTGGGCAGCAGGGCGTAGACCCAATCTTGTGAGGTGTTGGCATGCTGTCAGGACATCTGTGCTGCAGCTGGAAGTTGGCTGCAGACTGTTCCATGATGTGTGAGCTCTAGTATACCTGTTGTGTACAAATAGCTGTACTAGCTGCAGGTGTGGTTCATCTCACCCTAATCATGTATTTGAAAGTTAAGCACTTAAGACCAGGAAGATTAATAACTCTCTAAAAGTATTTGTTATTGTTGACTGGCACATAAGGTGACTTGAATTATTAACATTTAGATGCCTAAGTTAGGTGAGATGAACTTCATCTTGGCTATACAAACCTGTTTGCGACTGTGTTACATGCTCAGGTGGCAGATGCATATTGATGCCTCTGTGGCACTTGTTTCTTGCTAGGGAGATTAAAACAAATGGTGATATATACTTGCACCTGCTGACATCATGTCTCCCTTGATTATATAGACACAGCTCATAAGGCAGCTTGAACCAGAAACACTAGTAGTGTAAAACCAGTATATGACCAGTAACACCAGGTTTTGCAACAATAACCCTGTGAAATTCAGTTGTGATATAAGCTAGTTTGATGGTTTTTTTTCAGAGAATAACCATGCGTAAGAATTCATGCCTATGTTGCAGCTTCTTGTTAGTATGACAAACACGAAGTAAAAGTTGTTTAAAACTCACTGCCCCATTATCATTTTCCAGAGTCCAACATACAAATCAATAAATAGTGCATTGGAAATAAACGTTTTAAAAGTATCACTTGGTCATTTCAGCTGTTGTTAGTGACACAGAAGAGAAAATGCACTTTTATAGCAAGGAGTGCATTACTTTTGGGGTGATAATATCAAGGCCAAAGTGAAAAATTAAGCCAGTAGGATGAAAGAGCAAGCTAGTGGAAATTTGAACCTAATAACACCCCTTAAACACTTTTTCATGGAAGAAATTTAAATTTTACAATGCTAAACCTATACTGGTCAGTGTTCTGAACTCAAGCAGCTCTTTCCTGATTGGACTGCAAACACAGCCAGGTTTAAGGGAATGTTTGTAAGGAAGAAAAAGCGAAGGATAGGTAACTTAGCTCAAAGGAATCAAAAATATAAAAAGAATACAACTTGAGGGACTGATTTTCCTCTATTTTTTTCCTTGTTAAATGGCTGAGCTTTATCTGGGCCAAAATCAGAGTCAGAAACAGTGTCTTATGTGCAAGAGCCTCTTTAAGGGTGGCTATGGCCATTTTAGATTTTACTGTGTTTTCTCTGGGCTATTCTGAACCATAATTTTACCTGTGGATAATTTACCTTTGCATGTGACTACCATGCAGAGTGACTGGCAACCTGATACAGGCAGAAAAGAAGATCTTTCACCTTTTGCTATTTCTCTTTTGCAGTAGCTTTGGGTTATTTGTTATGAGCCCTCAAATTACATGGTCAGAATTTTAAAACTTTCATAGAATTTCATAGACATATGATAGTGCTTGCGATAAAGACGGAAAATTATTGATTTTTCAAATGAGCTGCCATTCTTGCAGTGAACTTGCTGTAGCTGGTCTTTGCACCTGTGCAGACATACATATCACTAACTTTGGATAGGTCTGAGAATCTCCAATAAGTGAGACTAATATGATTATGTGGTAAGAAGAGGAGAGTTGGGACGGTTGACTTCTGAGTAATAATCAATTCTACCATAGTCCATATTAAGTGCTTTCCACACTATCAGTAAGGGAGACAGGAAAGGAAATGCTTTTAATTCAGTTAGCGCTACTGTAGACTTACTAATGCAAGAACTTCCTGTTACTCATCAATTTAATATTGAATATTCCTTTTAGACTTTTCTTATCTTCTAATAAAATTCCTATCTTCTCCACTTTTGTATTTCAGTCCACTCAGTCATCACATCTTATTTTAAAATTGTATTGTACATTTTTTTTTTTAATTTAGACATCGAACACAAAAAAACCAGCTGGTACTGAAAGCAATGGTTCCTCTTTGGGGTTTCTGTGTGTTTTCATTATTTAATATAGCATGAAGTTTCCTCATGGCTTCTTGCAAGAGAACAAAACATGTTCTTAACCTTCCCATTCCAAGGATGGACGCTACTGCCTTTTATGAACCATAAACCACTGTTACTTATTTGAAGATAAGATGATAGCCTGATGCTAGATGACACAGACTGGAAAAATGAATCAACAGGAAGCACTGCATAACAAGGATTCAGCTGAAAGCAATGTATGAAATACACAGTAATTCTGACCAAGATATAGTATCTGACCGACCACTGGGTACCTTGACACAGAACAAAAATATTTGCCTGAAACTTACTGTTGTGATTTGCACAAATGGATCCTCAAGCTATCCCTCACTTTTACAGGAATCATTGCTGCTTTTTTTCTGCCAAACTCTTTTTCTTATTCTAGAAGACATGCTCATTGCAGTTGAGCAGGAGTATCCAGAAACTTTTGTGCTCTTTCCAGTGGAAATGATGGAACTTCAAGGAGTCGGATTGCTTGTCTTAGGTAGCATAATACTAGACACCACTTTCCCTGAAGAACTGGCTGTATCATGCAGAGATATTTACATACATTATTTTTAGCAACTTTGTTGAATACCAGTTAGTTGTCTTCCCTATATGTTTTTAAAATGTTCTTCAACTGATTTTCCTAGTATATGTGAAGTCTATGGTCTTTATCTCTGTTTTGGTTTGTTTTTTTGAAGAAATTACTTTGATAGTCTCAAACCGTGCCTTAGTGATACCTTGACATTGCCACAAAAAATAGAAAGTGTAATTTCTTCTTCCTTTTCAACTACAGAATCTCCACAGAGCAAAAACTCTGTGCTCAGCAATTCAAGAAAGCCTTGACCAATAAGCCTGGCATCAGCCTTGAGTGAAGTAATAGAAAAGTGGATCTGGAGATCAGTAGCTAAAGAACAATACAAAGAAATTGATCAACGTGGTCTACAGAAAAGTGAGTTTAACGCATAGTCTGAAATTCATTATTTGACCACAGTACCGACTTGCATTTTATGGTATAGTACAGCAACATGGCATGGCATCAGCATTCTTTAAAGAGGTTGAAAAGATTAAAAACATGGAAAAGAATCACAAATATTATATAGACATCTGAAGGAAAGTGCTGCAGTAGGATGCAGAGAGTTCAGTTTCCTTTAATTAATAGAAGAAAAAAATCAAATAGAGAAGTAGTCCAGGTACAAAGGCTTCCTACTATGAGAATATACCTACTGTTACTCTCAATTAGTGAAAACATTCCAAAACCTGCTGAATGGAAGCTGAAACCACAAAAAAATCATTTAAGAACCTTAAATTTTACCAATGTGAGCAATTAACCTTTGGAACAAACATGATGGATGCTCCATCTTTTTGTGTCTGAAGATTAAAACTTGACACCTTACCACAAGTTATACTTTAGAACAAGACTGTTAGGCTCAATATAGTGATAAATGGCTGATATTTAATGATCCATAATATAAAAGAGATAAAAGTAGGTCTCAAGGTCTCTTCTGTCACCAATTACATTAGATAACATAATCTCACATGCCAAGTTATTTAGTGATCCTAATTCATGACCTAGGGCCACTTAGTGAGTAGGATTCTGTGATGTAATGGGAGGTTGTGACATCAACAGTTCACTACCGTATTTTCAAGCTTGAGATGCTAAGCTGTTATTATGTAGTTACATTATTATGTAATGCTTGGTATACCTGTCATACAGCTTAGTCTCGTATGAACTCATGTGAGAATTTAAGATTTAAGGAGCAAAGGAAGACTTGGACTTGGATGTAAGAAGAGCTCTCCCTCTTACCTTGTCCCCTGTTATTAAAGGATGGATAGTCTTGAATTGCTGGATTTCAGTAATGCATTGGAGCAGTTCCAGAAACTGGTGGATAAAATGATAATCCAGAAGACAAAGGAGAGATCAGGCTTGTATACTGAAGATGATGGTAAGAGGTATTCTTTCTGATGGAAAAGTGCAATTTTCATATAGAGAGAATGCGTTGTAGAGAGAAGACTATAACAAAGAAGTCAATGTTCTAACTGTAACTCTTTGATTTTTACAGGAAATAGACAGATTGCACTATCAGAGTGTTTTTTTCCTCCTATTAGGACTTCTGGCCAAATTATAAGGCTATGGTGATCGCTCACAAAATGTAATTGGTGGAGGTGCCACATATAGAAGTTAGCATGACGTGACATTTCTGTAAAAGCACAAACCCAATGAACTATGTAAATCCAGTTGCTAAATGTAAATAATGGGGGCAAAGTTTTGCTTTTCTGAATGCGAATGGCTATTGCTGCATGAAGGGCTAAGCTTTATTCCACACACCATTCACATTCAGAAAAACAAATCGGAATCATGGACTGAAAGTAAGGGAAGAAAGAAGAGGGGAGGAGTTTTTTACCCATTCTTTTATCTGGTTCCTGTCATGCACTACAAATTAGATAGTTTTGAAAAGACCAAACATTAAGACTGATTTTTTTTCCTGAATGCTTTAGTGAATACAATGTGAGGGGCTAGAAGTTGAATGCTATTGATATTGAAGGGGAAATAAAACCAGAGATAGGGTGGATAAAGAAGGAATCTGTTGCTTGCAAGTTTTAAACTGTGTGAATATTGTTCCTTCCATGCAGATGAGATAGACTACAATAAGTTCTATAAAACCACACGAACACTTTTTGGTTCAGCAGTCAAGGATCATAATATTCAGGCCTTTTTCAGGAAGACTATCAACAACCTTGAGAAGCCAGACTGGTTAGAGGTAAGGATTTCTGAAATTTTATTAAATGTAAAAAACCCTAATTAGAATCTCTAAATGGCAGCAGTATTTATCTGTTGATTATGTGTTGTTCATGAGTCTGTTGTTTCATGAGTTCCATGGCATAATGGGGCACTCTCATGTTGTTATTATCCTAGCTGCCTGGAGCCTGGGTATGTTCAGGTGTTCTGAACTACTTCAGTGATATGCATTGTCTTCAGGTTTCCTGTCAAAATGCAAAATCCTTTATGACTACAGAAAGTGATTTGTGCTCTGAGGATAAGTCTATATTTATATAAACCATCAAAAATGCTTCCTCTCTTTCTTCTGTTTGCTCTCTTCTTTTACCTTTGCTTCCTCTACTTTATCTTCACCTGTTCACAGGCCCAAATCTTGCCTTGACTTTAAATATGAAGTGTTAGAGGTATGGCAGCATATTTTAGTCAGAGAATTCTGTATGTTTTATTTAATTCTATAGATGAGTGTGATCCACATAATCAATTCTTCTGTCTCTAGTGAGGTACTCTATGAAAGAGTAGATCTGTTTTATCCTCCTTGTTTCTGCCTGCATACAGCTTAAGGATTTTCTCTGCCAGAGTTGCAACGGCACGCTGTGTTTAATATCCCTTCATGGATTTGTAATCTATCCATTTGTAAGTTACTTCTGCATCCACCTAAAAAGGATGCTTCCATGGCATCCAGGTTTTCACATTTTATGAAAAAGTACTTTTTCTTGCCTTTTTTTAGACATGGTGCTCTTTTTTATTTGTGTGTTTTGAGAAATGAACACTTGCTCTAGAAATGTGATTTTTATTACGATATCTCCCATAGATAGTGTTTCAAGTAACTGTTCTATAAAAATGACTGAATCTTAGATTGTTAGAGCCAATCTCTATCAAGAGCATCCATCATCATATATTACTGTAAGATTTTGTCTGTTTGTCTCTTACCTGAAGACAGAATTGTGCAGATGGGACATAACTTCCAAGACACAGTGACTTTCCTATGATAGCAGAGGTGGCATTCCATACATGCGAAGTCCTTTCCGGTCTTAAAGCTTTTGACAAGGTGTTAACAAGTGACATGAAGTATAAATTCATCAGCATATTTATGTTTATGTTGCTCTGGAACATCACAGTATTATTTGAACTTTGAAGATACCCAGCAGCTGTTCTTTCCATGTTACCAACAATTGCTATCAAACAATTTCCTAATACCAACTTAAAAACAGTGTGTTCGGCCCTTTCTGTTTAACAAGGTTTTTAATGGGAACATTACTCACAGACTTAGCTCATGTCAGGCATTAAAGATTTCCTTCAAGGAGGGCTTGGGCCAAATCTGGACAATAACTGACAGTCTGAAGGACTGACAGTCCTTCATTTAGGGTAGCAGAAGAGTGGCAATTATGTTCAGGGTTATTGGTTTATAGGAGAACTAAAGGAAACTGTTCATTTACTGAAGTGAGTATCTTTTACTCCAAAACCTTACCTGAGTTTCTCATGCAGTCAAACTAGTTACCTGAGCAATATAATTACACAAGCTAGCACAGTGTGGGGTATAGTAAAAGAGGTAAAACCCTCTTAGTTTCCTTATGAAATCTGTGGGGAAATTGCCTGGGATATAATTTCCCAGAACCCTTTCTATGAGCATTCCTGAAATTTTACCAAGTGAAAACTGACTGATGACAGACTTTTAAAATGCCTTGTGCATGAACCTTCTTGAAAAAAGCGGAGCATGGTAAACAATTAATCTTCACCATCTCACAGCATTTATTTCATGAAGAAGATGGATATCAGTGAGACTATCAGTGCTGTAGGGAATGAAACAGAAATATTTGTTGTTTCTCTACTCAAAAGAATCTTGATTAAAGTGTTAATGGGTTTTTTCCTTTGTTTTATCTTGTGAGGAGAAATATTTAACATAAACTGAAAATTCATCCATGACAGAAATGATAATTCAGTTATGAAAAAGACAAAGATCAGACTGTTTGAATCAGACTCAATGTTGCATTTCTTTCTTTACTGTGACACAGCCTTATCCAGCACAATTTGAAATCTAATACTGCATTTTAAAGCTGTAGTGAGTTTTTCAAATTTTTGTTTTCTTTCTGTTTAGTGACAAATCTGATTGTCCATATATATTACAAGCCATCTATACATTATTGAACCTAAATCTAAGTTCCTTTCAGGAAAAAGAAAAAAAAAAAAAGTAAGATTTGGTTTAGAGGTAGTCTTGGTAGAGAGAAAGAAATCAAAACCTCATTAAGAAAACTACTGACTCCTGAAATTCTCCATATTTAGCCTACACAGAAACAGAATAATTCTTGCATTGATCATTTGATTGTTGTCTAAGCCCAATTTACATTAACCGTAACTTCAGCATCAGGTTTTGATCTCCTGTAATTGTGGTAATATCCTATCTGTTAGTATGGAATCAAAACAGATCCTTCCAGGATTATTTGAATAAGTTCTAATAAAATAAAATGGGATCCGTTTGTATTCTACGTATTATGTGGTGGTGGTCTTTAAAAATTTTTGTTTTTTGACAAACTCTACAGTTTCAAAATGGTTCAGGTAATCCTGTAGGGTTACTAATGTCAGAAATTAAGCCAGTTTTCTAACTGGCTAGCTATGCCAGAGACTTATAAGTGTAAATGTAGTACAGCCCTAAATTCTCCTCATCACCTTTTTTTTATTTTATTTTTAGGTTGACTCTATTTAACACTTGAGCAGCCTAAATACCACTTGCTCTTCTCATTCTCCTTAGTCTTTTCATTCCTTTTAAGTGAAGCTTTTTTTTTTTCCTGAAAAAAAGAAAATCAAACAAACAAAAGACCCCACAAAGCAAACAGAAAAAAACACCCCACCAAACCCAAATAAACAAGCAAAACAAACCAACAGCAAATCTGCTCCTTTACATGCTTGAAATTATTATTGGCCTTTTAAGACTGGAAAGTATATTAGGTATTCTGGTTGAGACCCGATGTTGTTTGAGAGAGATGGTGTAAGAGACAGAAAGGCCTCCCTTACCTGATATATTCATTCAATGTTCATCAACCTACAAGTTATATTAGATAAATTACATTTATAAATTTCAGCTTGGACATATCTTTAATTGCACCCTGTGTAATGTAAGTAGCTTTGATCTTGCCTCAGTGTCGTTTTTATCACTTAATTTTTCAAATATATCATTGATAACAGTTATTTTCTGTAACGTCCTAAATAGCCCTCATGGTTTCGTCTGTCTGTGCTCCAGTTTCCTAATTATTTTTTCTAAAAGCACAGTATTTCAACCATGTTCTTCTGACTTCTCCCACTGCTTTTGGCACTGCTGAGCACACCGTCAGTCTTGAAAGTCAAGGAAGAGGGATACACCTCCTATTGTTCCTTTGATATTTCTCTTTTATCATCTCTGTTTCTCTCTCTCCCCCTGCCCCCCGTTCCCAGAAATCTGTCCCTGATCCTTTGTTCCTCTCTTCCTATTATACAGATCTATTTTTTTTCCAAATTTCCCTCTCCAGATCTGGCCTCTCTTTAGCTTGACAAAACCTTCCAAATATATTTCCATGACCTAAAAGATCATGTCCTTGTGTGAGTGTTCCTATTTCTTTAGATCTCTGGTGTTTCTCTTTTTCAAGTACTTTCATGTTCAAGGCTTTCATAAATTTTCAGTAGTCTCCACAATGGTACACCCATGCTCGAAGGACAGGGTTTTTATTAAAAAAAAAAAAAAAAGAAACTATTTTGAGATCTGCTCTTTGGCTAAATTAGGATCTACCCTTAGTTATTTGCTGGCATGCCAATTTAAAAGACCTATCCTGGATAGTCTAACAGCTATCATTTAGCAATGACTTGGGAAACTTCTTCATCTCTTTCCCAAATGTGGTTGGCTCTTAGAACTCTCTCAAAGAAGGAAAACGGGAATTCTATTGTATAACATGGAAAATATTAAACTAGTATAAAGTGCAAAGTTTTTTCTGACATCCAAAGGGCCATTGCTTTTAGAACTCATAAAAGAAAATGAGTATATATAATGTCCATATATAAGAAAAGAGTTTAAAAATCTGTACAGCTGAGTGGGGCTGAACTAATTTCCAAAGGAAATGACTAAACTACTTTTGGATACAGAGCCTGAGGTTTGGAGAGCATTTCAGCTGAAAATTTCACAGCCTGGAGCAGAAATGACCTGAATATTTGTGCAGAAATCTTCACTATGTTCAGAAGAGATGGAACATTGCTAGACTTAGGGAGATGGACGAAGAAAGAATTTGGGAAAATGCACTTTATATTCAGAGTTAGGTTTTTTCAGCAAATGAGAATCTAAATATCTTTATGGAAAAACTCTTTTCTTTGTAGGCTAAATCCCTATGCTATTTTGAATATCTCAGTTTATAAATATAGAGGAGTCTGTTTTGTCTGCATTTTGCTGTCTTCTTCTTTTTTGTTTGTTTTTTTTTTTTTTGGTTGGTTGGTTGGTTGGTTTTTTTTTTTAGTTAAGGGTCTAGCTGAGGAAGCACAAGTAGGTAGAACTGGATAAAGGAAATTGAAGATGATTATTTACAAGCATTACAAGGCAAAGCTGTACTAACAGTTTCATCAAATAGATGGGATTTATTCCTAGATGCCCTGTGTGTGCTTGCTTCTTTACAAACATTGAAGAAAGATTGTGCCTGAGTATCAGATCTCAGCAATCTAGAGCCAAATTGACAGCTAATGGTTAAAAGAAATAACACAAAGAAGCTTACTCAAAGAATATTAGATTAAAATGTGAGATAACTATTTGACTTTATACATATAAGCATATCTTCCAGAAGTAGTTCTGAAAGAAATTACTTGTTTTTTCTATTTTGTTTTGTTTAGATTTTTGGCTGTTTCATAGGAGAAAGTGATGGCCTGCCTTCCCATTTGAAAGAATGCATGGTTTTCCTTGTATCTCGAAAACAGCAGATTACCAATTCAGGTGACTTGTACCAAAACCTTCTGTTTATGTTTTCCAAAATATATGGGATTTTACTAAACTCATCGCATCTAAACACTCTGCTGCTGCATTTCCCAGTTCTCCATATTCCCAAATGATTTTGAAATTTTGGATTTTTCTGAATCAGACTATTATTGATTCAGTTACTCTCTGTCTTTCTATATTTTTTAAATAATGTCAGAAGAACTAGCACATCCATAATCCATCAATGATATTTAAAAATGAAACAGGTTTAATTAAATCAAGTATAGGATAATCTATGGTATAATGCATCACTGTCTTAAAGTTGTGTGCGGATTTTAAAGTAAACTGGTGGGAGAAACGAACCCAACTCAACAGAGATTACAAATCAGAGTTAAAATTTACTAAAAATATTACAATAAATACAATTATACAGAGGAAAAATTGGTTTAAACCCACAAAGACTGATGTATAACCCAGCATCCTGGAACACGAACAAAACAGTGTTCAATAGCCCCCATGCTGAATGCCACATGATCCCCTCAAGTACAAAGTAGAAGGAAAGGAAAACCTGTTGGTGAAGATGATGGTCACCATTCTGTCAAAACAATGATCATAGGCCCCTTGAGAATGGTGGTTGCAGTCCTTTTGTGGTTCTGGTCCTACTCTGGATACAATGAGTGGTGCCAGAAGTCCCAAAACCCGAAGATTATATATGCTCAGGTTCAGGTGGGAATGCCCAGTACCTCCCCCCAGGGCAGGGACTTTCACAATGGGTGATTTAACTCTGTGAGTCCTGAGATATTTTCGGAATCTTTGATGGTCTAGGTCATTGCAACTGCCTATCGTGCCAGTCCCTAATGGCCCATTAGCAGACATGACCCCTCAGCCTGGGTATGAAAGTGCTAATGATTGCCCAGAGGGGAGTTACCACAGCTGAGTCATTGGTGTGAAGACAGGAACACTCCCTGTGTCTCAGCGTTCTTTAACACCTAGCTTGTAGCCTGAGGGGACAGATGTGCCCTGGGTAGCTGCTGCAAATGATCCATTATTAACAGTCCATCAGAAATGACACAGAGGGTGTAGAATACGCAGTTTTTGCATACCCACATAGTGATAAACTGGTCCCAGCCACTGTAACTAGGACAAGTTGGTACCAAAATTCATTTCAGGAAAGGAATATGTTCTGCTATTATAGTTCTGTTTATTTAGATTTTCTGTGTCTGTAAGATGAAGAGAAATATTTTGTCATTGACAGTTGTCAAGAGAAAAGATATGATTAAGGGTATAGTGAAGGTACCCCATCTGGATTTCACAATAACAGCCTCTCAGAAAGGAGTGATGACTGTTTTTAATAACGAGGTAATTCTTATTCAAACTGTTTTATTATTCCATTAGGCTGTACCTGTGGGAACTAAGTGGACTGTCATCTACGATGCAAATTTATCCAGAAGAAAGCTAGATACCTTGCTTATCAAATTTAAGTTTTTCTATATTTTTAAGTACAGCAGGAAATATACATTGTTCTTTTCAATTATAAACCTACTGAACAGTCCACACAAGTTGGGAGAAAGTTCTTCCCAGAAATTAATTTAGTAGAAAATAATCTGCATTTCTTTTCAGAAAAGGTTCCTTTAAAACAGAATATGCTATTGGAATTAACTTTTAGATATAGAATGGAAATCAGAGAAATAATTGTTTTCTACAGCTACTGAAAATATATAGAATGGACAGAAACGTTCATCAGTTTGCAAATAAGGTTTAGCCAATACAGCAACAACTAAAAGGCTGAAAGTCTAGAGTTTTATGACAGTCAGCATGGTGATGATTCACAGTTAGTCCCCTCATCAGTAAACTGTATGGAAATCTGTACCCTTTTTAAGTAGAAATTCAGGCTCAAGATGCTGTTAAAGTATAATTTGTAAATTTTTAAGTTAATCTCCCATTATTTAGAGGTATGCACTTGTAGATGCTATGAGGCGGATCACACATCTATGGTCATTGGTGGTTTATACTTGTATAATTTTAATGCAACCATTTTACTAAAAAATATTTCAGACAATGCAGTAAAGCTTTAAAGCAGCACTAGTGTTTTCTAGGCATTTTTTATCTAATTAGTGCATTATGCCTATGACAGGAGCATGTAAAGCAAGAAAGGACTTCTGTGTATGATTAAATAACAAAGCAGTACTCCAGTTTTAGTAAATGCTGAAATAATTTATTTGAAAGCTTATTTCTCTGTCCTCCAGAGAATTATCCCTATTACGTACATTTCACAAAGTATAAGATTAAAAATAGCTCTCTTCCCCACCCTCTAGCTCCCCATGCTATTTTCAAGTTGAATTGCTGCCTCCTAATAGGCTGGACTGATGTCATCTAACATCAGTGACTGCAACATAAATGATTTTACACAGCTGCTTAACACAGTGAAATAGGGACCCCAAATCCCACTTATAAAACTGTATGTTTTGAAAATGACTAAGACATTGAAACAGCAGTCATTTACTCATTATACGATATCTGGTCCCAGTTGATCTGATCAAATGATTTTTGATTTCATAAGAATTGCTCTGATATATTTTGAGACAATCAAGAGGAAACTCTGTTTCTTTAGTATTGCACTCACTTGAATCCTGCTCCTGGAATATGTCTTCCTGTAACAAAGACAAATAGAGTTGGCTGCTGTTGCATCATTCTTCTTCTCTCAAAGATCAAGAATTTAGAGGAACCTGGCAGTTAGTGAGGTTTTTGTCTAGTTTGGCTTTGCAACATAATGATAAGGCAATATGAAGATGGTTGCCCTGAAGATGCAGGTTGGTAGGACTCATGCTCTTGGTGAAGGGGCCAAGATATGAATTAATGAGTAGTGCATTGACAAATAGACAGAGAGGCTTATTTTTGTATAATTGTTGCATTTTCAAGATTAACTTATGGTGTTCTTAGATGCACATATATCCTGTGGAAGTCAGCATGTGCCATGTACACTACTGGGGCATTTAAATAGTAGGAAATATACATGTGGAGGAAGAGAAATGTTCATTCACCCTGGTTTAAATGGATGTCCCGTGCAAAGAAGCTTGCCAGAAAATCAACACTGTGTTATTCACTTTGTTCTTTGGAAAGCAAATATAATTTGACAATTTCCTTAATGGTTGTGTTACATCCTTGGAGTCAATTAATGATCTAGATGAGAAATTTGTATTTGATACTGAGTAGAAACTGAGAATAGTTAAAAACTTTGGGGAAAAAAACCTTGTTTACAAGTAAGATTAAGAACAATAACAAGATTGCAAACCATATCACTGCTTATCGATCCATTAAACTTCAGTTAAATAAGAATTAATCAGATTTTTTTATCAGCAAATGATTAGTGTTAGTCATGTTAGATGGTATTAAGAATGCTTAATTTAGCCTGTGTACATTGGAATAGCTTTCAAGATCATCTCCTATTTCACCAGTGACAGGCTTCTATCATCCATTATATAAATTGCTAGTGAATCTCATTATTATCTAAAAGAGGGCTTGGAGACTTTTGTTAACCCTGGCTGCTGTAATAAGAAATCCCATGTTCTCTTACACATCTATCAGAAACTGAAACAAAGGCAAAGAAATACTCATTTGTAGACCAGCAGGTTCTTGGCACTGGTGAGGCTGCACTTCAAGTACTGTGTTCAATTTTGGGCCCCTCACTACAAGAAAGATGTTGAGGTGCAGGAGTGTGTCCAGAGAGAGACAACGGAAATGGTGAAAGGACTAGAGCATGAGTCTTACGAGGAGCATCTGAAGGAGCTGGGGTTGTTTAGCCTGGAGAAAAAGGAGGCTCAGGAGGGACATCATCACTCTCCACAACTACCTGAAAGGAGTTTGTGACAAGGTGGGGATCAGTCTCTTCTCTCATGTAACAAGCAACAGGACTAAGAGAAAATGACCAGGAGAAGATTACATTAGATATTAGGAAAAATTTCTTTAACAAAAAGTTGTCAAGCATTGGAACTGCCCAGGGAAGTGATTGAATCACCAACCCTGGAGGTATTTAAAAGACGTGTAGAAGTGGCAATTGAGGACAATTTAGTGGTGGACTTGGTGGTGTTAGGTTCACAGTTGGACTTGATCATCTTAAAGGTCTTTTCCAACCTTAATGATTCTGTGATTCTATTCGAGGACTAAGCATTGCTTTCTGTAACAAATGTGGACCTAATATGCTTTAATACCTGTATACAGCTCTACACCATCACCCATTTCCTGTTTACTCTAGAATATGAGACATTCACCTCTCTCAGGTTCTCAGACATGATTACTGCCTTGGGCAGCTCATAAGACCTGTAGGAGTGGGCAGCTTTAAGGACACACTCTAGTTAACGTTACCGTAGATAAAGCCAAGTCTGACAACAGTGCATGGATATCCATCTCTTGATTAACAATACTTTTCAGGTCTTCTCAAACACTGTCCTTAGTGACACTGGGCATCTCATGTCTACAGGAGGAAAGACTTTGATCCTAGCTTCTCGTTTTATGAAATGTGGAATTGCTGGGATGGGAATGAGGCACCACTGAATAGTTCTGATGAGGAGCCGGGAGGGGCAAGAGGAGGTGAAAAAGAAGCTGTGGTTGTTTCAGAACGGAAAAGATTGAAATTGTTCTTGAAAACTGAGTAATAGTTTTGTTAAAGGACATAGAAGGTAACCCTGTCTCTACTGGATGATCCTGACAGGTATGCCTCTTGTGACTTTAAATTCTTCTGGTTTTGAGCTACATGCTACACTGTCCACCAATAGTTACATTTGGTGAAAGATGCTGTAGCCACATGGGCATTCATGTTTGCAGCCTAAAGTGCTACCTCTGCCTGGAATTTTGCTGGCACTAGTTGACATGACACCTGGGCCAGCATTAGCCTGGGTTTCTCTAAGACACATCCTACCTCTTACAGGAGCTAAAGCTGTTCTAGCTGTCAGTGACCATTAAACACACAATTCCATCAGAAGACCAGCTGATCTGTACTCCATTGTAAAAATGGATACTTTTTTACTTATTTAGCTCACTCTAGTATCCCAATGTAAAAAAGTACCCGAACGAACAAAGAAACCATGAAACAACTGTGAGAGAAAGAGAAGTTTCACTTCCTTATAGGGGGACAGACATCAGGCAGGTTAAAGATGTTTCTCAGATCTTAACTGTACTCCTTTAGTTGACAGCTGTTGTTCTGATCTGCCTGTGAAGAGGAGAGCTGATTTTGCTTAGACTTTTGATTTAATTGCTAAGTTGTTATTGTGACAATATCTTTTTTGGTTTTTTTGTTTTTTTTTTTCAGATGAAGGTTGTGGCAACAATCAGTGTTGAAGTAAGTTTTTTACTCCTTCCTGTTAAATAATTTTAATTAAAAATCAGCAAGTACTAAATTGAAATAATTTGAAACTGAGTATTATTCTAATGCCATTTCTGATTTTTAAGACTTCTGCATGATTTGTCATAGGGTGCCATAATTCAAATAGGTTATAGAACCTATATTTTAGTTAAAGAAACAACTTGATTTCTTTCCTCTGATAAAGAACACCTCAGATAAGTTCTGCTCTTTCTACTAAACTGTCCACTACCCATTACCTTGCCAGAATATTTCCTTTTAAATCCAACACTTCAATTGTTGCTGTAAAATTTAAATAAGTAAAATTATAAGTTTGTTATTGAAAAACACTTCTACATCTTGCTAGATAGATAACTGGTTACACAGTATATACATTAAAACCTCATTTTTACCCTGGGAGTATCAATGCAGATTTTAGGTAATGAGCTTCCTTCAGATGACCTGTAGACAAGAGACATCAGTCTTAGCAAAGTGACATGTTCTAAAAGTTTGTGTAAGTATCCTGTGTCAGAAGGCAGTGCATTTTGTTGATTAACTCTTACATATGGTGGAAGTTCTAAAATGCAATAGAAGTTCTCTGGACCAGAGGCCCTACTACTGTGAGTTATGAAATTTTGAGGTAACCTAGTTAAAAATTACCCTCTTCTGCTTTGTGTTCTGCCTTGTCTTAGGGAATAAGCATTTTTTGCTAACATTCTTATTTAACTGATTCCATTGAATGATCCTGACCTTGTTCAGATTAATTTCTTCTCATCTTTCCTCTAACTACTGTGCTGAAAATTTAAATTGAAATGGCTTCAGTTGGACTTGAGGTTCCTGAACTTTTTGATTGTTATTAAAAGATTTTGATGCTTGCAGAACATAATATTCATGACAACTATGTTGTTCTTTAAATTGAAATTCTATATCTTTATCCCAAATTGAAATGAAATAAATTTCTGTATTTCTTTGAGATAATAAATTCCACTTTCCAGACAGTTGAAATATATGATGCTATTAAATTTATTACCTTGGAGATTCTTTGAGAGATTTATCTCTAGAATTTGGTCACAGTTTTTCTAATATAAAGCATGCCTATTAAAATTGAAGCGTTGCATCTTAATGCCTTTTATCTAAATGCTTATTAAAAATCAAAGGACAATACTTATTTGAGTGTAAATCATTCCCCACCATTTACTTATTAAAGATGTGGTGAACTATACTAGTTGAAGACTTCAGCACCAAATGGTCATAATGTACAACTATGAATACTAGCTTGTGATTAATTTCTGAATAGCTGAATATGGAAAGCTTACTTTTCCTTGCAGGGCTTAAATTTTTCTTTTTCTGATCTGTGGAAATAACAGTCCATTCTTTTCTCACTACAGTTATGCCATTTTCAGGTGTTTTAACACGGTCATCAATACTGACAACAATAGTAATTGATGAAGCTATTTATTTGTGTACATCTTCATGAAAATAAAGTAAGGTATTTACTTTCAGGACTTATTCAGAGATAAGTTATCAGACTCTAAACCTTCCATCTATTGATAACCAATGATGTATGTAGAGGGTGGATAACAGGTTGCAGCAATCCTTATGTTCCTATGCTTTCTTCCTTTCAGTGTTCTCATTCTTAAGTTGTTTCTGAATAGAGTGTTATTCAAGCAGGGTGACAAAGATCTTGGCTCTCAGGATATTGAGCCATAAAGACTGTGAAGCATAGTAGTGCTAGAAATAAAATCCAGTGAACTGCAGCTATCAGAACTTCCCTGGCATCATGATGGTATAAATGGAATATGAACCATCGGTACAGATCCATTACTGTATTGTTACAGGGATGTTATGTAGAACAGGGCACTTCAAGAAAACCTGATTTCCTTTCTTGATGAGATTATGTGAGTGAAAAGAGTAGAGGCATAAATATAATATACTTAAAATGCTATAAAGTATTTGACTTAGCACCCTACAACTTTCTGTTTTAAAATATGACCACTGAAAAAAACCCACTAGAGTGCATGGATAAACAATTGTCCAGATGACACCTAAAAATAATAGTCAGCATAGAATTATCACTGAAAGATGATGGGAATACTGGTTGTGAACAAATCACTTCTCTCAAAGAATGGAAATGAAATGTCTTAAATATGGCATAGAAAATCATAATCATATCCAATGGATGAGCCAAAGTGAAACAGAAACTGTATTGGAAATGAGGGAGTGAAAATAGAGCCTTTGAGTGGCAAGATGGAACAAGGAAATAGTGAGAAGGTTGATCTTGATCTGCTGCAGCTGCCTTGTTTATCTGTTAAGTATGGCAGTGCTAAGTAGAGAAATTCCTATAGCCTAAAGCTGAAACCTGTTACTTTGACTGCATCACTACACACCAACACAACAAATAGTGGCTTAATTAAAAATGTGAAATCAGCTTTTTCACACCAGTTAGTCATTGTTATCTGATACTATTGTAAGGACCCCAAAAAGCCACAGTTAACAAACTTTTCCATAAGAATTACCAACCAATCCATAAGACCTCTGCAGAACCAACATTTTCCACGTTTATTGTAAAAAAATGGCACAAGAAGTCCTTGTATATGTATTACCACTTGCCCAAAGATCATTAGAAAGGAAAGAAGCTTTTTGCTGCAATAGAGTGTTGACATCCTCTGTCAGGATTTTGGACCCTTTACACTAACAGCAAAATCAATATTGTGTACAACAGTGGAAATAAAAATAGAAGCATCAGCAGCTGCCTTCAGTTCTTTTGATTCCAAACTCACTTTGTGGGTGTAAACTGTATCTTTAGCAACATAGGACCCTGTTTTACCTGTTTATCAACTACTTCTACTGGAACCAAGCTTTTTAGAGGTTACAGATAGATATAGCTTAGTTGAAGAACTGAATAACAGAGCTCTTTATGTTTCTTTGCCATTTTAATCTGGAAAAAAAGATATTTGAGTCAGCATTATTTTCCAGATGTTCTAAATTATTTTAAAGTAGTAGGTAATTGTGTCATTGTGGACATATCAAATGGAGTATATTCCATTCCAATCCCACTCTCATTTAGAAAGGTACATTACATTTTGAAGGAAAAAAGTCAAACAGCTGGTAATATTTCAACACCCCCCTCCCCAAATTCTAGCTAGTGTGGTAATGAATTTTAGTCTAATCTTATACTTTGCAAGAGAAAGTGTTTTACATTTATACCTGTATAATTTGAGGTATACTTGAAAAATGGTTAAATATGCACGAATGTATATATTTTTAAATATTTGATCTACCTATTGGGAGTATTAAAGTTATTTAATACAAATTACTTACTTTCATAAACATTCATTTTGGGGCAGGTTTTGCTATTAAAGTTGATTTTTTTTTTTTCAAAGAAAACTGTATCCAGGTAAAAATTTAATCTACTTTACTATGGATGTTTTAGTTTAAGTTTTCTCTGCTCCAAGTGCTTTCTCAGAGTGTCATTACAGTTCAGCTAACAGTATACATGTATTGTGTTCTCTCATGTGCAGCATTTGTGCCTCTGAGGTGAGTCACTGATAACTGAGGTTGAGCCTGATGCCTCTGCAACTTCATGTGTAAGCTATCAGGTGCTAGTGCAGAGTATATGGGATTTATGGCAAAATCATTTAAAATATGTACTTATGGGATAGAAAAGTTTACAAATGTACAGAGAATATCCTTCTTTAGGTACTCTTTTTATTTTCATCAGGATACTGCTTGGATCACTGGATGTGATTTCCTACCTCAGCTGAAATATGTCGTGGCTGTAACTGAAAGTACAATCATTGTCTGGGACTATAAATCAGAAGAGAATAAGGTATTATGTCAGATCAGACAAATGTTAAAATGAAGCTTGAAAAATTATCAGTCTTTATTTTATATATATTCACATTCCTTTGATCTAATAGGCTGAAGGCTTTTAACTTGTATCTTTGTAAGAACTCAGTGAAAAAGTGGAATTTATACTAAAGAAGGAATACTCTTTCCACACCCAATAGAATTATTAGTGTCTTAAAAGTTTGGAAGAAAAAGAAGTTTGTACTACATTGCAAACAACCCCCCAAAGAATTTATTTTCCATATGTATCTAATGCACCTGTATATCTGATATGTGTGCATGGGTGTATAGATATATTTCTCAGAATCTATTAAGAATCGAGATGGGTCTTCTAAGGCAGTAACTTCATGATTTAGAGAAAATATTTCCTCAAATTCTGTGTTTTGTTCAGGATAAAGAGCAAAAACATTTTAATGTTGATAGTATATGTCCAAACTGTTAAAGTTTTTTTGAATGCCTTATTACAAAACAAAATTTTTGCTGACCCATACCTTAGCTTTCTCGTCCTGTTCCTGGGACTTCCTTCAGAAATTCTGAGTTAGCTGAGATGATGATGATGAGAAGCAAAGTAAATATTTTTATGATAATATCAACTCTTAGGATTTAATTTTTTGTTTGTTTCTAATATCAAAAGGTTGCTTCCCAAACTCAGACAGGTCAATGCAAGTCTTTTTGTAAATCCAATGGGACTTGTGGGAGGAAGGCTCAAAATTTATTCTCCACTCATTATTCTCTAGGTCCCTCCAGTCATTACATTAGTGAGAGCTGCAGGTGTTCTGTTGGTGAATTAGAGCAGCTCTCTTTCAAGCCCCCAGAAATAATATATAGACAGTTCTGTATCCATGTTATGTCACTTTAATGTTTCTGTGCTACATGGACAGCACTGAAGCAGTAAATTCCTATGGCATGTGAACAGTTTCCAGTTTAGGTTAGCAAGGATGATTTAATCAAATAACAGCTGGAGTCAGGCAGTAAAACCAATAAAACAGTATAATGTAGATGACACAAAAATCCCATTCCCAGGCCTTCTCAGTCTGCCGAAATACCACAGTGTCTTGCAACTGTATTCATTCCCACTATCTCTGCCCTTCAAAAATTGAAAGACCTGCCCGTATAAGTACATTTGGCACTCCCAGGCTTTATTGATATTAGGACTCTGATATTTCTCCCTGTGTGTTACTGCTGTATTTTCTGGTCTGGATAATTCCTTAATTTTGCTATTTCAAATTTTCTTGTAAACAGCATCTTATTTTTGAACAGGGAAACACATACAGTCTTAGCAAATACACCATTCCACTTATCATGGGGTGATTCTTCATAAAATTTTAAATTAATATTTCTTCATTGAAATGGAAAGAACTACCTATGAAGCAAAGCCTTGTTGAAAACCTTAAGAGTTTGCTATTAACTCCATTTGGTGATGATATTCCATGAGTCTCTGATACCAGGAAACAGCTGTCAGAGGGGGAGCTTGAAGAAACAAAGTCAAGATTTGAATGCTGATGTAACTAGATAAGCATAATAGATTCAGTCAATTTAAGGGCCCTGATGCAATATCTAATAAATTGTCTACCATATTCCACAGAATAATTGCTTTGTCATCAAACCAATGAAAAACTGTCTGCTCTGTGTAAGCACGGTGACTATGTCAGATCAGTCGGCTAAGGACAGTATCTTAATGGGAGATGATAAGGGTTGTGTTTACCTGCTTACTATGACCAGTGATCACTTTATAATGAAACAATATAAAGCTGAAAAAGAATCACAATTCCGAGTCTTGGACTCCGAAAATTTTAACACGTAAGTTGCTTATGATCAAATACTATCAGTCTTTCATTATTTTTTTTTTTTAATTTGGGTTTTGTCTGGCCTAAATGGAGGATTAGTTTCTGATTTTAAATTAACCCCATCTAACCAAAGAAAATAATTTTTCAAACTGCAGTATGATTAGCTTGTTTTTATGTGAAGGAAATGCCAGCATTTTCAGTAGAAGGTTTTACAAGAGATCTTACAGCAGGGAGGATGCAATAAAAAAAATCCAGGGGAGAATTTACAATTGCTGTTAACCAGTTTGACAAGGGAACAGCTTTATTGTGTCTGATTAGGTGGAAGCATAATTGTGACTAGAAAAGTGCATGATTCAATCCTAACTTTACGTCTTCTTGCTTTTGAGCTGGAAGAGTGGTTCTGTATCTGCCCTGGATATTTAATAGTTAGCATTGTTTGTGAATATAATCTCACAAAATCTCACCTATGGGCGTATTACAGTAGGTGCTACTACAACTCAATAATGTTTCAATTTATATCCCTAGTGTTAAACGCAAGCTACATGAGGACTGGGTTGGGAGAGTTAAGTATATTTCTGCCTTAAAATGTTTTGGATCCTGCTCCTCAGACAGCTTTTGTTCATTTGTTTTGGATGACATAAAGCGACTAGAGGACAACTTGTAAGTATATGACATCTTCTAGGAAAAAATAGACCTTTTGCTTTGTAACTCTGCAAAAAATATGTTCCCTGAAAAATGCCATCCTGTTGTATTGAACCTGTCTTTCCTATAAGCATTGTTAATAAAAACAAAAATATAGTTATTTAAATGCTTGAATATTTTTGTTAGTTTTTGATACTGGAGACAATGTATGTTCATTACTCGCAACTCTTAAAAATGGTATGTTGACAGTGTTGTCTACTCCAACTTCTCCTCAGCAGGCAGATTTTACTTGGAAAATTGTTTTGTTACATGTATATCATGGATCCATTATTTTATCATTTATCTCCAGACAAAAATATATTCAACTAGGTTTCATTTATAGTTTCAGTTGCACAAGTTTGAGTTACTCAAGCCAGTTTATTCTGAAGGCTGTGAAATGGTTTTACCCTGCTTCAGGAAAGAGCTTATGGCCTCCTAATTTGTGCCAAGTTCATTGATATGGCCTAGAAGTGCTACAGCTGATTCCAAGCTTTATTAGTCTGTGAATTTAGAAAAGTTTGTAGCCCAATTAATTAAATAAATGTATTTTGATGTAAAAAGGACCTAGAAATAACATACAGATAGAACTTTTCATTCAAATGTCTAAAAGTATTGTATATATTAGATCGGCTTCAAAATTCCTCTTTGAGGTATATCCAGAGATTAAAATGTTTTTAAGGCAAGGAGCAGCAATTGTGATAATATTTTTTATCTCTTGGATAACACAGACCATAAATACTCATGTAGTAATTCTTGAATCAATCCAGTAACATTAGATTTTATGAGTATTGCATGTCTGTTGAGGCTGGAGAAAGTGAAATATGAAACACTTATAGCTTGTCCAAGGTCATATACTGTGTCAGCTGAAAATCCTCTTGTGATTTTATTGGGAGTTTTGGAAAAACAGAATTAATTAGAGGAGAAGGAAAACTAAATCTGCAGAGCCAAAATTGTAGTCAAGAGTACATGCTACCACCACACACTGTTTGTAATACAGTTATTTAACTGCAAATATCTTGGTAGGTCTCTTTCATTTCATACTGGCTATAATTGTGTCTCGTGTTGCATTAAATGTGTATCTCTAAACAGTTTCACACAGCAGCTAAATGAAATTAAATATTGAGGCAACTGAAAATTTACACAGCTGTTAAAATGAAATTAATAACCCTAAAAAATCTAAGGATCAAATCACTTTGAAATGTCCATTCCATAAGTAAAGATTGTTGATATATATGATTTACTGATTCTAATGAAAGAAATTTCCCCAAATAACTTTGCAACAAGGAATTGTTATTGTACTTGAAAAGGGATGCAATATATTTTCTCTCCTATGTGACTTAAGTTTCTTTGTTGATAATGGCTGATGAACAGCTACAACCTTTTCTTATGAAGTATCTTAAAACAGGGAGGTGTGGATATGATCGCAGGGTGCTTTTGTTACGAGGCCATGGCTTGGGCAGGACTTCACAGTGCAGGAATCCCTTATTCCCACTGATCTTGGAAGAGTATCAAGACTGTTCATTAAAGAACTAATAAACAGTTATACAGAAGTATAAACAGTGACAAAACCTCAGGAGATCTGTTAATTATGTATTTAAATCGATGAATTGCTATTTTATACCATCAAAAGAATTAAGACTTCTCTGTTAGAGCTCTGGGAAAAAAAGCTTTGCTCCCACTAAGTCATAAGGAGGAGACAGTCTTTTATTTACACCTGCCTAGAAAGAACAAGCTCTTTCACTAATACTTAAGATTTCCAGAGTATTTTGTCCAATTTACTGTCACCCCAATTTATGGTTTTCAATATTAATAGTTACTCTTTAGCCCAGAATAAACGAACAATGCTTGTCTGAATTTCAAAGAAAAAATTCAAATGCCTTCTTATTTAGTTCTGTATAACTTATTTACACAAGCAGCCATTGTTTCCTGGGAGTGCCAGGTGTTAACTATGCTATCACTGATTCCAAAAATCAATAAAATATTCCCTCATTATTAGCAACGTAACATCAAGACCTCCATGTCTGAAAGAGGCAAAGGCGGTTGCTTTGATACTTTTCCTCGGTGATCCACTGCTTTAAGCACACAGGCATGTGTACAGGCTTACTTTGGCAGCAGCTACCATTTTAGGAGTCTGCTTGAAGTTTGCCTGTTAAAGGACTCAGGTGTACAAATTGGATGTTTATTTCTTTAATGGAAAGTGCACCATGTTCCTGCATTCCTCTTTCATCAATGCTAGTATGATATAAGTCGCTCTTATAAATCAATTTGCTTTTAGCAGATATACATTATGCACACAGCTATTCTAAATACTAGAAAAGGTGGAATGACTGTAAACTGTATTTTCCTAATGTTTCTTACATGATTAATTGTTTTCTTAATGATTGCAGACCTGTAAGAGAATTTTCTGTCCCTAAAGGAGTAAATGCGTTCGCATACTGTGAAAGGGCAAAAGTTGTTGTCACTGGAGGTAAGTATTGGGATTTTTTCCAAGACACTGTGCTTTTGTGAATTCTTTTTTCCAAGTTAAGGTCAAATATAGCTGAGTTAGTGTCTTAAGAATTTAAATAATGGCTTCTGTCTTAAATTGTACAAAACAGATGTCTTGCTTTTATTTGCTGGGGGCCTTCCTCTGAAAAGATGTACTTCCTGACAGGAATCTCACAAGGGCTCCATCTGGGTTTGATACAAGTTTCATTTATATAATAAAAGAGGAGAAATAGTGTGTTGAGCTACTCTAAGGCACCTTTCCAAGTCACAGTGGTGCCTATCTTAGCCACGTCATACACATTATTCCTTGCAGTATCAGCAGGGCTTCCACCCCATTATTCTTTGGCCATCCTTTCCTATCTTAAGGAATCACATTGGCCCATCTTAATACTTCCAGTTGGTCCTCTCTCTGATCATGTTTCCCCCAAGTGTTACTGTTTATTCTTTTTCCCAAAGCAGACTGCAGAAATAGCACTTATACATCCATTTCCTCCCTGTTACCAATAATTTTATGAGCCTTTCTGCTGCAGTGGTCTTACTTGATGCCGCAGAAATATGTCTGGAGTATGGAAGCAGTCGTTTGCATATTCTGTTTGACAGGATGGTGCCCTGGAGTGACATTTATGCTGCCTTTCTACAAGTATGAGGGTTTTGCTTAAAACTTTGGAAAAAAAATAGCAATAATAAGCATTGCAATTCTTCTGTCTATATTTAACAGAAAGAAATATTTGGCAAGGCTCTGCTGTCCAGCCTTGATAATATATGCAAGAGGAAAATGAATTAAAAAACCAACCAACCAACCAACCAACCAAAAAACCCCAAAACCCTAGATGTGGGAAATAATGCAATTCATGTTGAATTGTAACAGCTTACCAAGGGGAAAACTGTGACAGATGTCAAAATAAATATCAGACAGTTCTATTGATTTTCTAGATGCAAGATTTAAAGGAAAAGCAATACAGCTATAGAAAAGTTAGTGAAAATTCTGAAGTTCAGCCCTGGAGGAGATACTGTTTGTATTGGTTATCTTGTCACAAAAAGTAGTCTGGAGAAATTTACTGATGACATAAAGTAAGGAGGTCCTGTAAAACAAAATGTGGTTAGTATTTTCTACAGGTAGAACTGGAGGATTTTACTGTAGTAATATAACCAGGGTGAAGTGTCTGAATGGGACAGAAGGTCAATTACACAGGAACTAGTAGAAATCTCTTTTACACACTGAAAATTGTTCTTACAGAAATAGCAGAAGAGAAAAATCTGGATAAACTTTCTAAGAAAATAAGAATAGCTGAGGTAGGCCAGACCAAATATCTGCCTAACCCACCCTCCATTCTTTGTCACTGGCCAGGAGTTAACATTTGTGGCAGAAAAGAGAAACAGGACAATTATGCAGCAATACTTGCCCTAGGTACATGTGTTAGTGGAAATATCTGTTCTGCAGGTAACAAAGAATTAACTTCTCTGAATGTGACACTAGTGTAAACTTACGTTGTTGTAAGGGGAGAAGACCCTTCCAGAAGATTTATGGTGAGGAGATTAGAGCTTGTTTTGCTTACAGACTTTCCTGCCTAGAAGAGGCATCTTTCCCAAAGACAGTTTTAGATGTTTTCTCCTCCTGCATTCAAGAGAAACTCTCCCTGGTATGAGAAAAAGACAAGTCCTTGCAGACTGGTCAAAGGATGATAAAAGCCCTGAGAGGAACAGGGAGCAAATCTTTCCTCAGGCCCAGTGTTTGAAATGCCATTATGGTTAATGATCCTTAAGTCCATTGTTCTCAACTTTGGAAGTAAATTTTCCTACAATCCTTCTACTGTCGGGCATTTTGGGGGTACCTGTGCATTTATCTTACTTCACAGTTTTATTGGAATACACTATATGGTTGATATGAACCATGTTTGAGAAAGATTAGTTGAATATGGAAAAAGGGCAGGAGAAACCTATCACATAGAGACTAAAACCATTATGCAGAGATTAAAGGAGTATATCTTCTCTAACCAAGCAAAGTGAAAATTAACAAGGAATACAACTGATGTCTCTCAGAGCAAAAATCATAGCAGTGATCTTCTGGCGGAGTCTTCTGAGTAGTGGCAGTTGCAGGAAGAAATATTCTCCTCAGTTTAAAATGGAGCTTGAAATTTTTGAAATGTGTAGAATGCGTATTTGTCTGTGATGTTTGGAGGATAGACTTGGAATGCAGAACATCCTATCCCATTTAAACAGCTACCTAATCAGAATATTTTAGGAGCAGGTGAGTTTTCTCAACACTGAATTTTAATTTGCCTTTTCTTTCCCTGCACAAAAGTACAGAAAGCATGGGCAACATGAAAAGATTTTAATAATATTGTGTTCAAGGACTGTATAATGAAAAGTATAAGAATTTGTACTTACTTCAAACAATCTTCCCATCTATTCAGAAAATTTACGTACCCTTGAGTTGGGATCCTGTCTTGCTTGTTCACCCACTAGCCTTTGTCTTCCTCCTGCCTCTCAGCTTCATTCCCAGAGTTTAGCTCTGCTGCTTCCCTTGAATACAAAAGGAAATTATTCCTGGGCTGGGTTATTAGGAGTCACAGGAGACAGTGGGAATGCATGACCAAAAACAAAGACAGGGTGGGATAATCTCTTTCAATTTCACTGTGAAGTTAGACCAGCCAGGGCCTACTATGAAGCTGCACCCAGAAATTAGATTAATGCTATATGTCTTGAAAGATCCATCTACTAAAGCCTTCAAAACCTGAGCTTTAGAATTCTGTGCTCTGTTAATACAATACACTGCTCACAATGGCACAGCACACTGTCAGGCTAGAGCACACTGTGTTTGCCTCTGTGTCTTAAAAGCCACCTCTCTCTCAACTGGATGAGACACACATCGATGATCCAGTTAATGAGAGAATTAAACTTTTTAAAATTAACATAGTTTTGTTAGTTAGGAGCCTGGAATTTTATCTGTAACATACCCTAAGAATCAAAGACTAGAACAGGTAAATAATTCAGTAATCATAATATATAGATTTCTTTGTGACAAGTGCAAACTTGTGATGGATTCCCCGTCCCTAGAGGTTTTTAAGATGCGACTGGATGTGGCACTCAGTCTCATGATCTAGTAATCACAGTGGTGTTGGATCAAGGGTTGGACTTGATGGTCTTGGAGGTCTCTTCCAACCCAGTTGATTCTATGATATGTTAAAGCTATGTTCATATGTCACATTCAGTAATTAAAAGAAAAATCCAACCTTTGATTGCAGGGTAGCTTCTAAAGTATTCAGCAGGGATAAACTTGCTAAGCATTTTACTAAGCCCCAACTTAATGTTATTAATCCAGGTGTTTATAGCACAAATGGTATACTACATAATGTGATGTTGAAGTGACTGTTAAAAAAGTCATGTTTTAACACCCTTACTCTTCCATCATTTATTCAGTTGTCTTTGATGATTCTCATGAATTTGTCAGTAACCTGACACAACCTGATTTAGTCTTCCAGATATCTGACACTTATAATAATGAATAAGATAAAAGCAAACCTAGTCCTGAGTTCACTTTTTATGCTAAAAGCTACACTTCAACCAGTAAAATGATAAAAGCCTGATAGTGGCCTAAAATATGGAGCCCATCATAGTTTAAAATAACTTCTCTCTGTAGCATTTTGCATTAATATTTTGTTGAATGGTAAAGTGTCATGGTTTTCTTCTTATTTGGTAGTCATTTCAATTCCAGCTATGTCTTAATCATCACCTTGGGGAACAACTGCAGTTAATATCAAATTAGGTATGCATATAAAAGCAGGAGATGATCAGTGTTAAATGATACATCAACTTTTAATCCTATTAGTTCTTTGAATCTGGCTATTGTTCTCTTATGAGCAGTGAAGCAGAAGAAAAACTAGTGATTTCTAAATCCAGCAGTAACAGATTAAGACTGATAAAAGGAATTCCTCTGTGCTTGTTCAGGATCCTTTGTGAATTCCTGAAACAAGTGAAATACATTTTCAAAAATTCCCAGGAATCCTATTTACAGAGATCACATCCCCGAACTCCTTTAATCTTAGCTCTCAGAAGCACAGCAAATGCTTTTCTGTGATGCAGTCTAAATTTAAGAACATATGAAGACAGGCAAGGCAGCACAAAGAAAAAAAAAGGAACCTAGACATTTGTCAATATGATAAACATTTGAATTTGTGCTGTTTACTGGATATCTAACTCTTCTGAAAAGGTTTTACAGATAATAGAAGGCAAGATTATTTAAAAGACAGACTTGAAGGAATGACAAGTTGTTTTAAAGAATAAGGGGTTCTTCTGCATAAGAGTAGCACCTTAGAAAGAAACCAGGTATTTTTAATTTCTAATCTATCAGAGGATGCCAAGCTAAGCCTCATATTTCTCCATTCAAAAATGTTATTGTTCTCAAATGGTTTTCAACACCACTGAAATGCAGACATCTCGGCAGACTTGTAATGCCACGCAAATTACAAAACTGTGTATGCAAGAGAGACAGTTTGACAAAGCATCATGTGTTCAAAGAAGGTATTAGAGTCCATGCCATATAGCTGGAATAGAGCTGTGGTTGTAGAATCTGACTTTTAGAAAAACCCTAAACATTTGCTTTTATAATTATTCATCTTGGAAGGGACTGCACTGAACTAAGGCCATTTTGATTCAAATTATTGATTTCACAAAATCTTAAAAAAATCCTGTTGAATATGTAGACAGATATCTTCTTCAAGCACTTCTTGAATATGTTTAGTACCCACGCTTTCTTTGTCATGATTCTGAATCCTGGAGGCATATTCAGTGCTCAGAGAGAATAAATGTTCCAGGAAATGTTCCAGTGAAGCAGTGATGTCAGGGCCAATCTGGCATTAGTCCAGAAAGAGGAAAGAGAGCACATCTACTATAACAAAATCTACCATTATCTTCACATCAGCAAAAGGAACTAAAATTAATCCACACTTCCACATGAAAAGCAAACAGTTCTTTTATTCTAGGAAAGGTTTTCTCTCCTAATGTCACTTGTTCTTCCTGTTAATATCTGAAGTAAATAACATTAATTAGTCTACTCTTAAAATAGACTCTCTGTGCCACAATTAAAGGGCACTATCCTCCCCTTCAATCATCTGCCATCATTTCAGGAATATAAAGAACAGAGCAATTAGGAAGACTAAGAAAGATTCTGTTCCTCAAAAGTGCAGCAAGCAAGTAGTCAAGTTGATCAAATATTGTCAATAGGTTCTACCTAGTTCACCATCATCTTAAAATATGATAGTTTCCTTCTGGGTCTGCTAACAGGAGTGTTGTTGAAGCAGTGTCTGTTCCCTCTGATGTTATAATTGATCTCCTCATTCTCACTGGAAGTTTCTGGTTTATGTCCTGTTGACCTCTTGGAAGGTCTGCAAGCTGAGTTTTACTCCCATGTATTTCTTTCTCAATAATGTTACTGACCTGGTCACAAGGGTTCTGCTAACTTGCAGGACATGTCTAGGACAGCCTAACACAACGTCTGAGGAGGTGAGCAGGGACCTACCGTGTTCTGCAATTTGCCCACCCAACAGGGCTTCATAAACCACTCGTGCAGTTACAACCCATTTGACCTACTTCCTGCCATGGTTACAGCATATACAGATTATCCAGAGAAATCATAACTGAAAGTTACCCTGAAAAGGAAACTGGTTCTCCCTGAAGTTGCAGCCAGTTAGCTGGATGGCTCTCCTTTTGTCTGCAGAAGTTGTCCCTCCATCATGCTGGTACAGCTGCTAGCATACTTGAATTCTCAGTCACACTGTGAAATGAGCTGGCAAAAATCGAAATGACTTTCTGTTGTAGCTATTTTATGAATAGATCATTCTTCTAGTGATCCTCTCTCATTTAGAGAGAAGCCACATAAACAGTGGAATCAATTTAACTGAGGGAACAATTAATGGAGAAAAAGGGAGATAGGGTGCTCCTAAACAACTTCTTAATATTGTTGTATTAAAAAGGAAAGGAATAGATTTCTGGAGAGAGATGGAGGGACTGACTAATGACAGTAGGTTGAGCAAGCTTAAGGAAGATTATTAACAAAACTTATCTGAGCATTTTAGTCTTGAAGTTGGATGAATATTCTCTTGGGGCATGTACTTCCTAGTCTGGAGTTTTTTTGCTTTTTGCTCTTCAATTTAAGCCAAGAGAAAACTAAAACTCAGACTGAAGTTTAGATAAAAGGTGTCTGTTTCTTTTATTGTGTGTCAAAATAGAGTGTTCAGCTAACTGCATACAATTCATATAATTGCAATATTTGCCAGGAATTGAAAGTTAAAATATAAAATAATTAATTAATCTCAAATTTAAACTGGGCTCATGTGCTCTTGAAACTTCTGTGAAAAATGTTAAATATTTCAGTGCTGTGGGTGCAATTGTGTTTACAGTTTTGTATGCAAACTCAGGAGTATACTAATAGATTTTTAGCATCTTTCTCTTTAGAAATATTTATTAAAACTGTTAGCAAAATAGTACCAAAAGATTAATCTATAACACAATCAGGGATTATTCCTTAAATTGTAAGTGAATTCAATGTTTGAACATGCAAATAAATATGAAATACCTAATTCTTATTTATTTCAAGACACAGACTTAATCATCAGCTGTTACTGTTTCCTATCTGCCCTCAACTTCCATGCCCATTTGTCTTTCTTTCTGTATGCTCATCTCCTACCACAGAGGTAGTTATCCCTTCATGTCTTGGCTAAGTGGACACAAAAATGTTTCAACACAAAAATGTTTTGACATTTTTCTAAATTACATTTTTAAAGGAAAAAAATCTGAGCCCCAGTTTTATGTTTCTACTAAAATATTCTGTTCCTATGGGACTACGCCACATAGTTAGTTCCATTCAGTGTCCCTGCCATGCCTCTAGCAAAATAAAAAGGCTTTGAAAGGCTAATCAATTATGAGTTTTTATTACATATTGGGGCATAAGCAATGAAACATAAGCTGGAATACGGCCCTTAGAAAGAAAAATTCTCATCCTTAAGTGGGAGTAGCCTATATGAATGAACACAAAGACTTACCAACCCTAAGCTCTCCATTACAAAGCTTATTTGTAATAGCAGTGACTATTCAGTCTTCCTGACTATATATATATATACATATTATTTTTTTCTTTCAGGTAATGACAGAATCCTTCGTTTGTGGAACCCTGCTATTAATATTAGGCCTACAGGGAAGCTATTAGGACACAAACATAGTGTTGTGGAAATTGTGACAAATGAAAAAGATCAACATGTCATCAGCCTTTCCTGTGCAAAGGTAAACCACATCTCTGAACCTCATGGAAATAGGGCTGAAAGCAGGATCTGAGGAACCATAGGCTTGTCAGCCTTACCTCAGTGCCCAGCAAAGTTATGGAAGAGATCATCTTGAGGGTAATCACACAGCACATACAGGACAACCAAGGGATCATGCCCAGCCAGCATGCATTTAGGAAAGGCAGGTCCTGCTTGACCGACCTGATCTCCATTTATGACCAGGTGACACACCTAGTGGATAAGACTGTGGATGTAGTCTGCCTGGACTTCAGCAAAGCCCTTAATACTGTGTCCCATGGCATTCTCCTGGAAAAGCTAGCAGCTGACAGCTTGGACAGGTGCACTCTCTGCTGGGTTAAGAACTGGCTGGATGGCCGGCCCCAGAGAGTGGTGGTGAACAGTGCTGCATCCAGTTGGTGGCCGGTCACTAGTGGTGTTCCCCAGGTATTAATATTGGGCCCAGTCTTGTTTTATATCTTTATTGATGATCTGGATGAGGGGATCAAGTGCACCCTCAGTAAATTCACAGACAACACAAAGTTGGGTGGAACAGTTGATCTTCTGGAGGGTAGAAAGGCTCTACAGAGGGTCCAGACAGGCTGGATCAGTGGGCCAACAGGATGAGGTTCAACAAGACCAAGTGCCGGGTTCTAAACCTTGGCCACAACAAATCCAGGCAATGCCATATGCTGGGGACAGAGTGGCTGGAAAGCGGCCTGGGGAAGAAGGACCTGGGGATGCTGGTTGACAGCCAGCTGAACGTGAGCCAGCAGTGTGCCCAGGTGGCCAAGAAGGCAGATGGCAGCCTGGCTTGTATCAGGAATAGTGTGGGCCAAATGGACCAGGGAAGTCCCTGTATGTGGCACTGGTGAGGCCACACCTTGAGTACTGTGTTCAGTTTTGCGCCCCTCAGTTCAGGAAGGACATTGAGATGCTGGAGTGGGTCCAGAGAAGGGCAATGGACATGGTGAAGGGTTTGGATGGTAAGTCCTCTGAGAGGTGGCTGAGGGAGCCTGGAGTAAAGGAGGCTCATGGATGACCTTATCATTCTCTACAACTATCTGAAAGGAGGTTGTAGCAAGGAGGGGTTTGGGCTCTTCTCACAAGCAACTAGTGAAAGGACAAGAGCAAATGGCCTCAAGCTGTGCCAGGGGAGGTTTAGGCTGGACATCAGAAAGAGTTTCTTCACAGACACGGTCGTTAACCATCAGAATGGGCTGGCAAAGGAGGTGGTGGAGTCACCATCTCTGGAGGTGTTCAAGAAACTACTGGCAATTAGTGCTATGGTCTGATTGACAAGGTGGTGTTTAGTCAAAGGTTGGGCTCAAGATCTTGGAGGTCTTTTTCAACCTAAATAATTCTGTGAAAACAATGCTAGAAGTAGGAATTTATTTTTAAGTACTTCTGATGGTAATTGCTTATCAGTTAATTTATTTTAATAAAAAGGCAGCGTTTTAGCTTAACATTTTCAAATTAATTTATATTTAGAAGCAAGACTAGAATACAACTATTTGACATTCTTTCTGAATGACAAAAGAATACTCACAACAGTAGATATTAACATGCTGGTAATTTCCATATTATTTTGGCAACTGCCAGAATTAAAACATAACTTTTACCCAAATGCTTCATTCAGTAGTGATCACCTGCAAAAACTGCCTACAGTTTCTTTTACCCTTCTGTCTGCCTGCCAGCCTACTAAATCCATAGGTGGAGTTTTTCTTACACTGATGTTTCTATAAATCATGTTCACCCATTGATCTCTTTCTAAACAGTGTCTTTCACAAGGCTTACTGATCCAAAGCATTGCCAATGAACTGGAACACTAATAAAACCAGCAATAATGCTTCTTTAGCAAAATTTTGCAGGATTCTGATGACAATGGATGAGTTTCTTTGAAGATATTGGTGGAATCTTGGCATTGGTGATTTCCCAATTCCTCACTCCTATATATCTATACCTGTCTGTTCTGTAGGTAACTCTGTACCTTTACTACTTTACTGCAGAGCTAAAGGAGGGTTTGACTGATAAGCTACAAGCTATATATGTAGGAAAAAATGGAATAAGACATAAGACATGACTTAAGGGGAATGAACGAACATTAGTATATTTATAGAAAAGCAACTAAGACTGTAGCCCCGGGGACAGTAAATGTAGAAGATCTCTTGAGGGCCCTTCTTGGCTTTTCTGTGATTCAGTATGATGACTCAGAGGGAAGCAAAATCTATTTTAAAAGTCTCCAAGTATGTGGACACCTGATCTTAACTAAATGTAGCTGAGTTGTGACAATGACATCAGTAAGATCACTTGAATATAGAAATTGAAAGCTATGTGTCTTTAAATAGTGCAGTGAATTATAAGGCAGAAATTACACTTCTCAAAAAATAGAAGAAATAGAAAAATACCTAGACTTTCAAATGTCAGATAAATCTTGTGGTCATAGTGAAAACTATATCAAAAAAGAAGGAAACCCTCACAGAGAAGTTTAAATATAGACTTTACAAATAAAGTGATGATCACTCTGTGCCTCAAGGAATTTGCAGTCTCTCTAGGTGATATATGGGGTACCCAATAGCAGAGGGAACTCAGCTGTAACAGGATTGCTTCCAACCCAGTTAAAGCATGTTTTTGTTTGGATAGACCAGACCCAGGTATTATACAAAAGTGTGTAACTTCCCAGGGAACTTCTAACATTACTTTCAACACATAAGTTGTTTCCACCTAAAAAACAAAGACCAATGTGCTTTTCAATCTGCCTAGCACGAGAAAAATCAAAACAGTTTTCTCTGATTTGTTTTTATCTTCCAATGACTGTGATACAGGAGGCCACTGAAAACAAGGACAGCCTATATACTTTCACTGAAAATAAGTTAGAGATATATCAGTGATCTTATGGAAGCATTGTATCCAAGAGAAACAAAATCTCTATATAGATTTTATATTAAATGTTTGACAGAATGGCAGAATTAGGGAAAAGCATTAATTAATTAGTACTTTTTCTGGACATTCCCAAAATTAAATTTAATCTATAACATATCAGATAGTCATATTAATTTTTTTTTTATTGTGCCATTTTCAGCTAAAATTACAGAACAAGCTGAAATGTAGGGAGTACTTTTTTAAATTAAGATTTCTAATTGTTATCTTTATTATGTAATTATTACATTTTATGGCTCAGACTTATTTTATACTTTATGTATATTTTTTGAATTATTGAAAATTTTCTTGACTTATTGCTAAGATAGTTTTATGCTATATAAATTACAAAGCTTCAAAAGAGCGCCATAAAGGTAAACCTTGGTTCCTGATCTTCCAGATTGTGAAGAGTTTAGGAGATAACAGCGTGCCTAGGTGCAGCTATCACTACACTCCACAGCCATGTCTTTCTCTTCAGCAGTTCAGTTAAGTGAATTTGCTACAAGATGTAAAATGTTGATGTGATCTATGTGTTCCTAATCACAGGAACATGTTCCAAATCATGTGTTGAGATTTCCCACAAACACAATTATCTGTTAAATTATTTACCACAGACCATCAGGAACCACATTCATCACAACTATGCTTACAGTGTCTCTGTCCTGACTTATATTTTGGTTGAAAATATTTCCTAAAAGGAATTACTGTTAAATTTGTCTGATGGTATTAAGTCATCCTTTGTGTCATTGTACCAAAATACGGAGTTGGGTTTTCACATAATACATGGACTCTTCACTAAAGTGTCAGCACGCTGCAGTCATAGCTGGGGTTATTAGCATAAAAGCAAAAGCTTATTTATATAACTGTAAATACAAATGTATATAACTCCTTGATTGGAATTATTCTGTGGAAGCCACTAAAGCAGTTTTCAGGAAACATTTTTTCCAAGATGGTTGCAACAGCCTATTCTCTTGATTTATGACTGTAATTTCATTGATGCATATCATTTGGGAGTTATAAAAAGAGGAATGAGTGATGTATTTCCCACTGTTAGAATGATTTTACACCTTTTCTTTTAGGTCTGGAAGAGTACAGAGTAAAATAATATGCCTTATTCAAGCACTGAGGTAACTTCTTTTGTATTGATGAGAAATGCTGGTAGAATATGTAAGTCCTTTAAAAAGTGCCATCATTGGACTTGGAATTACAGCTAAGAAGCATCCTCAGGATACGCTAGATAGACAATGAACTAAGACAATAGTTGGATGTTTCAAGCCAGGCAAGGCAAGACTTGTATAAACGTACTTGATCTGCCTGGTTGTTACGTTGGCACTACAGCATTTTTCTACAAATACCAATACTTTGTGTTCATAGAAATTGCTATACTTTTTCCTTTTACTGAGCCCAGTCAACTGAAGAATTACTTTTACAGAGTGTGTGGTAATATGGGAACAATCTGTGAGGTACAGTTAATGAAACACTGACCTGATGCTCCAGTTCAGACAGAGGAATGCTGAATAGGAATCTCTGCTGCATTTTTTTTCCTCTCCTTTGTGTCATTCTGCCCTTCATTGCCCCTTTCTCTCTGTAGTTAGTTTGCCCATTCTTATTTTTGTCCTGCATCGTGAAGCATTTAATACTCCATTTTTTTTGTATTACAGAGCTGCTTGAATGGGAAAAAAACCCACTCACAGGGACAGGGGCTATTAAACCTGGAGATGCAGCAGGAAGAAGGCCATTATCTGAAAGATGATCTTACACTGTGGAAACGAGAAGGTTAAGTCTAATGGCAGAGACCAGACCTGACTGCACAGCCCTTGTACTGAAGGGCTGTGAAATAGTGATAGCCACCCTCACTTAGTGCAGAGTGGAAATTCACAACTAGAATAGTGAGGGCTACAACTTTATGTCTTGCCTACTTAAGTTGTCAGTGGAAGTCAGAAAGCCAGTGTTTGCTACACTAGTTGTTTCACTGATTTTACTAAAACATCTCCTGTGATGGATTTAGTTGAATTAGACTACCTAAGTGAGTCAGATGAGCACGATTTGAGCCTACAAGCGTCAATTCATAAAAACAAACAGTTTTGTTTGTTGATCAGTAGGGCTAATGAAGAAGTATATTCCTAGCCTTCATACCACTGTAGAGCATTACTGGTAAACAGCACAAAACCTTTGGTTTAAATCAGTGAAAGGAATGTTCTTTTTTTTTTCTTTTTAGAATTTCATTTTTGGTAGCTAAACCGAAAGAGCAATGCACACATTTACAGGAGGCAGGAGAGTAGTGCAGTAAACAGGGATTTCTCCCATCTCCATTCTGGGACATGTGAGAGTTTGATTCCATTCATAATTTCTTCAAAACACTTCCCTGCTAAAATTTGCCTGTCCTAAATTAACTCTGTTATACATGTTAGCTTTATTCTTACAGAACCTAGCATTTCAGGGAAGATACAAGGAGGTAAGATATGTTATTAATTTTTTGTATTTTGTGACTTTTGCAAATTTATTCAAATCTTAATGATATCAGTCTCCAGTCCTCTTTCTCCAGGTCTGCTTAATGGCAAACCAGCTGTGCAATATCCCAGTGGGAAGTCATATATGTCTTTTGTTTGTCTGGAACTGAGTAGGTGATTGTATCAATGCCAGTTAGTGTGGATGTTTGTCCAACCTGTTTTGAAAGCACATGACGTTGTTTTAAGGATATATTTATAGTACAGTCATTCATCTTCCTGAAAAATGAGAGCAGTGCAGCTGGAAGCACAATGCTTAATTTATGTCAAGTCATTGCTAATCATGATGGTTACTGGAATGTACTGTATATCAACAATATTAAATTCAATCTAGATAATTTGGAAAAGAGGCATTTGGGAAATCTGCTCCAGTCATTCTTCACAAAAATTATGTGGCCATATCTATATCAGATACATTTTTTGTATACTGCTTTGAAAGCCAAAGTTCCCTTGCTGCTGTGCTTTTATTCTCTTTGGTTTACTTGTCTCTCAGATAGTAACAATTTTATTCTTCTCTTATATTGCATAATCCTTTAAGAACAGTGAATATTCTTCAACTTTCTGTTACTTCCTGTCCCATTTTCCATAATTCAAATTACTTTGTGTCTCAGGTAGTCTTTTAAAAAATCCTACAGAATTAGCCTACAGAAGTCTCAAGGGATATCTCATTAACATATATATTAATTAATATATATAAATATAATATATAAATGTATATAAATGGAAGGGAGGGTGTAAAGAAGATGATACCAGGATATTTTCAGTGGCTCCCTGTGACAGGACTGGAGACAATGAAAATGGAAACACAGGAGGATCTGTCTGAACATCAGGAAACACTTCTCTTACTGTGAGGGAGACCAAGCACTGGCAGAGGGTGCAAAGAGTGGTGGTGGAGTCTCCATCATTGGAGATTTTTCAAATCCATACAGACATGGCCCTGCTCTATGTGGCCCCATTTGAACAGTGAAGTTAGACAAGGTGATCTCCCTTACAACAACTGTTCTGTTATTCCATCAAAAAGGAAAATTACTTCCAAAACCATGTCTAAGGTGAAAGAATCATTCTGATTGGTTGAAGATTGACAAGAGGAACCTGACTTTTTTCACTCTGCTGATCCAGGTGCTCATGGGCAGCCACCTCTCTCCTACACATCTAGCTTCCTGTTTCTGACCCCCACACCAGCTAAATGTCCTCCAGAAGTGTTAAGTATTACTTTATCTTTGCATTAGAGGGCAGGTACAACTATTGCTAGCACATCCTGCACACAGTACAGAGGCAGACATACAGAGACTTTACACACTCTCAGTCACAGCACCCAGTAAATATCCTTCAAGCTCATTACTATGTAATTAGACCATTGCATATGGCAGTCTGATTTCTTTCCAGCACCTGTTCATGTTTGGGAAAAGGAAAGTAACTTTATATTTCACCATGTTAATCATACTATCTGATGAAGTGATTTGAAATGCTTATACTTTTGAACTTTGCCAAGTTACTATCTCAATAAGACACTAGTTATAGTACTGTCTGCTGCACCACATTGCCTTAATATGCTTACAGCTAAATCCTCCTTGCCTTAACCTCACAAGTAATCCTATTGACATTAATTTGTTTCTAAGTCTTCTTACTATGACAGGGAGTTGTAGCACTTTGCAGGATCACCTTCAGGGATCACAAGACACACCTCAGCACTCTCTGCAGATAACTTAGTTTATTAAATAACACAGCAAGCAGAACTGCAGCTTGACATTCATGCCTGGTGATTTTTGTCTTTGAGAGCTCAGATGTTCTGTATGACTTTGTAAATTTTTTCACTTTGAACGTGGAGCCTTCAATGACCCCCTCAAACAGTTGAACAATGTAGCAAATAGGGGCTGATAAACTAAACACTTAAGAGAAAATCAGCTTTAACTGTTGCTTACTCTTCCTGTATATGCCTACAGTAAATGCAGTGGCTAGTGCAACTTCTTTCTGCCCTAAGAGTGTTTGGATTTTGGATTTTCTTTCATAAATTCTTTTAAAGACTTGCAGCATCACCATTCTGTGATTGACGGAAGCTGACTTCTTCAAAAAACAAATATTCCTTAACTTACAAAAAGTATCAGCATGATGTGAGAGTTTAGAAGCACTAAAAGAAAGTTACTGTTTTCTCTAGGGAGTTGCTGAGATATTTTTTTGTAGACCAGTGTTTTAAAGTCACGTTCTTATTCTTCACTAGCAGTAATTTGAAGGGATTATGTTTTGGTGGGGGAGGAGGGAGGGGCAAATCTGGACTTCTTCAGTCCTTCCCTATCTCAGTTAATTACAGATAGAAAGGAGAACAAGAGGATTTGCTTTTTCCAAAGTCAAAGCATATTTCCAGAATGGCATCCTCATAACAACCTAGCAGATAATAAGTGTTCCCAAGCTTAAATGTTATTGTACTAAGAGTATATAAAAGATTTACTTACCAATTTTTTTTTCTGGCCCTATTTCTCATCTTTTTTTTATGATTCCCTCTTCTCTTCATGTTTTAGTTGTTAAAATTACTCTATTGCTCTCTGTCTGTCTCTGTGAGCGTATTAAGAAAAAACAGAAGAGCTGTGTGTTGCTGGTTTTACATGCTCATAAAATACTGGCTTCAGAGCTAATGGAAAAGATATTTCAGGCTTTTTGTATATATTCTGAGTTTTAGGGCTTGAAGGAAGGCAATGCTCGAGAGAAAAGTGTTTATGAATGCAAATATACACACTTAAATTTTTAAAGGGATCTTAGAAGGCTTTGGCAAGAACCCACACTGAATTCTGGTGGGATTCGGTTCCCAATATTTATTAATGTTTGTGGAAATTCCACCTGAAACTATATGGGTTTGCCATTGGGTTTAAAAATGAACTGCACAAGAACACCCCAAAACAGAGGAAACTGATCCAGACTGCAGTCCTGGAGAGGGTAACAGCATAATTTGCTGAGGCTGTTGCAGCAGAGCTAGAAAGAGATAGTGTGCATCCAGTGAGTGCCAGTTACCGACTCTGTGAAAAAGGCTGGCAAAAATCCCTGCTCTCCTAACCCTTAAAAAGGTCTATCTGTGGGTCAAGGCAAATTCTGCTAACAACTAAACCAAACCAAGGTTTTCATTAATGTAAGCCACTGTCATAGATATAATGTTGGTGGAAGTAGAGCTCAGACTTTCTTGTAAGGTGGAGATTATTTCCAAAAGCACTTGAAGCTCTTCTTTCCACACTCCTTCTCCTTCCTAGTATCTTTTGTTTGCTTGTATATAGTCTATTTTTGATTTCAGAAGACACCGTCTCAAAGTGTTTTGCCATAAAGAGTATGTTTTCAGAGGTCTTCAGGGATTCCTGGTATTTCTCAGTCTGTTGTGGGAAGTTCTTCAATAAATAAATAGGACAGTAAAGTTACTATTAATGAAAGTCTCCTAAGGCAACTCCCCCATCACCTTCTAATCTCTAAATAAGCATGCCTTTTGTTGCCTCTCTTCATGCATGAATTCATGCACAGTCATGTGTGCTGATGCAGATGAACAGCAGTGACATTGTATCTCATGACCACACTGGTGATGCCTTGTGTGGGAGTTACTCGTGTGGAACACTGGTTTATGTAATCTCCCCATTCCTGCCCACGGGCTGGGAAAAGAAGGCAGCCATAAGGAAGGGAAGAGATTTATGAACGCTGTGATGTGTCTAGGTTTTTGCTGTCAGTCTAAGTGACTGCATTTTCTTAATGTGGTACTGGCATTAACAGCTGAAGAAGCAGCAAGAAGTAGTGAAAGACGCTCTTTTTTATATTCACTTGTGCTGTAAAAACATTTTCTTATTGCTTTGATAAAATGTCAAATCCATATTTCACTTGTTGACCAATTTAACTTGAATAATCCATGAGACTATTAGAGCCATCTGTTTTCACTTTTGCTTTGTGTAATTCCATTAACTCTGTAGCAGATGTGGGTGATGTTTATGGGAAGGTTATTATATCTCTATTCAGTGACTTATTATTTTCACCTGACTGTAATATCTCCATAGATACCCATTTCTGATTAATCTTCAGCTCTTACACCTGTTTTTACATGGTCTAATTGTGAGTCTACCAGAATTGAGCTTGGAGATCCACCTGCAATATTGCCCAAACTTTCTCAGCTTTCATCACCAATTCTTTTTATCATTTTGCTGGTCTACTGTCAGCTGAATGAAGAGCTCCATAATTTTTTTTCTATTCAGATGGATTTCTTTTCTCAAGTCTTCTCAATGCCTGCTTTAGAAATTTGTATGCTTTAGAAACTGCATATCTGAGTGAACTCCTGAAATGTAATCAGTAGTCAGAGGAATGTGATGGACATGGTTCTTTTGACTCAGTACTGTCTGAGAGAAAATTTAATCTCGGCAAGATCATCAGGGTCCATCCTTTTTGAGTTTTCCTGAAAACAAACAAAATATTAAGGTGCAATTTTCCTCTACTTAACATTCTGAAACACTCATATATGAATTCCTCTGTGGTGTTAAAGTTGCTCTTTTAAGCACTGATTGATATATCTGTTTCTTCCCTGTTCAGAATTTTGCCGGATCCACTGTAACATCCTTTAAAATCAGGTTATGACTTTTGTCAATTACCACAACACTCAGAATATTGATAAGAACATTGTACCAACACGTGTCTTTGTGTTAAAATCCCAACTAAGAGTACAGCCTCACCTGTAGTAGTGTAATTGAATGAATACAAATAACTTGCAAAAATGCCTAGATAAAACTCAGCTGAATAAGAATTGCAGACAGATGTGATGACAGAATAAGTTTTGAGAGCACAGTAAGATTATCTTGCGGGGAAATACACCACATTGAAAGCCATGGGATCTGAGAAATTAAATAATGCATTCTTGCAGTATTACAGAATGACAATACACTGAGTTGGAAGAGACCCACAAGGATCATCGAGTCCAGCCCTCAGCCTTGCACAGGACCATCCCCAAGAGTCACACCTTGTGCCTCAGAGTATTGTCCAAACGCTTCTTGATCTCTCTCAGGCTTGATGCTGTGGCCACTGCCCTGGGGAGGCTATTCCAGTGCCCAGCCATCCTCCAAGTGAAGAACCCCTTTCTAATATTCAGCCTAAATCTCCCCTGACACAACTTCAGGCCATTCTCTTGAGTCCTGTCACTGGTAACCACAGAGAAGAGATCAGTGCCTGTCCCTCCTCTTTCCTTCTACAATGAGAAGTTGTAGACTTAAGTGCAGTTTGCGTGGGATAGCAGAAAGTTCAATACAGCTTTTGAACAGGCAGGATGAATAAGTGCTGCTAAAGTATAATTATTGATGAGCCATTCTAGAGTTTAAAGAAGGTGCTGTGTTTTCTGTTGAAACTGAAAGTAAGAACAAATACATCTAGTACATCTGATGCTCCTTACAGCATGGTACCCCATCTGTGATCAGTAGCATTTCCTTATGAAGAGCACAAGAACTTTAGGTGCATAAAAATAATACTTTCACAATGTGTCCTGATCCTGATTTTCTTCAACACCTGCTGTCAGTCAAAAGTTTCAGGAACTTCATTATCCAGAACCCTCTGAAGTTTATTTGTGTACTGTTGCACACCATTTCATAGTCCAGTTCAAATACAAGTTTTTGAACAATTGGCATTTGTCTGTATATGACTGAAAATTATGACACAATGGAGACATCTTGTCCTTAATGAGTAGAACCAATTCTCCCAAGATCTCATTGTGCTGTGGACTTAACAGGTCAAGATTACAAAATTCAGCCTTTCCCTGCCTTTTATCCTTAGTAAAATGGGGAAGGAGATACCTCTGATATTTGTATTACTAATTTTGGATGTACCATGCTTAACAATGTGGTTTTCTTGGGTTTCGTTTTTTGGGGTTTTTTGGGGCTGTAATATTACTATCATAGAAACAAAAAGTAGTTGACAATCCAATCAAGATACCGTACTAGATTTTCTCCTCTCTCTCTCCCTTAGGTTTTTAGAGTGTGGGATATACAGACCCTTGCACCACTGCAGGTTTTCCATGATAGTCAAGTGAGTCCTGAAGAGCTGGATGTCTTTCCCATGATATTTGACAATGATCACGGCATACTTATCACTGGTATGTTATTGCAGTTGATGTATGAGAGCGTGCCCCTTCTCCTAGAATGCAATTTCCTTTATGGTGATTTCTTTTATGATTACGTACAATTGAAGCTGAGTACAGGAATGAAGAATATGAGAATATACAGAATACCAATATACAGAATACTGGGAGGCAAGGTTATTTGCACATTATAACCATTTTAAAGTGGGTTATAGATGGTGCTAATTTCAATATAGAAATATGAGTGAAATTATGGAGCATAGGAATTAAATTCAGGAACCAAAGGAAAAAGTAGCAGAAGTAAACTACAGGCATTGCTCTATAGACTTGCTGTTTTTTGAAAGCTACTAAGCTGCTGATCTTCCCCTAACAATTCCTCTAGCATAATTCTCCCATTTGGAGATCAAACAGCAGCGTATAGTCTCTCACAGCCCTCACAAGTATATTCAAACTCCTTATTTAGCTCAGTAGCTACAGACAGTCCCACAGTCTGTGGTGTCAACAGACATACTGCTCGACTGATCAGGAATAAAGTATCGTGGGAACTCAACCTGAGGTTTCTGGGCTCTCTTTCCTGACTATGTAGCAGGGAGCCTGGAACCTCTGAGGGCCCAGACCTTTGCAGTTGTCACTAAGGATGTTAGTCCTTTGTATCCAAGACAGAGACACTTGAAACCAGCAGGCTTTGTCTGCCCCAGAGATGTAGTCACTAGAAAAAAAACAGCTTTGAACTTCTTCTGGGGCTATAGAGACCTGAGTCATACCAGGAGAATAAGGTAATTGCCTTTGAAGACAGATTTTTCTGTCCTTGGATTAGGAACAAGGCACAAAGCTTGCAAAGCTTGTCAGATCTGAGAAGATGAATGTGAAACATTTTGTTTTCAGTGACCTGCTAGTTTCTGCTGAATCTTTTGATTACTAAAAGATACAGATACTATCTTCAGTTCAAATTTAAGTTAGTGAAGATTTTCAAGGCTTAGTAATATAGGGATTTTACACAGATCAATCCTCGACAAAATGCCCTTATAAACAATGATTCTATCAGGGCCTAAATATTCGTAAAAATCTGGTCCTGGACTCTGTTAATGATTCCATTAAAAGCCTAAGGGAATGTCTGCTTGCCCCTGAAGAGGGCAAGAGTCTGAGGCTATATGTGAGCAAATTAATTCTCATTGATATGTACCTGGCTTTACAGAGGAGATATTCACTTAGTAGTTCACTAACATCCGTAAATCATCTCACCTTCATGCTTAGTTTGAAATTTGCCGTAGCTTTCCTTCTGTGCCTTTTTCCAAGCTGCTGGCGTCTGTGCCTGAATTTACACCAAGGATTTAGGCAATTTCATCCTTTGCTGTGTACTCACTGCTGCTCCTCTGCTGGTAGATTGGCAGTGATACTGGAGCTGCAATGGGATACTGCATGAGCACTCTGGTTTGAGAGCGTTGTACAGACCTTGTCCTTCCTTTTGTCTTGTTCTTCCCATCTGTTTCTGTCTTTGCAACCCTTCTGATCCGAGAGCACTGGAAGGTGTCTGGAAAACAGCATTCAGAGCTGCAGTGCAGTGCAAAGGAAGGTACTGGAAAAATGTCATCATTGCCTGAAGATAGAATTGCTTTATCTCTAAGAAAGCAGACACCAAAAATTATTTTAGTGATATATCTCCCAATTAGACTTTTATTTATTTGGGTTCATTCTATTCCATGCCAGCCAACTCTGGGACTAGGGGATTTATGGATCTTACTAATATGCAGTCAGGTTATCAATCCCATCAAAGGTGGGGAGATGGTTGTTTAGGGCAGGTAAATACTTGGCCATTGTTTGACTGGTGCTTTGTGGGAAGCATGTGTGACTGTTTTCTGCTTCAGAGGACAGGTATTCTCAAGAAACAGACAACATCCCTTATCCTTTTTAGAAGAACTCATATGAATACTTTGGTTTACATCAAGTCTTTTTATGTTCAGGGAAGTAACTGATACTATACACAAAATGTATATATTCTCACTTCTCTCACCCTGTGCAGGTTCAGATGTCATTGATATTTATCCCCTAGCTCAGATGATGGAAGATACAAGACAGCTGCCACAGACACATGAGAAAAGCATCAATGCTGTGGTTTACAACAGGACTCTTCACCAGATTCTCACCATTTGCACTGAGTCAATACTGAAGGTGAATGTAACCACTTATACTGAAAAATAAAAGTCTCAGCTTTTTTATTTCTTTTTAACAGTGTGACAATGATCATCAGAGCTACTGAGAACCTGTAGTTTTCATCAACTATTGGTAGGTTAGATGGCAGGATCTGTAGGGAGAGGTAGCATCTTTTATTGGGCCAGCTGATGATGTGTGTCATTCCCGTGGAGAAAGGCTGGTTTGTGTAAAGGCTTGTTCAGTTTATTCACTCGGTAAAGATGTTATTTCTCACTGTAAACCCTGCCTTCCTTAGATCACAGTGGCTACACCATTACAATTGCAAGATAGTTTGGGGCATTTGGTGCTGCAGAAAATCAGATCCAGACAGTGCATATGAAATCGGTGGCTACTTCACAAATCCAGCTGAATCTGAGCTATCCTACTACAGCAAACCAATTTTGTACTGCTACTTCATTATAAGACATTACTTAAATTTCTAAAATGATTAGATAATGATCAGAGATAGCTCCTACATTTTTGGAACAAATGTTTATCTAAGGTCTGATTTTTATATTCTGCACAGAAATAATAACTCAAACCATCCCTTCTAGTTAGATTTCTTTGCCTTTGCACTGTGAAAACTCCTTATATTTAACGTCAGTCTCTCTGAATTAACAAGGGTTTTTCTCATAGCATACATACTAAATAGAGCCTCCCCTTGCCAGAATGGCTTCTCTGGAGAGAGGGGTGTTTTCAGGGAAAACAGTATTTCAGTAAAAGAACATGGTAGTGGACTGTTGTAACAGAGATGTTACACAGATGTGAAACAGAGATCACAGGATGTGAAAATTTGCTACTGGCAGTAATTTCTCCAACTACATTAGAACACATTGTGTGACAAGTTTTAGAGGATGTATTACAAATAATTATCATATTATTTTTTCAGGTCTGGGACCTAGAAACAGGATGTCAAATATATCAAATTGAAGATGCACATGGAGTGAATACTGAAGTGACTTGTGCAGCCATTGAAATAAATGATTTTTATCTTGCTACTGGGGCATGTGATGGTAAAGCAATTAAATAATTGCTAAATTGTTATTACATTTTTTTAAAATTACATATTACATGAGCAGACAGAACTCTTTGCCTTGACTGTCTCAGTGACAGAATAATTAATTTTGAATGCACAGCTGCCAGTCTGTGGAAAGGGTGTGTGAGGGGTGTCTTGGTTGGGTTTTATTTTAGAGGTGATTCACAGAAAAGTGATTTTTGGCTGTTTGGGCTCTAGTATTTTGATAGCCTGTTACTCTCTGGAAGACTGTCTTCAAAGCTCCTGGTCTGAAAAGTTTTTCCTCATAGGACTTAGGACCTACATCTATAACTAAATGGCTGCAGATGAAGAATGGTAGTTTTTAAATTTTCTAGTATCTAAGCTCAATTTTATAGTGTTTGTAGCCAGTGAACACTAAAACATATATATATATATATATATGTTTCCTGAATTTTTCACATCTGTTTTTTAGGGTACATGAGTTTTAGGTTATGTGACAAGACCTCTCCGTTACACAAGTGCATACTGAATTTTGCAGGAAGCTTTAATAATTTTCTAATCTGTTAACAAGGCTGAATAATTCTTCTCACATTCAAATGTTCAAGAGTACACACTTGAATTATTAAAACATATAAAATATATGAAAACTGCATCACAAGAAAAGGAGATGATTACTGAAAGTTCTTTCCCTTTTCTACATTTTGTCATCCTTGTGTAGGAACAGTAAAAATTTGGGAGTTTGAAAGTGGGCAAGAATTTAAAGCCTTGCCTTTGGTCCAGGACAACGAAGATGAGCATCGTGTACTGCAGCTAGTTTATCTGAAGGCTGATGATAGTCAACATGCACTTCTGGTTTTGGAGCAGAGAGGGAAGTTGAAAATGATTCAGGTTTTTGAAATATGCTTCTTTTTTTATTCCCCCTAATTTCTTTTGGTAGCTCCTAGTTTTTGAGGTAAAATAGAACTTTTTCATTAATTAGTAGATAAACTTTTAGAAACTATCAAGGATCAATTTGTTTACTGTAAATGATGTAAATGTATCCCTTGACAAACAGGTTGGGAAGGACTTGAATCTCCTTCAAATCTTAATGAATCTAAGTACATTTTTTTTTCACATACTTGCAGAACTACATTTTTCCAAAAATATTTCTGTGATAATGAGAAATACAGGTTGTTACTAGCTTTTTAAAAGGCTCTGAATATAGTAGTTAGCAAGGTCAACTGGGGTAGCAGTCCAAAACAGTTCATCCTTTGCAGGACTCTACTAAAGATCTCTCAATTTTTAATCTCTCCCCAAAGGTATTTCTTGCTTGATACATTTAGCATTGTAAGATTTACTAAAATCTTAATTATTGCTTCATTCAGGAGCTCAAGACACCTATGAAAACAGTAGAAAACCTAAGGATCTTATTTCAGTAACACTTCTCAAAATGGGTAGAAATATCGATGTTAGAGCAGGGACTAGATATTGAAGTGAATTGGATTTGTTATAGTTGGAAAAACTATCAAAGTAACTCCCAGTTGCCTCTAAGCACAATGGGGAGAAATCAATGACTCAGGGCTGTAGCTGAACTATAGCTTCTTCACTCACACAACTGGAACATCCAGTTTTGCTGGATGTTTTGGTAGATATGAACTCAAAGTAGCAATTTAATAAAATAAGCAGCTGTAAATACAAGACAACTTACTTAAGAAAGTAGTTAACTAAGTAAAATCTATAGCTCTGAACTCCACAGCTGCACAACTTCTAGTATAACAGCACGTAATTTAAGGTGAGCTGGAATATCTCTGGATGAAACTTCAGTTTGCAGTATAGGCATATTCTAGTTGGTACCTGTAATAGTTTTTGTAATTTGGCATAGTAAACAATCTTTTGATATACCCTTGTTATAATTTATTTGTATGAATAGACAAATCCTTTCCTTCCTCCTTCATTAAGTCAGTTATTTTAATAGGGTAGCTCGACTCAAACACATCTATCTGTCACATGGATGCTTCCTGAGGCAGTGCCATTTCCACGAAGGGATCCAGTTGTATATCTGTTACTGACACCTGACCCCTCAGAAACACAAGATCTTTTTCCATCTATTCGGCTGCTGTCTAACATCAGTTCCCTGAGTGATGATACAGAGGTGAGAAGCACTTCAAAGTTCCATGTCATTTAGAAAAGACTGGATTTCATGTTTTAGCAACAGGATAAGAATCAAATAGTTATTCCCCATTGTGGTCCCTTTCAACCTTACTCATTCTGTGATTCTATGATTCCAAATTTTCAGTACACTGAAATAAATGCACAAAATAAATCATGTAAGAAAGTGACGGTTTCTTAGGGCTATATCTCCCTAATAATCCATTGTATGGTTATCACCATGATAACTATAGGAGATGTTCTGAACACACACTTCTCATTCCTGTACAATATAGTAAGTTGCGGTTCTCAAATAAACTCTTCTAGAATTAAATCTCATTTATACTATAGCTAGGCTGACCTTCAGTAATAATGGCACCTAAAGTTGAGTCAAAGTGATTCCATTTTCTCTTCTTATTGCTTTGGTAAAATAAAATGTCAAATTTATGTTTCAATGGTTGAGCAATTTAACTTGAATAGCTCACAAGACTTAAGTCCTATTTTGTAAAATTTCACTAACTGTAACAGATCTGGATGATGTTTCTTGAAAGGTCATTATATCTCTGTTCCATGACTTACTTCTTTAACTTGATTAGAGTATCTCATAGATAACTACTTCTGATTAATCTTCAGATCTTACACCTGTTTTTACATGCTCAGATTGCAACTGTGTTGTAAATAGCAGGTGAGGTTGGAGACCCTGTACTCTGCAGCAGTGTCTCCCAATATTATCACTCCCTGCTGCCTTCTGGTGCTTCTGTGTAGTTCAAATACAGTAGTATTAGAATAACATCTAAAATGCAGTTGTTGTAGACATTGTCTGTTTAGGCATTTTGTTAATTTAACACTTAAAACATTTCACTGTCTAGTGTCCACATTGCTCCTACTCACACTTTTCATGTTCTTTGTAGACTTTTGTACCTTCTGTGGAAATTAACTGCTTTGCTGTTTTAAAAGTAGAAGGATGGAATTTGATAGCTATGGGAAGTGCAACTGGTGAAGTAATTTTGTGGGATTTTGAATCTGCCGCTGTGAGATGCCTGTAAGTATTGCTTTCATGGAGGCCTTTTGATCTCCAGTATTTCATACAAACTTTCCAATTGACATAGTGGAAATTCTAAGATGCCCAAATATAAAGGGTGATTGACAAGCAGGAGTTAAAGTAGCAATTTATGTGGGCCCTCTGCCCCCCGCTTCAAATTACTTTGCTAGCTAGTCCTAAAATTGCAGGTAGAGAAGTGATCAAGAAAGAGAGTCATTTGGGGATGGGATGATGTAATTAAGAACAGTGTTTTAACATAACTCAGCACGGCCACTGAAGGAAATTCTCAGTATATAAATCACTCTGTCACTGAATGGAGGCTGCTACTAAGCTGCAGAAACATCCTCATTTTGGAAGTTTTTGTGACTGAGAGGATATCTGGAAATAATGCTACTCAGATGACGATGGCAGATGTTCTACATTATCAGTATCACTGTCCATACCTAGAAGACAAGAAGTCACATTCAATGAGGAGAAAACTGATGTGATTTGGGAGGTTTGAAACTGAAAATCCTTCACAGAAAATAACAAAAAGCTCTCACTCTTTGGATGGTTCCATATATTCATATGCACATTAAGCTGCTACATCAATAAGGTGAACAATGGCAGTGTGTCTAGTTAGACTGAGTGGAGCAGCATGGAAATATTCCTGTGCTGGTGAAGAAACACATACTTTTTAAGACCATCCAAAGTCAATATTTAACTATGCTACCCAATAGTTTCATAACATCCTTAATGTGTAAAATTGGCATGTTTGTGAGAAAATGAGCTGAGTCTTTATGTACCATGGGAAATAGTAAAAACATAACTGCACTGCTGACTCTGGCTCTTCATATTTGCATCCCTATATGTGAGACAGGCAATTCATATGGATACATGGAAGACAGGAAAGTCAATGCTTTGTAAGCAGAGTATTTTACTCTGGGCTCACGTTTGAATGCCTTGAACAAGATACTATGCTAACATTAATGTAGCTAGTTAATTTCAACTTAAGATACTTAATTTTTTTCAATGCTAATTCTCAGAAAATACTTGGCTGAATGAAATTTTCATCATTCCATCAGGTACCTGTTTTTCCTGACACAGGCATATTCTGTACATGCTCTTCACTGACTTTAATACATCATAACTGATTAAGTGATTCTGAAAAACTGTCTAAAACTTAGTTGACATGCATTCTAGGAAATTAAAAGTTTAATTTTTTTAACAGAAACATTTTCTGGGAACAATAGACACCCTATATAACATATCCTGTACAAACATCTTTATTTTCAGGCATAAAACTAGTGGAAACCGTCAGGATTTGGCTTCTCAAGAATCTGGAGTGAATGCCGTGTTATTCCTTGTACATAGTGCTTTTACTTCCAGGTAACTTCATGCATTTTATCTTCCTCAGGGACAGGCACAGTCACTTGGAATTTTGTTGTAGTAAACAGATGTAATATTTCTCCAAGATAGCTGATTTAAATGGAGATTTTTTTTTTTGTATTTAACCAATTCAAGTCCAGACAGTTGCTTATATTGCCTGTAATGCTTATCAAACCATGTTACATATTTTTTTTTCCACTTAGCTATCCTTTTGTCCTCTAAATGACCTCATAAGTCTGAATTCTGTTGAAGAATTCAACAGAAGTTAGCTTTTGCCAGGTAACAGTTTTCCTATGTACCATAGCTTCTTTTGCTCTCATCTCTGTGAGACAACTGTGTGTCAGCAGTGTTTTTCTTTATAATGCTTTTTTCTTTAGATCTATATTTTTATATATATATTCTTTATATATTTTTCCTTTTTTTTTTTTTCTTAAAGAGAGAGGCAAGCTCATCAAAGTGTGTAGCCTCAAGTTTCATCTTAAAACAAACTAGAAGCTGTTATAGGTTGGTAGTGTCAGAAGAAAAAGAGAATTCTAGCCAAATATGCTCATGATGAGAGAAAGGCATTGCACCTGTACATAACTTCAGAAGTGCTTGTCTTCCAATGGATATGCAAAGGCAATGGTAGCCAGAAGAACTCAGTATGATTTAAATACTTATGCTGTTTTAATCTTTTAGCAATTAGTCAGGTTTTTTGCTCTCATGAATCATAAAGCTGGTTTATGGTCTTATATTGCTCTAAAACCTTCAAGTACCTTATGCATTTACTACACCTTGAAAATACATAGCAGCACCACTTTATTGAACATAAAATTCTCTTTTTTTACATTATCCCAGTTATTCAAATGCTCCCCTCCCAAAACAGAGCAGCTGTGACATGATGTGTCAAGAACCACTCAGCACAGTCAGACCTTTCCTTGACTCAGAAACAAAAACATTGAAGATCACATCCAATTTTTTTTATGATTTTCTTCCACAAAATCTCATTTTTGAGGATTTTCATAACAGATTGGAAATAAGTTTCTATAATTAATTGAAAACTATTTGCTGAGCAAAGCACTGTGTAAAATTAAAGGGAATAAGTCACTGGCATGCAGTGAATTTTACCCTCTCACTTCTTGAGGATGAATATCAGTGTTACTTTCGATTTACTATGGATTTAACAATTTTATGCAAATATTGCCTAGTTACTTTGATAACTATACAAAACTAACAACCCATAGCCTGATCAGTCTAATCAATTCAGGCACTATTTTTTATGCTTTACAACACTTGATGTTTATTTTCATATATCAAACAGTATCTTCAAGCATGTCAGTGATCTTCAATAATTTCTTTCACACAGAAAAAGGAGTTCCCAGCCCTCCCTTACTGTGGGGAGGGATGATAGTGCCAGTCCAGAGCACGAGACTTCTTTGAACCTACATGAGGTAGGTATGGTGGCTTCATGGATTTAGTAGCACTCAAAACAAACTTGTTGTCATTTCAGTTTTGATTTTAAAATCTTGTAGCTTACTAAAATCCCTCTAACACCATGCACAGAACTAAATATCAAGAATTACAGAGAAGTGAACTTTGTTCACCTAAACTGACTGAGGTGGGGAATCAAGAACACAGGTCAGTCAGCTGGCTCTGTGACACACGGAATAGCTGATTATCAGTGTTTGTCAGCTGCTTGTCACTGGCACTTCTGACTTTCAGAGAGGGTATAGAAGAATGCAAGGGGGAAGGTAAAACAGACAAATAATGAAGAGCTTTAGTAAAAGCAGAGCTACATCTACATTGCAGCCACACCTGCTTAGATGCATTCTTTCAAATGACAGTATCTTTTCTTTTTTAAAATTAACCATCGATATGCCAGTGTCTCAATCTCTATATTTTTGCTAAGAATAGCATTACAGGTTTAGTGATGCTTTTTGCCCCTTTATGCCAGAAGAACATGCCATATTTGCAAAGCAACATAAAGTAGGCAAAATCTTGCTACCTCTCAGATTCTCACCAGCATGTTGTTTCAGCAGAGCAGGCACTTTGATAGATTCCCAAGTAGACATCGGCCTAACTGGCACCTGCAAACTAAAGCATTCAACATACTGTGCTGTGTAGTCACTAGAATAACAAAACAGACAGTCTTTTGCAGATCTTAAAAAGATCCCCAAAAGCCCCACACATCTAGCCTTACATATCAACAAATAGGATGAGATTGAAGTGGCTTGTCCTCTTCTCAAACACTCATGACTGCATAGGTTTTCCTGCCATATTTGACTTGGCAGTTTTTGAGGCTGATTACTGTCAGCCTTGGGGATCCTCAGAAGCCTGTATACTAAGGCACAAGTGAGGGACTGCGACAATTCCCCTACTGAAGATGTAGATGTAAGTAAATGTTATTGGTATTTATGCACTTTGTTAATTTTTGCTGAAGGCAGTAACATATGCATGTTCTGAATGAAAGCCTCTAAGTAAGAGATCTCAGTTACATTCACATGATTGTAAATCATTGGCTTTGCATGTTCTAAGTAATTAGCACTATTCAGCCAAATTTATATATAATTCTCCTAAATTCCTGTTAATTTAATTTGTGATTTTTTTCCTCTGTTATTTTGATTCTTTTCAAACTAACTGCATTTTGTTTACACTCACTGGAAATTGGGGGAATATTTGAATCCCCCAACTCAAAAAAATAAGTTCTTAAAATAATTTCAACTAGAGAACTGTTCTGTAGTTACACTAAAGTTCCATTTTCTAATTCTATTACATTTTATTCCTTACTTTTAGGAAAATGTGCAAAGAGATGAAGTTAATACTGAAATAACAGGTATGAAAAGATGTTTTTTGTTCTCTGTGTTGTTGATCTGTGAGTTCTGCCAAGATTACTATAGAAACTGAGTTTATCAGTTGGTCTGGAAAACTGTGTTTAGAATAACTGGGATACCACTGGTATGTGGATGACATCTCATCATCATCTGCTCCCTCCTGATTTGCAGTTATTTCCCAAAAGCCAGGGCAGGGTACAGGATATGCAAGGCCTTAATTGCTGTTTTTTCTAGGTAGACATGATGACACCTTTCAGAATTCGTGAATGTCAACTACACAGACTTTTCTTTCACATAAATATACTAGCAATGAATTATTGAAATAGTATAGCAAGAGCCAGTTTGAGTCAAGCATGAGTGAATAGCCTCACAGACAAAATCCTCAAAAGTAGGTGAAATTTTAGAAGGAAAAATCTTCCTTATAATATATGTCCTTAAAAATCATAATCAAGAGAGAGCCAAGTGCTTAAGAGTTAAAGCTGTGCAAATGGAGTTGGTGAATTTGCAAAAAGCAAATCCTCTAGATTCTTCTGAATCCTTTAGCCATCCTCTGCTGGAAACCAGATTTACCAATAACAAGAAATTTGATCATCTGCAATATAAATTTAAGATGAATTCTTTTGGCAAAGAAAGCATGCCCTGAAAGCAGAATATTCTTAAGCCTTGTACCTGCCCAATGAAATGGACACTCACATTAGGTCTTGCAACCACTGAATGAATGTCCTTGATGGGACCTGCCAGCATCTCCAGCTCTGGAGAATTCACAGCAAAAGCTCAAAAAAGCTTCTCTGTGACCATCACCTTGCATTTAGCAAAAGTTTTAAACTGAAGAAACAAGTATAGAAATCTATGCTTCCAGAACTGATTAGTGTCATTTAGTTACTAAACTTCATTGCTGAATTCACAGCCTCTAGAAGCCTCATGCAGAGGCTGCACATCTGCCTGTCAACTGTCCTGATGACCACTGTCTTGCACTCCGCCTCCACTGTCACCTGTGCTTGTACTTTTTGTAAAATCTATAGCTCTGCTCTTCAGAGGTTCCCCGCATCACAGAGCAATAGTTCTGGTTGGTTTAGATAAGATCATGAAGATTGATCTGATTTCTTTTCACTGCAGTGTTTTCAGAGTAATGCCATCTACAAGAACGGAGTTTATTTTCAAATTTACCTTTTTTTCTTAGTGTTATATAATTTCTGTGCATTCAAAAGAATTTTTTTGAGAAAATTTATGATCATTTGTATTCCAAAGCAGAACATGGAGCTCCATCTGAGGATGAGCCATTCTCAAATATGAATGTAGAATTATCCAAGCCTAGAGCAGGACACTCACCAGTACTGGCTTCTGCTCATGAAAGTGGCTGTATCCGCCTGTGGAATATTCAGGTAACTGAATGCCTTTGGGACAGGACTGGACCACAGAGAAGATAATTCCACTAATCTTTGGAAAACTGCTTTTTAACTAGCAATTGCAGCAGCAGACATTTATTGCATTTTTTGCTTATCAGTTTCTTTCATGAACACAAATTAGTTCTTTTTTAATACTTGTAGCAGGGAGTAATGGCAAGTGGAAAATGAAAAAACATGATTTAAAATAATTTGAAAAAAGTACTGTAAAGTTAAGTGAAAGTGTAGAATTTGATTTTTCACCCACAACATTTACCTTGGATGATAGGCAAGGCGGAATGTCCTACCCTCAGAGGAGGATAAGTGTGTCTGGATCATTACACAAGCCAGCTAGCACTAGTAGGATTACAAACCAGGAGAAAATGCTATACTAAACCGTTATGAGCTTCAAAAGTCAGTCCTACAGAGAATGCCAGAGGCTTAGTTGTCCTATCACCTCAGATTTATAGGACTTTATTCCAGGGAACTTGTTACTCTAAACAAGAGATGCAAAGTAAATACAGCAAGAAGGGGAAGTACAATGATATGCTTTGTAATAGCAGTCATTGTGGCAGAGAGTGATCATAATAGGTCAGCCACGTAAGGCTTTAACAAGAATCCCAGCAAAGACAGTAAAAGGAAGTATTTTTCAGAAAGAAAAAAGTTACCTTGCAGATGTTTTGTGCAAAAGTTGAATATGATGGTAAATGTATCCAAGTATAGTAGGTGTGGGCTTTGTTAGGTTTTATTTTCTTCATTGTTGATATATTAGTCTGCTTAGGTTCCTGTAGGAATCTCCAAGTTCAGATGACAGTTACGTCATCGCTGGCATGATTGTCATCACTATTACAGAGATGACAAAAGTCAAGAACCTCCTTACCAGCAAGACATTCTCCCTCATATCCTCCCAAACCTGAAGAGGCAATAAGGGAGAAAGTCAACTGGTGCTTACTTGAAAAATTGAACAAGTTGGTGAAGGAGACATCATGGGCCCATTTGCAGCAAGAAACAACTCTTCAATAGCAAATGGGGTGCATACTGATGATATTCCACAGCAAATGAGAGGTAAGTGGTAAAGGAGGGGTAGGTACAACTAGACTGAATTGCCTGAAGAATTAAACAGCTTGTTCTTTTGATGTATTAGAGACAGCAATCCAGAAGAATATACCACAGCTATCCTGGTCACTCAATAGATTTAGGAATTTACCTTTTTAGCATCTTTCTGAATAGATGTGAATTCAGTAATGCTGATAAAATCAGTGGCACTCAACTTCTGATGCATTAATATTTTTAATATAGGCATTATAAGATATATATGTGGTGTTTATATATTTGTTTGTTTGTGTGTTTTAGGGAAACATAATGAAAGAACTTTTGCCATTTTCAGAATGTTCCTCAGGTCCTCTGACAGTGCTATGTACAGACATCTCCACTAAAATTCTTTTGGCAGGCAGTAAAAGTGAGTAAACTTGCTTGTCATTCTGTTCAGGACAGTCACTAGGACCACAAAATATCATGATGTAAATGTGCCAGAAATGTGGAAACAAAGGTCCAAATGCTGCCAGATTTTATCCATCAAAGCTATAATTAAATAATTGAAAAAGGTCTTTTTTTGTATGAAAGGATGGTAGATTAAAGCTTAGCATTGTAGCATTATCAGTAGCAGTGTTTTTAGAGAAGACATTAAAATTTTCTTCCCTTGTGCCCTGCATATACTTTCCATCTAAATTATGGTATCAATACCAAGGGTAAAGATTACTGCTATGAACAAGCAAAAATTTCACATCCATGGTAATAACACAAAATTAAAAGCTGCAGCTGGGGCTGTACCAAGAGCCATGATTCCAACACTCATAAGGAGTGCATAGTAATGGCTAGAGCAGTACACTGCTGTTCAGGAAAAGCTCTTGTGTCTGTTCTAGCAGGTCATTGCTGTACTTCTAATTTCACACCAAATCTGGCTTTCATTTGGCAAAATGTTCAAGAGTTTATCTGCTGTCTGATTCTTCTCCAAGCCTTTAGACTCACTCTGGCAATTTTCCACCTTTGGGTCTGTCATAAGAGATTTTTTTACTTTAATGTGTCCATTTTCTTCTCAAATATTAGAACTGTTTTCTGCCAGCTTCCTGCTCTGTGCTGTCAGAAATTGGATGGAACAAGGGGGTTTTTTTTCCCATTTGTTTAAAAACTGAGCCATAGCTTGACTTTGACACTGAAAATGAAGAGGAGTTTCCACCCCATTCTGATTCAAATCTGTAAATGAATTCAGGAAGGCAGCATGCACTGAACAGGATTTTAATTAGTTGTGAAAAAGTATCCATCCTATTACCTATTCATTTGATACTCTCCTTTTGCCTTTTTGTGTTTGTGTCACTGTGTATTGGCTTTTCATGCTTTTTGCACCCTTCTCTTTCTACCTTCAGTGCTGCTACCAATTTCCTGTTCCAGTTACAGATTTTTCCTTGTTAGGAAAAGGTCAGCTTCTCTGCCAGCCTCCTCCCCTGCTTGCAGATGTACAGTCCTAGAAATCAGATGTGACTGGTATGAAAATTGTAATTACACAAAAGATTCCTCTGTCTAGTAGCAGAAATGAGAAATAAGAGTCAACTTCTTCGGAAAAGAGGGAGCCTAGGCAGGAAACTTAGCAGTTGTGGGTCATAGGGAAAGTGATTCTTTGTTTCACGAGTGCACTAAAAGGTTGTAAAACACTAAACTTTCATCACGTATACCATTAACCAAACTTTGTCCATTTTACCAGGATTGAAAACCAGTTTAATCTGGAAGTTCTCGTACCTCCTCTGTGCAATAGACAACTATCTTGGCAAGATGACTCTTATTCGTCACTCATGTAATTTGAAAAAACATCTTTATGTTCTTTCCATTTCAAACCTATTCACTTAACGACACATTGCTTATGAGTATATACATTTCTCTACATATTGATTAATTAATAGCCCATTATTTCTACTTTGTGCTTGATAATGAGATGGTGACCTTCACTGTAAAATAACTGATCCGCATTCTCTGCTTCACTCTGCCCAGTGTTTACGAAGAACAAATGGCAGCAACAAGTGAACATAGAGCACTAATGAAATTTATTGATTTTTTGCTTTCTCCTTTCTTAAACAGAGGGACATATTATTTGCTGGAACATTGACTCCTTCTTAGAAGATCCACAAAATAACAAAAATGTAAGGAAAAATCTATCAGATTTTCTTAACTTCAATATTATACCAAGATAAGACAGAGAAAAATGGATTGAGAGTTCTACAGGAACTAAAAATATTTCCTCTAAGATCATGTCTTATGCTTGAAATAATAACTTGATGCTGTGAAAAACAAGAAAACTGTAAATAAAATGGTGTTAGCATTATTCCATTGTGTTCAAAGAAGATACATTAAAAATTAATTTACCCATGTCCCTTGAGTTGTGTTTCTACCATATGCCATTAGCAGGCTGTTTCACAGAGAGATTACGTTTTCACCTCTTCTAATTTTCAGAAAGATATGATGATAAGTCCACTAAGGTAGCAACTGTGGTGGGATACAGAACTGCCTCAAAAGTTGTTATGTTGCTTTTTTCCCTCAGCAAATAAAGGAGAAGCTCTGCTGGAGGGCACACACTACTGAAGTGGTTGACTTCTTTTATGAAGAGGAGAAAAATGTGGTAGTGACAGCATCCACTGATGGTTCAGTCAGGTACAAAAATGACTAGTACCTCTTACTGTTACGGCAATTCAGATGAACTGTCTTCAGAGTTCTTCTGCTGGACTTGTATATGGGCTACAACTTAAATTAAATGAAACACTGTGTGCATTTTCTGTTCTGCACCTGAAAGAGCTATTTTTAATGTAACACTTCCAGTTGTCTCAGGAAGTCAGACCTTTCTGCAGGCTGTCAATTTTTTTCAGCCTTTGTTTGACCTTGAATGCATAGGTAACAGCTCCATCATTTTAGAAATTACCTCCTGTTCTAATCCTATTTTAGCTTTCAATATTTCTTAAATTGACATGGATACTAAGCATTGCATCTACTTGATGTGTATGCAATTAAATAATTGAACTTTAAAGATGTTTTATAGACAACTATTATTTCTCCTTGGCTAACAAAGGGTTTCTGTTGCTTTTTGGGGAGCATCAATGAAGCAGTTTTGTGTGGATCCTGCTCTGCTGGCAGCACCTTACTGTAGGAACTATTCAGGATATTGGTACTTTTACTCCTCAGTTTCATAAATATAAAGATGAACTGTTTGTTTGTTTTGGTTTTTACAACAACCTTCTGAAATTCTTTTGACTCTCAAATTACTTACAAATACAGTGACCTTCAATTTCTTTGATGTCTTTTTATGACTACCATACTGAACACTAGAACAGTCCTACAGAACTTGATAATGTAGACAGGTATTTTCTCACTTTTGTTCCACTTCTGAAAGTATCCATTTTTCCTTTCTGTCCTTTGGCACTGCTTCTACTATGTCTGTAGGATTTGGCATGCCGAGAATGGATATTATTTTGGTTATTTTGGACAATCCAGAAAGTTTGAATTATCAGACACCAGTCGGTTGATTTTGCCTCCTGATGTCAATAACTTTCCTGCTATAATCAGAGAGGAAAGCAAGCCTGTGGAAAAGAAGGTTGAATATCCTCTCATGCTGGACAGAGAAAAGTAAGATCTCATACATTTACATGCATGTACGACTGGGGGAACACTTTTGAAAATATACTTTAAAAGCATCTTTTACCTGAAGGTCAGAAAAATATTAGTATTATGAGTTCCTAGAAAAATGCTTTTTAAAGATGTTTTTCACCCAGCATGGATAAATCTTTTAATTGCAATGACTAGATGACAGTCAGGATTAAGTGATGTTCACGATTGGAATTCAGTAATAGTGATGACTAGATAATTATCTCAGCTTTTAGCTTAATTATAGACTGTATATTATGTACAGTGTTCAGGTTAGCAACCTGTTAGCAAACTTTCATTTCCCAGAAGACACTATACTTCTGGGATCCCCAAAAATTTCTTGAAAAATCTTAATGTGAATACTTTCAAACAAAAAGCAAATCCTTCTAGAAGAATAACCAAATTTAATTTTTCATTTTAAAAAATGGTCATCTTAAATTTGCAGGGATGTTTATGGATGCATTACTGTACATGGATAATGGATTCACAGATCATGACATTCTGAAACTGGCATAAATGATGTGTGTTCAATAGCAGTGTTGGGCTTTTCTTCTAGACAGAGTTCTCCAGAAATATGGGTTAGTTACAGGTCAAGTCAGAGAGCCTTGTTCCTCTAGTTTAAGACTTATTTCTAGTCTTGGAACTCCCTGGTTCATTAATTAGTGGGTTGACCAAGTGAACATAAATGCTGAAGAAGACATCTTCAGCAGCAACACACAAAAGCGTCTTTAGTAACAAAGTAGTCCAAATCTGGGGAAAAAATTACTTGAGGGCTTAAAAAGTGATGCATTTCTTAGTGGTAGGATTTCATATACCATGTGCATTCTTAGGCTGCCTTTTAACCAAAGCACTTTGGGACTATGGAAAATCTCTATGGTGTTTTACTGTTACCCCATTTAATTCAGTATCCTGCTAACATGTACTACTCCATGGAGTTTTACTAATATGAGTAGTCTCACTGCAGTCAGAACAGTACCTCATCAATAGATAGAAGTGTTTGGCTGTGTTTGAAGGACAACCCCTGTAGTCCTCTGAAGTAGTAAGCAGGTAGTTTGAAATCTCCAGAATCAGAGACTATCATTAAGTCAGCTAACCTTAAACTTTCCATAAATTACATGTCTGTGTCAAACTGTGACTACTTCAAATATTTCTGTAAAGGAGAATGGTTATCATACATTTAAACATATTAATTATGCAAAAAAAGAGCAAGCAAATGAAGAAACCTTAACTGTGTAGAGAACTGGGGAAAAAAAAACAAAAGCAGCCACATGCTGCTGTACCCTGCAGCAGATCAACACAACCAACTTGGCGTCATCTGCAAACTAACTGAGGGTGCACTCAATCCCCTCGTCCGGATCATTGATAAAGATATTAAACAGAACTAGCCACAATACTAAGGCCTGGAGAACACCATTTGTGACCCACTGCCAGCTGGATTTAACTCCATTCATCACCACTCTCTGGGCCTGGCCTTCCAGCCAGTTTTTACCTAGCAAACAGTGCACCCACCCAAGCCATGAGCAGCCAGTGTTTCCAGGAGAAAGCTGTGGGAAAATATTCCCCAAATGGAATACATGAAAAGGCACAAACCCAGCTGAGTACATAGGTGCTTTACAGTTTAAACAACCATCTCAGGTGATCTACCGAATAATGCCAGCAGGTAGATAGACCCATACAAAAGAGTAGTCTCAGTTTCTCTCTGTAGCTCATAATTCCTTATCTTATGTGACCTGACTTAATTTTTCTGATCATAAATGAAACTGTGTTTATCTGCACTAACAGACACTCATGGCTAAATTTGGAAACCAGACATAAGAGCAAGAGAAGCCTTCTTTGTTATGAAAGTTGCATTAGGAGTCATAGTCAGAACTTACAGAAATGCTGAAAAGCCATTTCAAGACAGTGAATTAGCACACTGCTGTTATAAATAGTGTTTTTATTAACATTTTTTGCCTTCTACAGATGACAGCCAGTACTTAGATTGACAAAGTGTTAGCAAAGCACTTTATGACACCCATGAACGTCCTAATATAAATTGTATTTTGAAGATATATGGAATAATTTAAAAATAATTTCATTTTGGAGCTAGATAAGAATGTTACATTTAAAATTGTCATTTTGATAGGAACATCAGATTTTTTTTGTCTTGTGTGTACAGGTGGAAGTCACTGACCAGATTACCTTTAGATTTAGGAAAGCCTCAATATATGAATGTAATTCAGGACTTCAAGTTTTTTCAAGCTCTGGCTCCTGAAAAGGTAGATAACATATATGAACAATTTTTTTCTGTTCTGTGCAACATATAGGAAATACAATTGTATTTTTCATTTAGAAATTATCTGTAAATAACCCTACATATCCCTCTCGTTCGATGGGCAAGTTAGAATGAAAATGCATAAACAGAGGGATCTAAGAAACCTCTCTGGTTTTCATTCTCATTTTTCACATTTTCAAATTCCAGTTTAGAAGGTAGCACACACTGATTCACCTGTTTAACAGAATTAAAAACAAGCAAGCAACCAACCACAACAATAACAACAAACAAACTACAACAAAAACCCCAAAACCCCAAACCAACCAACCAAACTAAAAAAAAAAAAAAAAAAAACCAAAAAAAAACCAAAAAAACCAAACAAACCCTATAGTTTTCCGATACTTCAACAGAAAACCTAAATGTCTTAAGTTCACCTGAAGGAAGTGTGAAAATACTAGAACAGTAGACAGTGAATTCCTGGTTACACACAATAGTTCTTTCATGGTTTGTACGAAATCAGAAACCAGGAGAGTTCTGAGTTAGATTTCATTATGAATACTTTCTACAACTATAACTGAATATCCGTGGAGCTCCTCCATCTTTACCTGGCTTAACCCTTAAAAGTCATGGGAACAGATAAAACTTTCTCTCTTGCAGTTGTAGCAGAAAAGGAAAAATACACAAATCCTATGGTCCCTGGCCAAAGAAAGCTTCCATTCACACCTTTCTGACCATTCTTCCCTAAATATTAATGGTCAACAGCTAGTGAGGGGTATGAACTCTTTAAATCCTCTCCTAAACTTTGTGCTGTGGTGAGTCTCCCTACGTACTACAATCTCATATCCTAATGTAGCAAGCTGAGGTCTAAACAGTAGTCAGTGAAAAACAACATGCAGTGCAGAGAGAAGGCAGGTGTCACTGGTCCCCTGCTGTTCAGCAGCAGTAGATGCAATGCTGTATAATAAGAGAACGGTGTTAGTGGATAAGAAATATGTCCATGCTGGTATAAAACATTACATTTAATGTAGCAAAGTCAGTGGTTTAGTACACTGTCAGACAGGTCAATAGAGGCTGGGTTGGCTTTGGGTTTTACCAAGTTACTTGAAACATGGATCGTCTGGAGGTCTCATAGCAGAAGATACTTGATATACATTAGCACTGGAGTTCCCTTCTGACTGAGCTTTTGATGAGAGCAAGGTTTAATTTCCTACCATTTGCCTTTGACCAGAACAAAACAATGGGCTTTTGGTTGCACTTCAGACTGGAAGTATGCTACTCAGTGGCTGTGCAAATAGCTAAAGTGTATGATTAGCTTACTGTAATTCAGTTGTCATGTTTTTCTGAAATGGGTAATGCCTAATAATCAATGCACATCAGTAATGCTTAAAATTGACAGACACTGGAAGATATTCCTTTAGGAATGTTTTGCATTATTGAAGATGTGGTATCTCTCAAAGTGTTACAGCTGCAGCACACTCAGTGACGTATTAGTAGGACTATGAAAAAAAAAGTCTAAGTAGAAAATCTCTCTGTAACACACCATTTCAAAATAAACTCATGTTTCCAAATTTGAAGGAAACAAGAGTTCTTTGCAGTATTTCAAGTTGTAGGTGCTTTCTTTGTTTTCTTTTCGGAGGCCAAGAAATTGTCTTCTTATTGTGAAATCACAGCTATATCACATAAAGACAGTTTCATTTCCTGCCCTGTCCATAGGTATAATCCCTAGGTGGGTCTCAGGATTCATGTGAGTGTGGATGAGCTGTCAAGGTACCCAAGATATGTTCACAGATTCAAAGCTGTCAGCAGTTAGTGGAAATGTTGTGTTTATTTACATTTTTCCCAACTGGCTGCTGAAGTGTTGGTAATTTACAAAGCCCAACAGACGAATAGCCAGACTGAATGCCTGTGATGAAACTATAATCTGGGGGCAAGTTCTTACCCCTTGGCTAGACTTCCACTGTCCTCTGCTAACATGCATCCACCAAGCCAGACAAGTACCCTGAAAATTATTCCTTTATTGAACCTATCTAAACTGTTAATAGGTGAGAGAACTAAGTAAGTATTTAAAACTAGATTTAACTTAGGTGACAAAAAGCATTTTGCTGTTAATTATCTTGATTTTGTGCTCCTTGTGAAGCTGGAATTTTGCTGGTTATGCATTTTCTATAGCAGAACAATAATTCTCTCCTATGAAAAAAGTCAGTCTTTACATGGTACAAAGAAAACCTGTACATAAGTCATACTCTCTCTACATAGTAATGCTATATATTTCTTCAGATAACATGAATGTTAACATGCAAAGCAATAACAGGAGTAATGTCTTCGTTACCTTTTGACTTCAGCTAGTAATGCTCTGACTTTGGTTTCCTTTCATCAGATGGAACCTTTGGAAACTTTTGAGGCTGGAAGCAAAGAGTCTGGTGCAGTATATGGGTTTCTTCCTATATATGAGGTAAGCACAAGAGTGTTTTCTCCTTTCTGCGGTGGCATTCATACAGCAGAAGCCACTGGCACTAGTACATTACTACAGTGATGTACTCTGACATTCTATTGTTAACTGTCTGCTTCTCAATTTAATTTTCTACCATGATTTGCATTACTACCTAACCAACTCTCTCTGGTGGAAGCTTGAGAATCCAGTTGAAGTGAGCATGCCAAAAAGTGAGTATTCCAGACATTTGCCTCTCCTGTTCAACCTCACATCATTAATTTTTTGCTCAGACTTAAATCTTTCAGCCAGGCCAAAAACTATTGATTCTCATCTGCACAGAGCTGTGGGTGTTGTAAGGTAGTACTATTTTATGGGTACTATTGATTTGATGTATTGCAAGCTGTCTAGTTCTATGAAGAAAGATCAGAATATTTCATAGCCTTGTCTATCCCACCCACCTATCATAGGATGAAAAGAATCACCCCTAGCAAAGGTGCTGATCTCCTTCTATAGAGGGAACCTAGAGAACTAGTTTGGATAAGACTCCTTACTCCTACATACATGGCTAGTTAGGTGGGATGAATAGGGTAGTCTGACCTAATGCTTGTACATGCAGCATTGCAGAGTGTTTCAGAAAAGAGAAAACTCAGGAGCATAATGTTCTAATAGTTGGCACATTTGCTCTTCTTCTGACCATTAATGTGCTTTGTAAATCTGTCAATCTTCCAGAAAAAGAAAATAAAATACAGCAGGTCTTGTCCTTTGGTAAATTAGGAGCAACTGCTCTGAAGCCAGTGGCACTGCAATGGATTTAGAATGAAATGAAATTAAGTTAAATCAGACTTTTTCTGTGAGCTGCATGTACAAAAAATAATTTTTTGTCTGTTATCAATCTATTTACCTCAGTATATTAATTAATTCTTGAAATTTTTTAAAGGTCTGCAGAAGATCAAAGCTATGAAGTCCACTGGATGGACAATGGATGAAGATTCCAATGAAGATGCGGGTCAAGACAAATAAACATAGAATCCTTCATGAAAGTGGACTAGCAGATTCCTTTTATAATTTTTAAAAGACTTTTTAATATTATATTTAAATCTATTTCATTATTAAGTAGAACATATAGAAATCAAATCTTTACTTCTATTCCAGTCCTTCATATATATTCTAATATATTCTAATAAAGACAGTGTATGATTATAACTAGATACTCACAGAAAAGCCCATTTGACTCCACTTCTAGAAGGTTAAGAAGGAAAAGCCCCTTACTGTGATTAACCGCTTCAAGATTCAGAGCCATAAATCTGCAAAAATCCTTCTTGTGCTAGCCATACAGCCTTCTCTGAAGAACAAGAAGTATTATTGCAGAGATACTTCTCTAACCTTTCTCCCCTATTTCAGGAGCTTTGGTGTCCTTGGATACACAAAGAACTGATAGAATATTCAATAGGTAGCACACATATGCCACAGTATCCTAGTCAAATGTCTTCCAGAAACGCTTAGATTTTCTTGTTAATCATGTGAAAATAAGACAGGAGGAAGATTGAAAACTAAGTACAGATAATGAGAAACGGCTCTGTTTAAAGATACCTGGATTTAGGTCCCAGCCTCATAAAGCATGCCATCTTTAACTCTGCATGATTTGCAGTTGAACTAACTTTATATTAATTAAACACAATTACAAAAAAAACATTAAAAATAAAAACCAAACGAAGCTTCTTGGGTCAATCACAGAGGGTAATAGTGAATGGGGTGGCATCAGACTGCTGACCTGTCACTAGTGGGATTCCACAGGACTTCATCTTAGCCCTGTGTTCTTCAACATTTTCATAAATTACTTGGATGTAGGAATGGAAAGGACACTAAGCAACTTTGCAGCTGACACAAAACTGGGAGGAGCTGTTGACTCTTTTGAAGGTAGGGAAGTCCTGCAGAGAGACCTCGACAAATAAGAGGACTGGGCAATCACCGGTCATAGGAAGTTCAACAAGGGGAAGTGCCGGATTCTGCACCTGGGATGGGGCAACCCTGGATGTACAAATAGACTGGGGAATGAGATGCTGGAAAGCAGTGCCATGGAAAGGGACCTGCGGGTCCTGGGCAATGAGAAGTTGAATATAAGTCAGCAGTGCCCTGGCAGCCAGGAGGGCCAACCCTGCCTTGGGGGGCATCAGGCAAAGCATCGCCAGCCGGGCAAGGGAGGGGATTGTCCCGCTCTGCCCTGCATTGGGGAAGCCTCACCTTGAATATTGTGTGCAGTTTTGGGTGCCATAGTATTAGAAAGATATTATGTTATTAGAGAGTGTCCAAAGGAGGACAATGAAGATGGAGAAAGAACTTGAGGGGAAGCCATGTGAGGAATGGCTGAGGGCACTTGGTCTGTTGAGGCTGGAGAAGAGGAGACTGAGGGGAGACCTCATTGCAGTTACAACTTCCTTGTGAGGGGAAGAGGAGGGGCAGGCACTGATCTCTTCTCTGTGGTTACCAGTGAGAGGACCTGAGGGAATGGCCTGAAGTTGTGTCAGGGGAGATTTAGACTGGATATTAGAAAGGGGTTCTTCACTTGGAGGATGGTTGGGCACTGGAATAGCCTCCCCAGGGCAGTGGCCACAGCATCAAGCCTCATAGAGATTGTTTGGACAATACTCTGAGGCACAAGGTGTGACTCTTGGGGATGGTCCTGTGCAAGGCTGAGGGTTGGACTCAATGATCCTTGTGGTTCTCTTCCAACTCAGCATAGTCTGTGATTCTGTGATTCCTTGATTCTGTGTTTTGTTAATGCTATATATAGACAAGTCTTCAGAATTATTCTTGTAAAGCCTTTTAGTGCTAATATTTCGTTTGTTCAGAGGATGCTTTGACCAGAATTGTTAGCACCATGAAATGATCATACTACCCAAAAAGTTCACTTTCAGCAGCTCAGATTCCTTTGGGCTTATGCTGTTTTAAAATGCAGTAACTTGTTATGGTAAGGAAAATCTATTTAGGTAAGATGTTTTTAAAATTAGTTTTTCTGATCTACTTACTGTCTGACAGTTCAGGTTTATGGGTGAAATCCTGATCCCTTGTTGAACCAATTTAAATCTTAGCTATGTAGATTTAAAATAGTCAAAACGACTATAAATCAACTCAATTGACCCCAATTATTTTCATAATTTTTTTTATTATAAAATATATACCAAGCCTAGGGCATGGTAGATATGTTAAAGGAAGGTTTGTGTATTCAGGGTGTAATAAGGGTGAACGTTTAATAGCATTATTCTCTCATTATTGTGATTCAATATGAACTGCTTATACTGAACTGTTGTAATAAATTCCAAAATCTTTTAAAGTTTCTTAGCATTTTATGATGATCAGAAAACATACTCCTTTTCAGCAGTTGCCAGTGGGTGTTTACTTAAGGAGATGCTAGTAACAAGTAATTCTGGGTTTTGCATTCATTAAATGTGCTAAAACCTACTTAGTATCTTCCCTATTTTTATGATTGGACCCTGAACCCTTAATCTAAAACCATGCCTTTGGATAGCATGAAAAGAGAACTGGCAAATGTTGGAAACTGATATCCTCAACAACATTTAAGAAAGCTACTGCTTTCTTAGTAGGTTTGTCCCTTCTTCCATAGCACAGTAATATCAGAAAGTTCTGCTCTTCTTTCACTTTAGTCTCTATTTTCATCTAAACAGGGAGTCCAAATCTTTAACTAGCACAGGTAATAATAGTATCATAGTGCAGCACCTTTCATCCTGGGCTGCCCGATGAGCTGGCATTCTGCTTGGGAAAGCACATGGCCAAAGGGGAAGGGATCTTGGGTTTATGTAAAAATCGTTCCCATTGAAATCAGTGGATAGCCCATTCAACATCTAAGAACTTATTATGGCCCTGAAATGGAGATCTTAACCAGGACCAGTGTAGGATATATTATACAAAAGAAAATGCTTTTGCTTGAGATCTCAGATAAGACATCTGCTTCCTTAGGGAAGATGTTGCAAGATCTTCAATTATCAGGAATAAATAAAATTGGTTTTAAGTTGACAGAAAGATGTGTGGACTTTAATGCCAAAGGGGATTGGCTGTATGATCCAGTCTAACCTTTTGGGTAGCACAAGGCAGAGAAACCATCAAGAATACCTTTTGTGGCCAAATGCCTGTTTGTGTTACTATTTTGGTTTTCAGTTGAAGGGAGCCTCCTAAGGGTCTTAATATACAGTATATTTGCTACCAGTTATTCTCCATGTCAAAACTGCCAGTTTCCTCTCTGCTTCAATTTGTCCAGTTTGAACTTTTGTATATTGAGTATCATACTGACTGTTTTCCTGACAGATTAAGCTTTGTCAGCCACCTTTTTTTTGTCTGCCTCAGAACTCCATTTTATACTCATAATCTTACAAAGAATCATATACTCAAAAAAAGAGTTAATATGTCCTGCTGTTTCTGCCTGTTAGCTCCTTACTTATGCTTTCAAGGAGCATGTTCATCCTCTAAGCCAGAAGAGTGCCTGCTGAGCTCATATTCAATTAATTATCCATCATGATTCTGCAAATCCTTCCTGGCATTTCAGCATTCCAGGACGCTGTCACGACATGAATACATACACAGAATACTTACTCTACCATCCTATTGCTAAAGATACAAATCCTTGCCTAGTGCATCATCTTAGTGAGTAATTAAGATAATCCATATAAATAGTGACATTGTTACCTCCTATTTTGGGGAAAATAGCAGGTTTTCTGTATCACTGGCATTGAATGGTGTTTGATCTGCTGGACTTCTTGAAAAGACATTCTTCTCACGAGCTGAATATACAATAATCTGCAATGTTTTACCTGTGTTTACCTTGTTATATGGCTATGATAGATTTAGGGGTAACTGCATTTTTTCTTTAGCAAAATATCTTGTGGGAGTATATTTAAAATTATTATGACCAGCTCTACTAGCTCTGGCTTGGATGAATGTAATTTTCTTCATAGCAGCCTGCATGGTGCCGTGTCCTAGATTTGTGACTAAAACAGTGTTGATAACACATCAGTGTTTTGGCTATTGCTGAGCAATGCCTGCATAACAACCAGATGCTTTTTTCCCACACCCAGAGAGTAGGCTTGGAGTGCACAAGAAGCTGGGAAAGGACACAGCTGGGACAGCTGACCTGGACTAACCAGAACTATGCCATACCATATAACATCCTGCTCAGCAATAAGAGCTCACAGAACAGAGAACGAAAAGATGTTCATGGTTATAGTGTTAGTTTTCCCAAGTAACCATTCATTATATGTGCTGAGGCCCTACTTTCCAGGAAGGGGTTAAACATCTGCATGCTGATGGGAAGTAGTAGTTGAATTCCTTACTTTGTTTTGCTCCCACAAGCAGCTTTGCTTCACCTATTAAACTGTCTTCATTATGGCCCATGAGTTTTCTCATTTTTGCCTTTCCAAATCTCTCCCCCATCCCACTGGGAGAAGTAAGGAAGCATGCAAGCAACTGAGAGGGTACTTGGTGTCTGCCAGGGTCAGCCCACCACATTAACTAACCTTGTGATTAAAACTAAAATCAGCCTTGTCAGACAAACCAAGTGGCACCAGATAAAGTGTAGCCTTCCACTTCATATTTGTGTTCCTTTCATCTGCCCCATGATTTAGCAGCATATGAAAGGTAAAATTCCTGCAATTCTGAGTCCTATTTCCCTTTGAAACACGGCAACATCAGCTCTCTTCCAGATACCTGAAAACTGCCCAGTCTTCAAAGATTATTATAAATTAACAGTTCAGAGGCAGAGAGCTCTTACCCATTTCCTTTGATGCTCGTGTGTGTTATGTTTTATCATTGTGTAATAGTTTCTCTTTGGTACTGTCCCTGTAATAGTTAGACCTAAAATATTTTACTGTGGTTGCAAGATGCAGGTATCCCACCTCTCTTCAGTTTAACTATTTACTTATTCTTTTCTTTTTATCAATCTTTTAGCACTACTAGGATTTCATAGATTCTTAATTTTCAAATGTTGCTCTTTTCAGTCTTGCTTTCTACTCCCTTTGGTTTTCCTTGTCAATTGCCTGTCTTTTCCAAGAGGTGATTTGTACTCATGGCTATTCATGCCTCTATATTCTCCTCTGTGCAGAAGAACCCATCCATAATGTAGTACTATTCCCAGTAACAATCAAGTATTTAATCCTATGCTGAATGAAATCAACAGATCAGCTCTCAGGAGGGAATCATGCTGTAAGGAAAACTGTCAAAAATGCATGATGTGGATGTGCTATCTTTATCAACCTTCCATCCAGTCACTACCTTACTGTTATTCTGTGTAATGTGTGACAAATTTACAGTACTGTAAGTGCTCTCAGGTTTTTTTTCCTAATTCATTAAATTAAGAAAACCTGAAGTAGTTCAGACCATGTGTCATTGCTCAGCATTAAGGTTTACTTGAGTTCCAACTTCTAAGGCTTTATAAACACCAAATGGAAACCTGTCCTAGCCCCAGACATTTTACACAATGATGTTATCCAGCTGTCTTTTCTAAGTGTCAAAAGAAAAGCAGAGGCATTTAGTTTCTTTGAACAGATAATTCACTAAGGCATTGCACAGAATTCATTAGAAGATTAGTTGTTTATTGTGTGCTAGAGAATAGAGGACGATATTGGAAAGAAATCAAATACAAAAATACTTTCAAATACGACCACTCATCTTATAGCAGTCTTTTCCATGCTGGATCTAGTAAAAAGCTGTGTTTTAAGGGACTTGTTGGTATTAACTGTGGCTTTTCTCTGTATTTCTTTGCAGGTTGGTTTCTTTCCACTGGCATCCACAATTATTTTGCAGGCTTATATTTTCCAGGTGAGTGAGTTGTTCTGTTGTTCCAGATCATTACTGTATTAAGGAAAGGTACCTTAACAAGACAGCCTCTTTCAGCATGGCAGAAATTCATGCTTGTACTGGCTGCAGTAGTTAGTTTGCCAGAATTTCATTACAGCCCTTGCCAATGCTTTGCAAAATCTGGGACGCTCTTCAGCTGCCCTTACCCACTGGGGTAGTTCAAGCTGAATGGCATCAATGGTGCCAGAACTACGGGAACCAAAAGTCTTTGTTATGTATCCACCACTATAATAGCTCCCATTATTTGGGCTAGGATTGGATGGAGAAGGCACACAAACATAATGGTTATTTTGTTCTTCAATATATTTACCTAGACTTCTGTTCCCTGAAACCAAGGTCTCAGAAGACACATTGACTAGCTGACTGGCCAGATGGCTAATTGAAGAACACGATGCAGAAAAAACACCTGAGTCAAGGGAAGTTTTTGAAATTGTGTAACCAAGTTCTATCCACCTTTCAGGATGTGCTTGTCCATGGATATCCAGAATCAGGCCCCCTGACATCTGTGATTTTGCAGTGGTCAAAAATCCCATATAGTCCTCCCAGGCCTGTTCTGCTTGGGGAATTCCAAAGGAGGCTTCTTCCTTTTCCCTGTTAGCATCCATCTTGAACCTCTGTAGGTGGTTTATAATGATATGTGGGAAGAAGCCATCAGTAATATGGTTTATTTCTTCAGCAAGAGCTTGAGCCACCTCTATAGTATACCTGTCTTGGTTGGTAGACACTTTGCATTTCTTATCATTTTGAATACTTCCAGGAGGACAGTCATGAGAGAAAATACAAGAAGATGTCTTTGCATCCCAACAGGCAGCCTCTCGATCAGGGATGTCTTTAGGTTCCATTGACCCACCATGTGGGACAGAGAGAATGAGGTTCATGTTGCCCACTTGATATTCTGTGAAACTATTATGACCAAATATAATGTCTTTGGTGCCACTGACTTTCAAAAGCAAAGATAAAATGGAAAGGAGAAACACATACATATTTTTCATTTGCTGCTGGAAGACTCAGCAGTAAGGAATATATCAGTACCTACAAAGAAGCAAAAGACAGATTATAGATTACCTACAACTGGGAACACATGAGAGACTGTTCAGCTGCTGCTGGAATAATTAGTTATGGATTAAACTACTGTAATTTTATTACATGTAGCACAAAGAATTTCTTATATGAGAAACAGAAATTAAGAGGGCACTTAGTATGGATAGATGTAACAGATGAAAGAGAAATGGTAAGTTACTGGGCCTCCCTCATTTCCCCAGAAAGCAAAAACACTATTTCATCATCCTATCTGATTCCAGAGAATCACTAAATCCCAGCAAAATATTTGAAATCTGTTTTTCCCCATCAAGGCCTCCCTATTTTCACCTCTGAAATGTAAGAAAATTCTAGCAAAATTTGATAGAACATCTGTATTTCATTGACCCATGTGAAATACCTTTCCATTACCAATGTGGTTACATAAACTAGAGGCTATATCAGCATTGGGCTTCTGTAACATAAGGAGACTGATCAAAATCGTGTGGTAATAAGATCTGTCTCTAACTGTACTCCAGGCCGAGTTATTTTGATACTTTTACAGAGAGGTACCAGTGAGTGCATTAAATAGTGATTCTGTTCTCTTTAGTTTGCAAGTCTCCATCCTCTTCAAGGGACATAAGATATTTTTAAGCCCTCACTACCTCTGCCATTTTTTGGAAAGCTGGAATTCAGCAAGATGCTGACAGGTCTTTCTGGTTTGAAGGCATGACATCTCTAGAAAGATCAGTATCTTGAGTGTGTTTGATGGATGCAATATGAATCAGTAAGTCAGTGAAAAGCAGAATAAAAAAGGTTACTTTTCACTGCCATGAATAAAAAGCCCCCTCAATATAGGTCATGTGAGGAGTATATAGACACATGTATTTGCATCACGTCATCTGAGTCAGGGTGCCCTGTTGTTTGTCCTGCTCCTATCATTACATCACCTGCAGAAATGCAGAGGATAAGAGGAGCAGACAAAGGAGAAAGAAAGAAGATCTGCAAGAATCTATCCACAGCATCTACCTGAGAGCATTCACAAGACCAGCCAGTAATACTGAGAGGTCAGGGTGCAGTATGGAAGCACTGTCCCATCAGCCACCTGCTGTAAGAAAGGGGGAGGGCAATTTCACACAAATAATGCAGCAAAATATTCTTTTCCTGCTATGAGGGAGTGTTGCTGGCTTTTTAGAGATAACCTACTGCCTACTGAGCTGGTCCACTCTGAGGAGCCTGTACCTGACAAGTAAACATATATCTTCCTTTCTTCTTTTTGGATTGAAAGTCCTGTATAAGTCTGTGAGCTGGAATCAGATTCCTGAGAATCTAATCTACAGTTTTCCTGCAGGGCATGATCAAAAGATTTTTTTGTTTCATTTTAACATTTCAGTTAAAATGAAAGTTAAGACAGTTGAGCTACTGTCTTAAAACAAGATTTTATCCAAGGCCTTGTATAGTTCATGCTTCCCTAGACTTCCCTGAGACACAGACCTTCACTTGTTAGTTCACTGTTTGCACTACCAGAAACAACGAGGAAAGGAATACTGTCAAACATTATTCAAAATGCCTTTTCTCAGAAGAACAGACTGCACATGCAGAGTGCGTAAGTCCAGGAATAGCTTACCTCAGGTGCAATGGGGTCCAGCACCAAGTTAAAGAAATCAACAGCAACAACTCCCAGGAGCTGCTCGCCTGCCCCAGAAGGACTCAGGCTTCGTCTCAGGCTCTCTCTTAAAATACGATGACACAGCTGTTCCCTTCCCACCATCTGCCAAACTGTTTGTGGTCATCTGCATCAGTTTGCTTGTCTTTTTGCAATTTCTTGTTAATGATTGAATCAAGCTGTTAATGCTACTAGATCATGCCTTAAAGATATATGGAGAGCTCTGTAAAATTCCCAGACTGGAAGAAAGTTGGGACAGTTCAAGCTCTGGACAGATTTGGAGTGTCTGGATGAACTCAGTGACGCCAGACTGGTTTAAAGTTTTCTGGACAATGTACAGGGAATGCTGAGGAAAAATGTTAAGTCACAGTAATACAAACTAGAACTGCTATTCAGGACTTCATCATAGCAAAACACACACCTTTTCAAACAATTTGAACTGAAATGAAGGGTGCTCAGAGAAGCACAAAAGCACCTGCAGCTAGGTGGAATATACTAGAAAATTTACCTGTTTATCTTCAGCACAAGGGTGAGATCCATGTGCACGAGGAACAAATTTAACTGTAACAGGCTCCAAGTTCTCTGTTGATCATAGGCAAACTGACATTATTTTGAGGTTAAAAAAAAATTCACAAGAATTTAAACTGGTAATAATCACTTCAGGACCAGCTTGAGAATTTACCTGTAAAGAAAGGGAGAGTTTTCTCCTGCCTCTGCACTTTCAAAAGTGAAACTGAACTGCCCATTGCACTCGGCTGCAGCTGAGGCTCCCTCTGTCCCAGAAAGCTCTAGGGGCCAGGCTGAGCCATGCAGCCACCTGGAACAGAGGCTTCAACTGCATTGGGGTGTATTATTTCACAACAAAAGATCACAGAAGGGGGAAAAAAATATGCACTGGTACACTGGAGCTTACCATGTTTTTGTTCTCTATACTGATATATGTTTCTAGAGATCAAAAAAACTTGCCGTAAGCAGCACAGCCACACCAAAGGTAAGTTCAGAATAGATAATATAATCAGCAGATAACCAAATCAAAACATTGGCTACACATCATGATAGCAGAGAGCAGGTTTCCACTGGCAGTAAGATGGGAGGGGAGCACAAAAATTATGCCTCCACTCATTTCCACAGGGTCACTCACGAGCAGCTTGTTTTTGCTGTTCACGGCCAACATGTGGATTAGGGATTCTTTATCTTTACTGCAAAGACCCAGGACACAAAGAGAATGTCAGATGATCTTGGCACGTCCCATCGAGCATGCGAAGTTCAGCTCAAAGAGCTTCACAAGGTATGATTTGGCAGAGCTGTGTTCCCTTCACTACCTTATTCTCATGAAGAAGCTGATGGATACAGACCTGCCTAAAGCAGTAAGGTTTGCGCAGGAAGGGAATACCAGAATTACCCCCACAGATCTCTTCCCTGGAAAATTAAAGTAACAGCTGTGTTCACTCAGCAGTGAAAATACAGGAACTGTGACCAGATTAATGAGGTTACCTGGGATTCTGATGTAGGAAATTAATATGGGATTTCTTCTATTCCCTTTTGTACCTGTCAGGGGCATTAAGAGTTTAACAGAACTAGCTGGTAAGTGGGATGCTGCTCACAGAACTTGTGCTCTTGGCCTGGCATGATTGATGCAGATGGCAGTTGCAATATCAACTAGATATACCAGGTTTTTAATAACTTTATTAACGTTATTGATACAATATTTTCCTGATAAATGAAGAGCTTTGAAAAACAGTTCCTCTGCTACTAAACGTGGTTTTAAGGATGTCTTTCTCTAGACTCCTCTCAAGTGTGTACAAGTGTGTTCATGAGTTCATTCATGGTATTAAAGCCTGATTTCTTAGCTAAGCTAAGAAAAGCTGTGAAAATATATTGCCCATAAATAGAAATTTCAATAAAAGAAACATAAAGAGTACAGTGAATCTAATACTGTTACCTATCACAGAGAAATCAAATTTCCTTTCTAAGAAATTGATTATATAATCCAACTAACTTCCAAACCAACTTTGTGAAATAAAAGTGATCAAATTCTTAAGCAGTGAAGACAATATACTAGCAGTAATGAGGAGTTCACTTAAATTTTGGTAAAACTAGTATAAACCAGACACCCGATCTACTAATGTCACCATGGCCAATGCTCTGATTGTGAACTTCAGCAAAGTGCCAGTTTTCATTCTGAGTATTTTAGTCTACCCCATGAAGTCAATTCCAGCACCACCAGACACTACATGGAAGTTTAATAAAAATCTGTAAGATGTCCTTGTCCATTGTAGTGCATACAGAAGACAAAATTAATTTTGCTTTACTTGGCTTGTGTAAAGCTTAGTTGTTTACATAAGACATAGCAATCCCATTTCCTCTCTTTAGTCAGTGTTGAGAAAGAAGCCGTTCTAGAGGTACTTCAGTGTACTTATCTTGGGCACCTATCTCAAATTTCCATTAGGGATCAGCAGGGCTATACTCTATATAGCTCTCCTGTTTTTATTACATGACACAAAAGAATTAAAAGAAGCAAAAAGTTTCTGCTCTTCTTTCTGTTTCCAGGTCTATTTGAAATGTATTCTGCAAGTCACTATTACAAAACTGCCTAAGGAAAGAAAGGAAAGAATTCTATATATGTCTCATAACTAACCACAATGCAGTGCTACTTCCTCATTTCATTTTACAGAAGTTATGAGAAGTAATGAGGGTGAGTCATACAGGTTCATACATGACTGAAGATACTTGTAATAAACTAAATGTTAAGGCATACTGTGCTAACTCTTCAGCTCCAAGGTATCCATGCTTTCAGATGAAGGAATTGGAATGGAAAATCTGAGCTGGGCAAGAACTCTGTAGCTCTGGCTTCCCTCAACGCAAGTTCCTTGGCTTTAGTGCTTCTGACTTTGAAGCTCACCTTAGGGCTATTTTTAACATAATTTACAGAAAACAGTCAAAAGTAGATTTAATTGAAGTGCACGTGAGACTTTGAGTGATATTGATATATTACATTGTCTACTCCGATCACTGTTCTTCCCATGAACAAGACAGTTTGAGGAATTAGGAAATGTCAAAAATGATAGAACATACTCCTAAGAGAAGCAATCCTAATCCAGAGTTCTAATTGCAATTGAACTCAAAACTTCTGGATCACATCATATATAGTCAGAATCATAGAGCAAGAAAAGACTTGGTAAAAGTAGGATTCAATCAATATTTTCAACTTTAAAACATCTTATACTGTCACTATGGCCAAATTATTTCTATGCATTTATCAGGGCACACAATGTTCTTGAGAAGCTGTAATTCAGCTCTCTTTCAAAACACATTGTTTTTAAGCTATGCTGTCCACTGTCTGGAAACATTGCTTTCCTGCCCTGATGGCTGAGTCATCCATGTAACCGAATCAAAATACCAAAGAACTGTACAGACTTCAAAATGGCAAGTACAAAAAGAAACTTATTACCTGATAGATATCAGCCCACATATATTTGTCACTGCAAATTTTAATTTATGCAAGCATACCTTTATGTTTACTAACAAGAAAAAGAACCTTTATTACATAATTGTAACTTCGACCATCCCTTCTCACATTATTGCCAGTGTCACTGCTATGACATCTGTGCCTCACCTGTTCCTTTGCAGTCAGTGACCTGCTTCTCCTCTCTCCCTTCACCCTCACTGGCTTAGCTACAGGACTGTCCTTTGTCCTGTAAAAATTTGGGGATGCCTTTTGATTCCAGTATATTTAATGTTTATAATATTTAATAATATTTAATGTTTATAATCATGTTCATTCTTGTTATCCCTGCACTGTCTTCACAGCACGTCATGGAGCATCTCTTTAATGAGGAGAGACTGGGAGTGCTGGGCCTGTTTAGCCCAGAGAAGACTGAAAGGGCTTCTCACTAATCCATGTAAGTATCCCAAAGGTGGGTGCCCAGAGGATGGTGCCACTCTTTTCAGTGATGCCCAGTGAGAGGATGAGGAGTGACGGCCACAAACTGAAACACATGAAGTTCCACCTCAACACGAGGAAGAACTTCCTCACACTGAGGGTGGCAGAGCGCTAGACCAGGCTGCCCAGGATGCTCATGGAGACAGGGCCACATCTCTCTGGAGAAACATTCCAAAACCACCTGTGCAACCTGCTCTGGGCGACCCTGCCCTGGCGGGAGGGGTTGGACTAGACGATCTCCAGAGGCCCCTTCCAAGCCTAACTATTCCGTGTTTCTGTTTCAGTGTGCTGAGTATATTTCAGCGTCCTCACTGACCCGGCCGCGGGGGCGGCCATGACGGCGGCGCTCGCGCTATGGCGGCGG
>JAWWMO010000121.1:47067128-47096186 GCA_035047845.1 Dendrocincla fuliginosa
CGGCAGGGGGCGCTGCGGGGGCCGGGCCGGGCCGGGCCGGGCCGGGCGGGCATGGCCGTCCTGCTGGAGACCACCCTGGGAGACCTGGTCATCGACCTCTACACCGAGGAGCGGCCCCGCGGTACCACCACCCGGACCCGGCACCCCCGGGATCCCCGGGACTCCCGGGATCCTCGGGATCCTCGGCCCGGGCGCCCCTGGGGCGGGCGGGCGGGGATAGCGGGGAGGGGGATGCAGGCGGCGCTGGCGGCCACAAACACGATACATTCTAAATCGAAAGGCTGCTGTGATCGTCTTTCTTAGGCGTTTGGGGGGGGGGGGGGAAGTGTGTTTCTGTGTAACTAGCCCTGCTTAGGGTTCTTTGGTTCGCTGGAGATGGGCTGTAGGAAGGGAGGAGATGTGAACTCTCCTTAGAGCATTTCGGCGTTTATAGGTTACACTCTGATCAAAGTCCCAACACAGCCTGCCCCTAAAACACTTTTCTACGGGTTAAACTGGCTATCTGTTACATCTGTTCTTCCTGTACCTGGGATTTTCTTTATTAAAATTTGGTATGATTTCTTACAGCTTGCCTGAATTTCCTGAAGCTCTGCAAAGTCAAGTACTACAACTATTGTCTTATTTACAATGTACAGGTGAGGATTCTCAATTCCTTTTTTTTTCTTTTTTTTTGTTATTTTAAAATGACAAATGTGAAAGCAATATCTAATGTATTCTGCTTTGTGGCAGAGGGATTTTATTATACAAACTGGGGACCCCATGGGAACTGGCCGTGGAGGGGAATCCATATTTTGGTAAGTATTTGTGTATCAGCACAAGATGTATATGTGTGTGTATAATATATATATCAAAGGAGAATAGGGGCTCCAGTTAGCTTGTCTTCAGCTCTCTTGAGGCAGAATTACTGGTGGGAAGTAAAACTGCTGATGCATAAGCTTCTTTAGTTGTCATAGCTTGGATACCTTTTTAATTTCTAAGCTGCCTTTGGCCGTTCACATTTTTTTTTTCCTGGGCATTATTCTATCCCTGACCTTAGAAGTGAAGTTACAGCTAACAACTTGTACTTGCATTTCTGTTTGTTTAAAAACTAGCAAATAACTACAGTTTTCTAAGAGAAGTATAATAACTAAGTGGTCTGTAGAAGGCAAAATCATTAGCAGTTTGTTACTTTTATTTTTGTAACAAAACTTACTTAATTGAGCATGAGTGGAACATAGATGCAGTACTTGATTTCCTCTGTGTATAAGAAAGTAATCCCTTTGCTCTAAAAATTTGAGTTTGTTTTAGTCATGTTGAATGCGTATTAGGAAATCGCTTTTCCTCCTTGTTTAAGATACTGTCAGTGGACATGCAGAGAAAAGTTGAAGAAATCATTCAGCTAGGATGGAAGTTACCAAAACGTATATATTCTATATGATTCCCTTGAAATTGTTGTTAAAAGTGGAATTAAAATTGCAGAGCAGAACTAATTATGAAGTGCTGGGAAACACAGTATACAGAGATAAACAGTTTAAACAGAGGCAGTGTTGCTAGATCAGTGTTGTCTTTTGTCAGTCAATCTGTCAGAACTCAGAACCTCTTAAATGCAATACCTTGAACCACAAATCACCACTCTAGTGGTCCTGGAAGCAGTATAATTGTGCTAAGCAGATGCAAGTCTAGGAAGGTAAACTTGCCAGACTTAAGCTCTCTCTGCACACAAGTAGATGAAGTTTATTTTCATACTCTGCTCTGTTACAAGTCTTCTGAGACTTACTGGTATGGTAGGTAGGGAAGTATAGTATGATGAGAGAGTGTGAGATCCTGTCCTGCTGCTAGTGTGGAGAATGGCAGTTCGTGTTCGTCTTTTCTACCTGTTCATTATTATTGAAGTCTGCAAAATTGGAGTTTCTGTTCTTGCTACCTAGGAAACCAGTGCAGGCAAAGGTTAATTTGAATCCTCTCTTCATAGAGGCTGCTTACACCTGCTTAGCAAAATGAGTTCAAACACAACACTGTCCTTAAATTTGGGCAAATGTGTGTATTGACCATGCCTCTGTCAGTTATGGAGTGAGACAAAGAAAGTGATAGCACGATTAGACTTAAAAAGTTAAAAAGAACCTAAAAATTTGCTATATCCTGTACATCTCAAATTACTGTGTGCATTCCTGTCTGTATGATAAACTGATTTTTACATGTAGATCTGGTTTTCTGTTTTTCTCGGAAGGGGAATTTTTGACGTAAATGACTGCATTTTTACAGTGTGGAATAACTTATTTTTACAGAACCTACTTAAAATGTGTAGCCACTTCATGCCTCAGAAAAATGTTATATACTGCATTTAAAAATGTATAAATACACCCTTCTGTCTCCCTCACCCCCCAGAAAGTTTCTGTGACATGTCCCAGAGAAACACCTGTTGTTCCCTGTAATATAAAGTGAACTATGTAAGTGTACAGGTCCGTAAAATTGTGCATGGATGCAGTGTAAATCCTGGGTTTATTTAAAGGCCAATGTAAAAATTTTTAAGATAACTTATATACTTTTTTACAGCATTTGATTAGCTCACCTTTAAAAATTCCTTTTTCTTGTAACATATTTGTTATATATATTTTCAGTCAACTGTATGGTGATCAAGCTAGATTTTTCGAGGCAGAAAAGGTGCCAAGAATTAAGCATAAGAAGAAGGGAACTGTGTCAATGGTGAACAATGGCAATGATCAGCATGGATCACAGGTCAGCATACAGTGTTGGTACATGTCTAAGGAACTAAAATGAAAATGCCATACGAAAGCAACACAACAATGACAGTGTCATTTCAATATCATCATCTTGTAATATGGTTAAAAGGCATATAAAAAACCAGCCATAGTTAAATATTTTGCGTAGGATTCCAGACACCAATGGATATTTGGTTACAGACAACAAAAAAGTTACAATGCTCAGATTCAAATCCTGTCCTGGATTGGTTTTATTTGTTAGCACTCAAATCCTCTATTTCCCTCTTTATTTATTCCTCTCTGTTAATACCTCAGTGTGATTTTGCTAATGTATGAAATTATCAGGAAAAAATTCTGTAGAATAATAAATGGAAGTGAAAACTAAGGAAACTGGGATTTGAAATAATAATCTTGAAATTTTCTGGTTACGACTTCATGTTAGTTTGAAAACTGAAATCATACCACAGTTTTTTCTTTATTGTTATGTAAAAGCGTGCATCAAAAATACAGTAAGTTTACAGTTTTACCCCAGTGCTGGTATAAAACAGTTTTTGAAAGTGGCTATTCTCGGTTCATGTGCCCAGTTTTTGCTGTAGATAGGGTTTTCTACATTTTCTTAAACGTTTTTGCGTAGAATGTGATTGTTTCTAAATTATTATTTTAAGTGCATTGTCACTTTTATAAATTAAAATGCCTCACTTGTAATATCCATATGTTTTTATGGATATTTTAGTTTTTAAAAAAAGAGGATTTTTTAATCATTGAAGAACAGTTAAGAAAAATTTATGGTTTTATTCCAGCTGGAGCTTGTAATATGTGCAATTAATTTTGCTGCTTCCTTGCATTGTATATATAAAATTGTTTGGGTGCAGGGTTTAGGAAAAAGAGTATATTTGTATTTATTTTTAAAATGCAGCCTGCTAGAATATATACAAGCATATGGGAATGAATGTGGTTCCCAGGAACATTATTGCAGCTTCTTCCTTGGGAAAGAAAAATTCCAGTAAAGAATTACATAGAATTGCCGTACAAGTTTAAGCTAGCTTAGTGTAACCTAATCCAAATACTAGCCAGTCTTTGCTGTGTTGCAGAGAGAATGAGGAGTGAGATGTTACCAGTCAGATTGTAAAGTGTGGGTGTAATGGTTGTGTCCTGTTATCTGTGCTATCTGCTTCTTCCTCCTTTGTTCGTTATCAAGTGCCCTCCACTTTTTATTTGTTACCAAGTGCTCACTTAGTATCCATTTCCAGGGTTGCAGTTTTGCCCTAAAGACCTGATTTGTGTTAAAATATATTTTAGTGCCAGTTCGAGTACCAGGTCTAGCTACTGTATGCTAGTTCTTCTCTCAATGCTACTGCATCCTGTTTTTCAAGGAAAAAAGTCTGGGTGGAATTAGATGAAGGTAGATCCATGGAAGTTTTTGCCAAATGTGTGCAAATACACCTGGTGAGTGCTGCTTAACGAGCAGGTGATTTGAGCTCAGCTCACAGCTCACTGCTGCCTGGAGGGGTAGCCTTGCTCTTTCTGCCCTCTCTCTTTCATTAGTTGTGGTGCCTGTCACAACCTTTGCTGGTCTTGCTCAGCAAACCTACCTGGCAGATATCTCTGCGCTTCCTCTGCCCATGTGGCTTTCTGCTGGATTACTGATTCAAACCAGCTCACAAAATGATGCAGAGCTGTAGCTGAAGGCAGAGGGAGACTTGTGCAAGAGAGCCTCTTTTCCTCAGGCAGTGGTTGTGAGCTCAGGTTGGCTCGCCATGCTCTTAGAGCTGATGAAAGAAGACTAATCGTCTGGAGAAGTTGGGAAGAACTTTTTCCCCATCAAATTCAATGACAGTTGTCCCCCTCCTAAGGCAAAAAAACCCCCAAACAACTGAATTTTGATATTCACTCTTACTGGTTTTGTATCTTCTGTAGTTTCTTATTACTACAGGGGAAAACCTGGATTACCTTGATGGTGTACATACAGTATTTGGAGAAGTGACAGAAGGCATGGATGTATTGAAGACAATTAATGAAACCTTCGTAGACAAGGATTTTATTCCGTATCAAGATATCAGGTGGGACTGCTTTTAACTTCACTTTTTTGAGGAATACATTATAATTAAATGAATTAGTCTTTTTTTTTTTTTTGAAACTAGATGAGTATTGTGATGTCAGCTGACCTATACTTGCTATCTTAAATACATTTTTATTCCAGTAATATTGGTAAAATAAACAAGTCCTAAATAAACAAGTACATACAAAATACTCAACTATGCTGCCCTTACAGAAGCATCAGTACTAGAATTTACAAGCATACAGTATATTTGGCTGTTTGGGGTATAACTGAGAATTAGTGGGGCTGGTTTGCTGTTGCTTGGGTAAAAAGTTTCATTTGCATGTAACTGGTGCTGACCTTGATTTTGTTTCCTGTAAGGATAAATCACACGGTAATTTTAGATGATCCATTTGATGATCCACCTGGCTTGTCTGTTCCTGATCGCTCACCAGAACCTACGAAGGAACAGCTTGATGTGAGTGTTCATGTTGTCTTCTTGGGGAGAAGTTGGAAGAAATAATTAACTAAATTTATCTCTATTAGTGTCACAGACTTGGCCAAAATAAGAATTCAGTCTTTAATGTTTTGTCTGTCAAATCCATATCCCAAAAGAACTACACATTTTTTCGCAGTCAAATCCATATCCCAAAAGAACTACACATTTTTTCGCACAGTAGGATAAGAAATGCTCTTCTACTACGCATCTCAAGTTCTGATATGTCAAATACTTGTCAGTTACTTGAAGCTGTTGCTGTATTGGATCAAATGCAGCTGCTTAAGCTTTCAAGAAAAGTATAAAAGCATAACCTGGGATGTTCTCCCCCCTGACTCTGGTGGAGTTAGATTTGAAAGCTGTATTTTAGATTTCTATTCACAGTGTAGATATGCAGGACATTCAGAATATTCACCTTTGGTATTACTGGTTTTCTGTATACTCTGATAGAAGACAAAATGTAACATTTATTAAAGTCGTTATTGCTACTTTCCTTTTATATGTGAAACAGTTTGTGTTTCAGTGAAAGTAATCTTGGTCATTCTGTGAGTTATATGTGCAAATATGCATACTCTTGTGGGCTGTTTGTTCAAACAGAAGGAATTTTCAAAAGAAGAATTCCGGTTGTTAATAATTCACTCATAGTATGCAGCTATGGAAGTTATATGTGAGATTATCTCTTTGCATGGAAACAGTTTTTCAAGCAATGAATAAATTGACTAGAGAGAATATTGCTTATTTTCAAGCTTAATAAATATAATGACAAGGCTGGACTTAGGATTTTGTAGTGCATCTGATATACCTTCAGATATGTTAAACAGTTTAAGAGCTTAATAGTTTGCTGCCAACTGTGTAGAGATTTGAAAACTTAGTTTTCTTTTTCGTAGCCTATCTGAAAATACACTTTTTGGTGTAAGAAGGGCAACATCCTAGAGATGCTCATGAGTAGAAAAAAATTAAATCTCAAATCCTGCCTAGGTGTAGGTGTGTAAAAGTAAAGTTCTTGTTTTGATGTATTCTATTTAATGTTTGAGTCTTACTAGAGATAACCAGTATTTGCAGTGTTCCTTATCTTCATTTCTAGTAAGAGCTATTTGACTTAGAAATGAATTGACACTTGTGATGAGATAGAGTATGAGGTGGGAATATAGAAGAATTTAGAGTACCTAACTGAATATGGTTTAGACTGGTCCAAAAAGTTCATACATAGTTCAGAGTGCCTGAAATACAAGGATAACATCTTTTCTCTCTTTTTTTTTTATTCTAAGTGGGAAGAACAGAATGAAAGCTCAGTTCTGCAGAAATACGGTGCTTAAGCATTTTCATTGTTGTGTGGGGTGAGGGGGGAGATCATCCAAGTAATATTTGGAAAGTGAAAAAGAATTTTGGCCGTGGCTTGGTAATAAATAGCTTTTACCTTCATATTTCAGAGTGGCAGAATAGGAGCAGATGAAGAAATTGATGATATGAAAGGACGATCTGCAGATGAAATTGAAGAAGCTCAAGCCGAAAAAGAAGCAAAAACTCGTGCCATTCTTCTGGAGATGGTGAACATTTTTCTGCATTTACCTTGTAGATGTTATTCCAGTGTGTGCACGTGTTATTAAGTCCAGGAGAATGTGTACTGCTTGCCTTGAAATTGTTTATCTTGTGATGATGTCATGTTTCAGAATCTGTGGTACAATGAAAAGGGTTGAGTGTGAGCATTGGATGTGGTTTTCTAATAAACCTGGTGATACTTAATTTTCAAAGCTGGGATTGGAAATGGGCTGGTGGAGTCTTTATGAAAACTTGCTAGAAATACATCCAATTGAAAACGTGTTGCTGAGTATCTGTAGTCCTGGGAAAGGTTTAGCATGTGTGGGAGAGAGCTGAGCTAATTTGTGATTGTGTCTTCCCAGTACATACAGTGGCATTGAGTTTACATTATTCGTATATGTAATGGCAGGCTTCCTCCTGTGGAATTAGGTGTATTTAACATAGGTTAACTTTGTGTTCCTTCTTCTCCAATGTAGTTTTTGGCAACTGCTGCTGGTGATAAACTCAATAGTAAGAAAAATTGTGAATAGGCTTTGGAGCCTTTTTTTTAAGAAAAAAAAATTATAAAAGCATACACATTATTGAAGGATGAGTTGAAACCATCTCACTGCTTTGCAACTACCAAATTCAAATTTATGCTGAATAGTTCGCTGCAGAGACTAATTCCAAGGTCAAGCCCCAGATATAGCCACAATGTTGCTGAAGACTTGTAGGGGTAAAAGAAGTGCACTTCCACCTATTAGAACTCTCTGTTACGTTATGAACAGGAAAAGCTAAGTAGAAAGCATTTGTGAACTTTAATGAAGCCCCAGTGGTGGAAATTCCAAATAAATAATAAATTTTAGGTGCTATGGAAAGCACTTTTTTGGTGACACTGAGTGGGGAAAATATGTTATTAATTTTTAATTTTGTGACAGGAAAGATGTTGGGGTTTTTTTGAGGTCATGCAAAAGATTTGTTGCCAGTGTGCTGTACTACCTGTAGAGAGCTTTAGGCAGAAGTGATGAATATCCTTTTCTGTATGCCACAGGTGGGAGACTTACCAGATGCAGATGTCAAGCCACCAGAAAATGTGTTGTTTGTTTGTAAGCTGAATCCTGTGACCACAGGTGAAGACCTGGAGATAATATTTTCACGATTTGGTCCCATTAAAAGGTAATTATGGTAAAATAAAAGATAAAACCTTCTTCACTAGCTTCTTGGAATAGTCTTGTGTTCTACGTTTTTTTCTCTTTCCCATCCCTCCTTTTGTTTTTCTTTTGGCTTTGATCATCTTTTCAACTGTATATCCTAGTAGTGATTTGTCACTTCCTCCGTACATGTGGGCAGGTCTCACATTATTAAGTCTCACCCTAATGCCACATTTCTGGCTCTTATTGCCTGTCTGTCCTCCTTCAGCATCCTGTAATCAGAATTCTCATGTCAAGTACAAGAATTGAGTAATACTGGTGCAATACTGTATTGTTCCAATTTTGTATCTACTGATTGAAAACTTTTGGGCTGCTTATTTCTGCCCTGTGAACTTCTGCTAAAGTTGTGCTTGCCAAGAAGAGAAAGTTTGTTACATGATGTCTGTTTAGACTTTGCTTAAAATGACTGAAAAAACAGACTGTGAAATTTCTTGTCTTGAATTAGTGAAATGCAAAAAGTTAATAACAAACAGCAGTGTTGGAAAATGAATTTCTAAGTAATGAAACAAAATATGTCTCTAGTTCTACACTTCATGGCAACCACTTGTGAGTTGTGTAATTACTCGGGTAATGTCGCATGCATTTTTTCTGTGCAGACATGCATCAATAGGGTGTCTCAGAATCAAGTGTTAGGGTACTTTTGATGTGTTTTGGTTTTGTGGTTTCCTTTTTTTTAGTTTATTTGAAGTGTTGCTCTCCTTTTCAAGCAGTGCTTTCCTATCCTACAATTCCTGCTTCAAAGGCATTGACATTTTAATTTTGTATCAATTTTTTAGCTGTGAAGTGATTAGAGACTGGAAGACTGGTGAATCTCTTTGTTATGCTTTCATTGAGTTTGAAAAGGTATGTTTTTTAGGTATACTATATGTAGATTCTGCTTATAAAAGTTCATGTTTGGTTTACTTCCATTAAGGAAAAACACATCTTCAACTGTGGGATAGCTAATAAAATATATAATACAGTAGTGTCCTATACTGGGCTTGTAAATGTTACTTAGAGTACCAACATGCTGCTCTTACTATGAGATTGATAGGGATAGTTCTTTGAGTGGTGCATAGCTTTGTATGTGCTAATCTCTCTAATCTGTGAGGAAAACCCTGGAAAAGTGTTCTCACTTTTCTTTAGCCTACTTAGGTACTTAAAATGGAGCTTGTATTAGTTGTCCTATTTTCCTTATATTTTTGAGTGCATTTCATGTGCCAAACATATAACTGATCTGGCAAATTTTTCAAGTGATGAATTGAACTAAAGAATTGGAATTTGAAATGTTGACATTCAGACAAAGCATGACTATTGCTTTTGAAATGGTACAATGCACGTGGTTGTATACTTTAGGCAATTTTAGAAAGAAATGCCATTAAGTAGTTGAATTTGTGTTTGAGATTTATGATGAATATTCCTATGAAATAATCATGACTCAAAATATTCTGGTAACACTATTATCAGGAAGAAGACTGTGAGAAAGCCTACTTCAAAATGGACAATGTGCTGATAGATGACAGACGGATACATGTGGATTTTAGCCAGTCTGTTGCAAAGATTAAATGGAAAGGAAAAGGTAGGTACATTTGCAATACTTTGATCCTCATAACTTAGCAGTGATGACTTCAAAACTAACCATTATATAAAGAGTTATGAATTTAAATAATCTCATCTTCAGGGATATATGTTTTCCTGGTATTGTAATAAATAGAGCAACACAATTGTTAACTCTTCCCTTAATTTGTCTTGTAAGAAAGAGTAGAAGGATTTACTGCTGTTACATTGCTATTGATTACCTTTTTATCCAGTGTATTTTTGCCACTAAAACATTTTTTCGTCATGCTTTGGATGTGATGTTCTTTGATACTCCTTTTTAGCAAATTAGTATGGCACTACATCATTACTTCCTAACTTTTTTATGTATACAAGAAAAAGTCTGTCTCTACCATGTGCTGCAGTGCATCCTGTACTGACTGACTGTGTGGAAAACTTCATCTTTACCTGTGTAAATTAGGTCTAAATTGTCTAAAATATTGGAAAGCTGACTATATTGTCGTCTTGTGTTTAAATGGTACCCAGGAAATGACCGAGGCGTGGTGCTGTCCTCCTTGGGTGGGCGTTTCTGGCCTGGCCAGTGGAAGTTGCAGCTCTGAGTGTGGCCGCGAGGTGGCAGCACGTGGCTGTGGTGCCTTAGTCTGTGCTCGGTGAATGGATGGGAACAGGAATTTGTCCTGCCCTTCTTTAAATCCAGTCATGACCAGGCTTTTTAATATCGTTTTCTGTTTGTACCTGTGTCAGAGGTTTCCCTTAGTGCATCCCGGAGCAAAAAGTCAGTTAATAAGAATAGTCTGTGGGCTTTCATGGTGACAGAATTTTAAGTAGCGTGACATGGGATCCCTAAATAGGACTAAGGCATCTATGCATCTCTGTTATGGTTATGAGGAGCTCTTAATCAGAACTTAATAATAGTTGTGTGTCTTCGTTGTGTTTTTAGATGGAATTATTTGAATATATTTTTCTGTGGACAGGTGGGCGTTATACCAAGGATGATTTCAAAGAATACGAGAAGGAACGTGACAAACCTTCAAAATTTGCTCTGAAAGAGAAGGTAAAACCAAAGCAAGAGTATCCTTTTCTGGTCAGAGGTACTTTTGAATTAAGTGCAGTTTGTCTGGAAAAGATTTCTTAATTTTAAAGCTTGCCAAATGGATATTTTGCTGCTCCTTCATAAAACCAACCATTTGGTGTTTAGATAGAATTTAGATAGAATTAAGCATTTTGTGCTTTTCACTTGTTAGCTTTGATGAATTTGGTCAAATCAGAATATGCTGTTTCACTTCCATGTTGTGTGCAGGTAAATAATGTTCCGAGTCTACAGCTCTGGAATGACATATGGCTTAACAGAGTTTTAAGTAGTTTCAGAGGGACTTTCTGCATCCCAATTGAGACCATAGTAGTAACTAAATCATTCTCTGATATTATACTTTGCTTGTGGTAAGCATGAGAGAAAAGAACCTCATAGCTTGTTCACATATTGACAGGCAGAAAAGAAAGGAGAACTGGGACCTGGCTGTACTATTTGACAAGACAGAAGTCAGTCATTTTAGCACAGCTGATTTTTTTTCGATGTGTACAACCCTGTTCTAACTGAAATACGTGATAAGTCTTGGTAAACTCTTGTCTGATAAACAGGGATTTGTTTGCTTCATGAGCTGTTGTTTCTGGTACTTACTAATATTAAATGACAGATGTGTCCTTAACGAACACCATCAGTGCCAAGTATGACCTTGTGCTGGATGAGGATGTAGAAGAGTCTCAAACAAGTCACTCACACTTGGCTAAGAAACAAAAGAAGAAAAAGCACCATCACTCTGAAGATGAAGATGACGACAAGAGGACCAAAAAATCTAAGGTACTTACCTCTTCATGCACTGACTTTATACCTGTTCATTGTTTTCCTTATAAAAGAAGCCAGAAGAAAAAAGTCTGATATTGAATGAGGGCATGGTGTGCAAAGTCCCTTAAAATAACAGCAGTTGTGAACCTACAGAAGGTGATGTTAATATTTGATTTGAAAGAGGCTTTCTAAGTTCCCCTGGACTTTTGCAGCTTGGCATATCTGGATGGCTTTTTGCCAAAACATCTTTAAGAGGCAGTGTAGCCTCTCATAAAGTAGAAGATCTTCAGCACTTTGAACCTGTTGTTCACATATTCCGAGTCATAAACTAGGAGTTAGTTTTTCATTTTCTTGCCAGACCATCATATGTTGGCTTTTTCCCTTATGGGATCAGAAACACAATCTCTTTGCTTTTTTTATTTTTTTTTTGCTTAACTGTTCTGGAAGCATTTCTATAAAATCTGTGTGTGGGTTTGCTTGCATCTGTGTTGTGGAAGCACATGGTACTGTAAGGCTGGGGCTGTGGAGCACATAATCAGGAGACACTAGTTCTGTCTTTCATTAGTTCCACTGCAGCTTGTAAGGACAGCATTCTCACATTTCTGTGAACTTGGGATAGTCAAGACATTGCTATTCTATGGAAACAGAATCTGCACTGAAAAAGTGGAGGGTTAAACCATCATTGAAGAGTGAGCATTAGGGAGAATTGAGCTAAGCTGCAAAAGAAAAAAAGCCCAAACCCTCATTTAAAAGGGTAAAAACAAATGATGTCTTAATGAGTGAGAACAAAGATGTCTTCTGGCAACTTTGCAGCAGGTTATAAGGTTTCAGCCACAGTAAATAAAGCCACTGTCCTGTCATAAGTTTTGAGTAGTGCTATAAGTTCTTTGTACACAGAGCATAAATGATTCTGTTGCTCTTACTTGCTGTGATGCTTAAGTTTTCTCATGAACATTAGCAATTAAATCTTTCAGTGCCACCAGTGAGTCCTATTGCTCATTCATGGACAAAGTCTTTTTGTCACTGTTTACTAATTCTGTCAGGGTCCTTTGGGCGAAGGGGAGGGACCTGTTCAGATAATTGTAGTCTCAGCTGGAGTATATACATACAAGAGGTCTGGACTGTTCTTGCTTTAGACTTTCTCCTGTCTCCTTGACTGATGGACACTGTCACTTTAGCATTATTGAAACAGGTATTTCTGGCAGTAATCTTTGTTCTTGATGGTTCAGAAATTACACCTGTGGAACTGGCTGGTAATGCGTTATCAGCAGAGAACATTTTAAAATCATTTAGAAGTCTCCACTCCTGCAAATGGCATGACATACCAGCAGCAATAGGCTGTTAATCTCTGTCATCATTGTTCCAAGGGGATCTCAGACTTCATGGCACAGTAGGTTTCATAGCACGAAAACATGAATGAGGAGAGATGGATTCCTGGTGCCATTTCCAGGTACTGGAAAAGAATATTTTTTAGTGCTTGACTATGTGATCTCTTCTATGTGTATGTATATCTTTTTTGTGATTTACTCATCTGCTCTTAATGTGGCTTGTTCCTGCAGTCTCTGCTGCTGTATTCTGGTGTCTTCTTTCCCATGGCTTTCTGCACTCTTACCTTCACCCATTTTGCTGTAAATAGTTAGCCTTCTTACACCTAAAATCACAGGTGGAGAATTCTATTCTCTGATGACAAACATCATAGTTCCCTCTTGGAGCTGTGAAAATTAATTTCTGGAAAGAACTTTTCTCTCTGGATTTGAATATTCTTGTGTGTACTGTATAGTATGTACATACTGAGAAGTATGTACTCAGTCTCACACAGAGATTCAGTAAATGTCTTGGGCATGGCCTTTCCAGTGAAATCTGAAGCCAGCTTAGCTGAGAAATCCTGTTAGATGTATACAAAATTTAATTTTATTTTTGTATTATTTACAATTGGTCATAATCTGTGGAACTCGTACCAGAGCAGGGTAAGGAAGCATGTTCCTGGGGTGGAGTGTGTTCAAAGTGAATACTGAGTCCAGCACAAAGGATAACAGTATGGAACTTTTTGTGAATGGCAGCATTTTTAGCATAGGCAAACAAAGCATTCTTCCTTTAACCCTATTTTATAAATCATAGAATATATTTGAGGTAACAACTTTAAAACTAAACAACAGCAGGCCTTCCACAACTATTTGGCCAAAGACCCCAGTAGCCATGCTTCAGGCAGAAACTTCTACCTTGAGTCCTTAGTGTGGCAGAGATTTTAACTGAGATCAGGGGCTTACAGTGGGAAGTTCTGGCAACTGGAACTGCAGTTTGTGCTACAAACTCCAGCTATGACTTGAAGGGGGTTTATTTTCTGAATAGTTTCCATGATGTTAAGTTGTTTTTCTGTTCTCTTGCTGGTGTGTTTTTTTTTTTTTTTAGTATATTTTGACTCATCCTTTTCTTAGTCTGACTCCTGTTTCCTGAATGTTCAGCCTCTGTTGATGTTTTAAGAATGTATTTTTGAATCTTTTGCTGTTTGCTTTGATTCCAGTGGGTAGAAGAGGTAAGGTGTTGTGGCTTGCTTTTAGTAGGTAACAGGATGTGGGTCTGGGGCAGGAGGCTGGACTACTGTGTGGGTTTGTGAATAGGATTTGGTAGAGTTTTTTCGAACACAGATCATACTTCTGATTGAGATCTGTTTTTTACAACTTTGTTCCCCTTCCAGTTTCTCTTGGATTTTATTTTTTAAGATAACTGGATCTGGAGTACAGCCTATCTAATGGATTTTTGGTAGACACAAGGGCTTCCTGACTTTTAGATTTCTGTAGTGCATGGTTTCAACAGAGATACTGATTTTTCTGGTTTCAATTTACTGCTTTTTGGACACTGTTCCCTTTAGATTCAGGGTCAAATTTGATCAAAACATCCCTCTTGAATATGTTTTCTCCTTTTACCCTTTAACTAGTGTGCTTATAACTGGTGTGTGTAATGTATGTAGAGGTGGCATATGTATTCTGCTTTTGTGGCCATAGTATTTCTGGCTGATTTACCTGCAAGTGCTGTTTATCAAGTGACTACTTTTGGCAAAGTTGACCATGAGCTTCCAGAGAAGCCTCTTTCCCTCTTTTCGTATTTCCCTCCTCAAACAAACCAACCTGGTGCTGGAGTATGAATTGGAGTGATCATCACTTATGATGGGAGGCTGTGATCCTGGATTGAGATATGAACTTCAGCAGTAGGAGAGAGCCTGTTATTAAGTACAAATATTTTTATTCCTCTTCCAAAACAGCAGGTTTTTAACTTAAGACATAAAAGATTTGGTTTCAAAATAACATTGTTTTAGTAATTTAGAGTGTTTAAAAAACTGACCTTTTTCTATGCCAAAGACTTTAAAATGTGAAATCTCTTTAAATGGTAAATGCAGCTTACGTTGCTGGTGGACTAAGATGCAATTCATTCTATTAATTCAAATTAGTACATGTTTTTTTACACTGTAGTAATATTACCAACTATGGTTACGTTTTTGTGTCACTCTCAGACTTGCCCTGTACACCTGTACCTTAAATGCTTCTGAGAAGGTCACTGAGCTTGGCTAATTCAATGCTCATGTGACTTTTTTAATCTTTTCAGCACATTGCCCTTTCTATGGCATTCAACGTGGCCTATTTGTCTGTAGCTTCAAATGTTCACTAACATGTTCCCTACCCTGCTTTGGCCAGTAGCTTGTCTCCAGTGTTGACTTGGTAGATTTTGAAACTGAGTGCTGTTCTGCTTTTCTTCTGTTTCCCATCTGCTGGAAGGAAACTCCAGCAACAAAACAGGTTAAGGCAGCCATACACAAAGCTCACCATTTGTTTACCTGGCCAATATTTTTGTTGTGTTCCTGTGTTGCTTATTGTAACCCAAATATTTCAGCATTATCTCTGTAATTCTGAAGGTGTTTGCTCTGGGAACTATCTTGATCCCTGGCTTTCTGCATAAAAGCTCTGTTTGGAGTAGAGTTTTTTTCACTGTTCTTTTAAATGAAGCATATTTGCTTGTTTGTACATGGAGTATAGGTTTTAGCCATACAATTGTGAATGCTACTGTTATGATGCATATTTACAAAAATCTTACCTGAAATGAGGAAAGAAACACTGCGTAATCTAATGCAGTTTTTCACAGTTTCATAGTTTCACACATGATTTGTGCTTAGTGTTGTTATTAAAATCCCATAAAATGGTATCTGTCTGCTAGAGCATATAGTGATATTAAACTTTCAGGGGATCGGTCATACCTTCTAAAGTGTCTGCCACTTTTTAGCTCCAAGGTGTATATGTATCTTTCTGCCCACTCAGTCAGCATTCTCAGTGACAACATGGAGAAATCTAGGAAAGTTCAAAATTTCCTCATTTCTGGTTCTCTGAACTTGTACCTTTTTTTTTTTTTCTTCCCAGGAATTTTTATGCTTATGCTTAAACACCATTACCACTTATTGGTCGCTCCTTTTTAGGTCACTTTAAATTAGATAAACTTGGACTCCTTAGAGTTTACTATGCCTGTGTATGAGTGTATATCCTTGTGTGTTTTCTGTATGGGTCAAACTCATCAGCTTGCAAAATGCAACTAGTTTTTTGTTAGCTCATTATTTCTATTTCAACTCATGCACCATGTGTTTTTGTTTGTACATTTAAGAGGATCATGTTCTCCATGCTGCCTCTTCTTGTGGACTTCTGACTTCAAGGAAATGTAGTTTGTGTGTGTGTGTGTGTGCGTAGTTGGTCTCTGTAACAGTGTTGTTCATTTTGCTGAAGCCCAGGATTTAGGCCATTATTAGAATTATGACAGGCACATCTTAAAAAATGTTCTGCATCTGCATAGCACTGGAATGCCTGTGGGGCTTAAACCAAAACTTATCATGGAAATACTTTCATTGCTTAGATAAGAATTCAAAATCCAAATCTAGTTTAGGAGCTTGTGTGATGTTTATGAAGAGTTTGATAATATCCGAGGGGAATCCCTGATATAATCGGTTTGTGCTAAAGTTCCTTAGGAAATACAAGGAGAAGCATGTCTGACAGCCCTGTGTTTTTCTGTAAGTGCTGACAGAAGCTGTAAATTTCTTTGTATCGTTTCAGTGGGAGTTTTTGTGTTGTCTTTTTCAAATCATCATGGATGTGAATCCATTTCAGGTAGTACCAGCCTTAGCTAAGGAACCAGCAATGCTCGACTCTTCTCTAGTTCTCTTCGCTCTTCTTGCCTTTGTATATTTTCCCCTTTTGTCTGTAACTGCATATCTGTCCAATTCCTTTAACAGGATTCTGATCGAAAACATGAGGGAGAACGCTGCAGAGAGAGGATGAAGAGTGAGAAGAAAGACAGGCATCGGAGTCGCAGCCGTTCTCAGGAGAGAGATTACACTTACAGCAAACACAAAGACAAATACAAGGAAGACTTCCGAGTAAGAGACTGGGATAAAAAAAGAGACAGAAGCAGAAGTCCTAAGAAATCAAAAGACAAAGAGAGGTCCAAGTACAGATGAAGGATAAGAAAAGGAAAGAGGGGAACTAAAATATATTTTCTTCCAGCATTTCCAACATTCTATCAAATGGATGTACAGTTACTGGATAAAAGCATTTGTCTTCTGTTGGCAACTTGACCGTATAATTCTGTGAATGTTCAGTGTATGACTGGTGGAGTAAGCTGCAATTCCAAAACCATGATTTCAATAAAGTATTTTACATTAGTGAATTGGCCAGAGTCTCTGAAAAGGAATGTTGTTTCAGACTTTGTGGAAACATAAGCATGCACTAACAAGTGAATTGCCCTTCTCCACTGTGAAGGGATTTGCCTGACGTACCTTCTTTCTTGAAGGAAGTTGTTTTTATCTTTCAGCACTTTCAGATGCTGTGGTACAGAGTGTGATAGAAGACCTGGAGAGACAGAAGTGTGCTTTGCATACTTCTTCCAAAAAGTGGGCAGATACCATTTGTATATGGCTTCTTAAAACTCTTTCCTTCCTTTAAAATTAAGGTCTGCTGCTTGGCTTAGTCCCGCCAGCTCCATGTGCTACCACCACTGTGCAGCAGTGGTTAAAGACACTGTTAAAGAAGTGCTGCTGTGCTGCATGCAAAGACCATGGAAGTGCTGCACCATCTAAATCAATTGCACTTACTATCTCACTATGCACAGAGATCTCTTGACTGTGTGACTTGCTGGAGAATGGCTCTCAAATGTGAGATTCTCTGGGTACTCAGCCCATTGGCAGTGGCTGTTAAAGATCCGGCCTCTGTAGTGTCAGAGTAGTAGTTCTCTGGTGTCAGTCAGCTCGTGTTGGGTGGGTAAGAAAGAAGAAAATAGCAGAATTAGCAGAAGAGCAGAATTTGTAACCTGCACTGTGTCTGCCAAGCCTAGCTGGGATTAATTTTCAGCTTTTGCAGTAGAAGTAGGTCAGTTCATAACCTCATCTATGTTATCAGAGCTTGGGTCTTGGTGAATATTGGTATGCTCTTAAATGTCTGGCTTGCACCTCACCATTTAAACAGAGTTAGCCAGTATGCATACCTGTATGAACATTTGTCCTCTTTTCTCTCCAGAGGATGACAGATCTTGTGCTCTTAGGAGGAAGATGTGGGCAATAATACCTGTGTTTCCTTCCCTTCAGGGAAGGTGTGATGGCTTGGAGGCACTCTGCTTTAATGAATAAATTTAACTTTTTTTCTTTTGTGATTGTATTTTTCCTGTAATACTTTCTGTAGTGTGTGATTGTAATATGTAATAAGATTTTATGGCTTGATATCCATTCTTGGAACACGATCTGCAGCACAAAGACTAATTCTAAACTTCAAGGCACCCAACAAGAATTGCTGCAAATTGCTCTGCCCTGGAGTGCCAGTAGCTGTGCCTGGCTGGAGCATCTGAATGGACTGTATGCAGAAAGTGAACTTCTTGTTCAGATGCTTCTGTGGGAGGGCTGGTATTTAAGGAACAAAAGCAATGCTCTGACTAAGCAGGCCAGGCCAGATGACTGGATTCTTCAGACCTAAACTGAGCAGGGATACTGAGGATATTTAATACAGGCATGTGCTTTCCAGCAGCATCTGCCCTGTCTTTGTTTTGTTAAAGACTAATAAAGTTTTAGTCCAGCAATGCTTTTGATTGTTAGAGAACAGAACAATATAACCCCACTTTCCTCTATAAAGTTGAGAATAGCATTGAAAATGTCACAGCAGAAACACCAGCTTCATTTTGACATAGCTGAGACCTCTTTGAAGGGGAACTCTTCATGCTTTAGGCTCTTTATTCAGAGGTTAAAAGCCAGCTCCTCAGAATTTTTTGCTGGATTCCTTTACCTGCAACACCTTAAAAACATGATGTGGACTCTGAACTGTTGTAATCCAAGAATAAGAGCAATTTGGAGACTTATTTTGATGTCCTGCTTTGTAGTTCCTGTAGTTCTCTGTAGCTTTCTTGAGCTTAAGTCCAAGACTTGAAGTAGACTTGACCAAGTATACAAAATGTATTTGTCTAAGAAGCTGCTTTTTTATGAATCTCTGAATTTTGTGTCCTTCAAGGCATGGAACTAGAAATTCAGTGCTTCCATAACAGTCTCCTGAATTAAAAACGTCTAAGCACTGGAGCCTTGCAGGGAATTGTAACTTAATAGCAAACAGGGCGTTTCAGCAGGTGTTCGTAGGCTTCAGCTAGCCCCCCAGCCACCCATGGAACATACAGAACTTCCTCATGTTTAGAAACTCACACCCTGTTTAAGGTGAATATGCTCACTTTTCTGCAGCAGAAAAGGTTTGTTTGTTTTTTTTTTTTCTTGCAAAAGGTAAATGCTTGAGAACTGAACCTTTATAGGAATAGGTATGGAAGTAGTCAATTTGCTTTACTGGTCAAAGAGTCCTCAGAATAAAGGGTTAAAAAATCTGTATTTCCCAAAGGTTTCAAGTTTCTGATTTCCAATATGCCTTAGTGCCTTTAAAAATTTCCTTTCTTCAGATTGATGAGATTACCTATTTTTAAGAGGAAACTTTCAAACGCAGTGGTTCAAAAAAAAGGTGATACTAGTAGGTGATTAAATGACAGCATAAAAGCTTCCAATTTGAAGGCAAGTACTTAATTTTAGGACTGCATTTCTAGGCTAGTCTGGTAACTCTGGGGGGATCACAGTTCACCTGGCACACATATGGATGGCCCAGCTCTCTGGATTAGATGGGATTTACTGCTCCGGTCATTGGAAATTACTGTGTACATGTGGTTCTTCTGGAAAGGACATGAACAAACTGTATGGTCACCTGAAACCACAAACATTTCCTGCTGTTCCTGTCCTGCCAGAAGTGTTGGAGTGGACAAGACTTTCTATTTTCTGGGAGTTGGAGCGTCCACTTGTTCTAATCTAATGAGAGTTTACAGTTCCCTGTCCTCATTTCTTTTTCGTCAGTGCTATCTCCAACCTCAGTTTCAGTATTGACCTTTGTTGTTTGTGGTAGTTAGGAAACAGAACAAAAAGAAACCCACCTTCCTCTATAATGTTGAGAAATAACATTGAAGTGTTGCAGCAAAAACATCAACTTACACTCTTTGACATAGCTGAGACCTGTTTGAAGGTTTTTGAAGGGGAACTCTTTTTAGGCCCTTTGTTCAGAGTTTAAAGGCTTAAAAACCAGCTCCTCAGAGCTTTCTGCTGGATTCCTTTACCTGCAACAGCTTAGAAATATGATATAGACTGTGAACTCTTGTATTCTGTGGGTAAAGGGAAGTTGGAGACCTATTTTGATGGCATGCATTACAGTTCCTTTAGTTCTCTGTAGCTCTCTTGAGCTTGAGTCCAAGACACAAAGTGTTCTTCACCAAAACCCTTAAAGCACTAAAGGCAAGTGGGAGAAGGGCAGGGTTTTCCAACAGACATCTCTATAATCCCATGGACATCCTACAAGTCAGTAGAAAGAGCATAAAGATTATATACAAGTGCTTGGCATTACAGGATGGATGGCACAGTAAACAGTTACCCAAAAACATCAATGATAACTCCGTGCTCTTCCTGGTGTGTGCTCTGCCTGGTACCTGTCAGCTCTTTTGCTGATGGCTTCCTGTTTATTTTTTCAAAGATCATGAGTGTGTTTATGAAACTCCCCTGGGTTGTGCATTCTTCAAAATCTTGGTTTGGCCCAGAGATTTGGCATGTTGGCTCTTCCTTTGGGGTGTGTGCTGGAAAAGTTGTTCTGCGTAGACCCATGCATGGGTAGAAGGGTGTGCCATGTGCCTCTGGTTCTGTGCTGCCAAGAATCTTTACTCTCTGTAGGTAAAGCTGTACCTGCTTCCTTCCACTTGTCCAAAAAAACCCAAAACCAAACCAAACAAACCCTAATAACCACCCAAATAAAAAAAGCAAACAAACCCACAAAACAAACTCCAAAACAAATCAAATCCCCAACCCCCCCTTAGTTATTTGGAGAAGCATTTAAAAATTTTCAAGAAGCTTTCTGAATCAGTTGCTTCTCTTGTCTTTGTTCATCTCACCCTCTTGTATCCTGATTTTTTTCTTGTAAAACTTGTACATTAATGACAAGAAGATTACAGGTTGTGCTTGTAAGCTTCCTAGAGCATGGGAAATGTTTCTGCTTTTCTATCAGTGACCTGTTGCATACATAACGGTAGCAGAAGCATTTTGAAAAATGCTAAATTATAGTAAGATTTATGTGAATTCTTGCTACAGGGTAGTGTTTTTGTGTAAAATGCTTGGTCTGGTTACTGATAGAATGTGCTTTTTCCCAGTGAACAAACGAATATCATCTTGGTTAAACATGGTAGCCGTGTTAAAATGTATCAGTAAACCACACTGAGGTTTAGGTCTTCTGGGCATACAATAAATCATTGAAGGTGAAAGATGTCTCCAAGAGCTTTCTGATATCTTAAGCTGAACAGCAGAAAACTTTTGAATTGGAAACTTACTGGGGACTTTCTGATTGTAAAAGGTGCTCTTTTATTATACGCCCAGTGGAAAACACTTGAGTAATAGCAGTATCTTGTTATATAAAAGGCAGAGGAAAAATAGATATTTTAGGCAAAACCAAGTTGGGATCTTACGATGGAGTTGTAATTTTCCAAGAAGTTACTGTTGTCTGCATTATTGAAATCAGTTTCCCCTGTTTTTTATTCTCGCTGTTCTCTGGTCACATGGAGTGTTCACCACAATGGCATAGGGGAAGTAGGAAAAGTGGTCATTTAGCAATGATGCCTCTTCTAAAGGAAAGGACTCCCTACCAGCCTGAATACAGGTTTGCCCATCAAAAACTGAGCTGTCACTCTAGTAGGACCTGTTAAGATAATGATGTAGGCTTTTTGGGTGAAAAACTGTCTCCAAGTCAAAATTTCAGTGACTTCAACAGCACTGGCAGCAAACAGCTGTCAACAGTTCACTGCACTGGCAGCAAGTATCTAGACTTTGCCTAATAGTGTGCAAAAATCCTATTTAAAATTGGGAGCATAGCTAGTACTGTGTAACAGTTGAATAGAGGGAGCTTGGCTTGAGGGTCTGACACAACTCTTCCTGAAGGCAATAGAGAAATATTACTGCTTGAGGCAGGGTGAGAAATGGATTAGTTCCAGAACTCTTTAAAAATATTCATGGCAACAGACCTGCATTTGATTTAGCACTTGCTTTATCCTGACTGTTTTATGTTGGTTAGGGTCTAAATAATTTTCACTGTGATGAAAACTGTATGACCACCTACACTTGTTTGATTTTCCCAGCAGGTGAACTTTTACAGATGAGGTTTACAGATGAGGAGGATGGTGACCATGCTTTTCTTTTGTGATGATGCAATAATCACTGTTTCCTTTAGCAAAGCAAATAGCTCACTGGGGTGTGCCGACCAAAACATCTGAGTTGTTCCACAATACCAGTTTCAAGAGAGTTTTTTTCATACCAAAGTCTAGCACCATCAGAAAAGCGGTTTGGCACAGGGAGCCTCCTTGAAAGTCATGCTTGGCCCTCTTCATAGCGTCCAGGAGCTGCCACAAAAAAGCTGTTCTACTTTGAGATTGGTAGTGATTCTGATGAAGGTTTAGTTGTTTCACAAGCCAGTAAATCCTCAGTCCTCATCTCCACCTCAGAACATCCATTAGAGGAGAGATCTTCCCCTCTGAGAATGTCTCCCACTGCAGCTCTTTCCCTCTTGAAGAAAACAACAGCCTTGAGCATCAATAACTCTGTGCTGGGAAAACTCAGTGTGCTTGTCAGCACAAGGGATCGCAATAGGGAAAGCAAGTGTCTGTGAAACCACGACCTTGGGTGCTCAATGTTTATCTGTGCTGGTGAGTGAGAGGGTTTGAGGCAATCTGAAAAGTTAGATGTGCTCCTTTATTTCTCATGGGTCTTCTCTCTGTCAGTTAGTGACCACCCAGGTAAAGGCTCTTAACGGGTTTCAGGAATTGGGTAAGGGTCTTCTTGGCTGACTATGATTTGAGGTCTTTTCCTAATGGCTTTTTACAGCAGATGGGTTCAGTCATTTCATTAGAAATGGAAACTCTTCTTTTCTAATTGACTTCCCTTTTCTTTTTATAAGCTCCATTTTGTTTCTATTCATGTAGAAAAAGAAATATTTTGGTGAGAAATAGGGGTTAAAATGATACTATGCGATGTTGCATGCTTTGCTCTGTTGCCTGTCTGGATTATAAATAATGCAAAAACGTTCTCTTTCCTTTCCAATAACTGCTTCGTGGTCGTCTTGTGAGAAGGTGTGTGGTATTCTGCAAGCTTAAACGGAGCAAAGAAGATCCTTCCTCTCCAGGGATGTGGAGTCAAAGGCTGTGGCTGTTTGGTTTATAGCTGTTCTGGGCAGCAGCAAGCTAATGTTTCCTTAGTTGTGACCTTAGGAACACTCCCCTATTTCTGTATCCACTAACCTATGCAGCCAGACCTTTGTGGCTCAGAGGAAGTGTGCCAGAAGCAGGGCAGATGAGCTGCTGTACTGCTTCTTTATCCTGTGACTGCCTGAGCACAGCTTTACACAGCAGCAGCACGTTCTGGGTCCCAAAGAGTTTCCAGGAGCCTGCATGTGATGCAAAAGCATAACCATCTGCTGGAACCACCTGGGAAGGGATGGTGAGGCTTGCTTACCACCAACCAGTCTTCTCATTAAACAGGATACCACTATGAAGGGTTTGGCCACCCTGCTTCCTCCCACAAACTACGCAAGTAAGGGAGGGATTTCTAACTGGGAAAGGTCAAACCTGCTCTGGTGTGTCACCTTTTGACAGTGGCAGAGGTCCTATCCTTCCACAGCAGGGCACCCCCACCCTTCCTGGCCTTGGGGTGGAGGCCACTGCCCCTGCAGGACCTGATTGCACCATCAAAATGGTCCCAGAGGTTAACCCCTCCTTGAGTCTCCAACCCCTCCTGCTGCCCAAAATTGGATTTTGGCCATATTTCTTTGCAGTGGGGTAAGAAACAAGCAGAGGAAAACCTCTGGTTTCTATTGTGAAGTGCCTGTCAGTCTTTGCTGCAGACAGGCTCTGGGGCTCTGAAGTAGCCCTTCAATTGAGGCACCAGCAGATTAGAGGGGGTTGTTTAGTTTTTCATGTTTTGTTGTAGTCTCCTAAACCAGGTTCCCTCAGACATGGAGGTGTTTGCATGAGGTTTTGCAATATCAGGTGCTAAGCAAAATACTGATTTTTAAAAATACTTCCTTTCATATGTGTCCCTGAGGGTCAGAAATTCACCAGATGCATGGGAACGAGGCTACTCTGACTTGGTAGAGCAACCCTGGTGACAAACTTATCCCTTGACCCAGAATTCATATGCCATGTTCTTACTGCTTCATGTTATGGATCCCTGCCAGAGTGGGTTTGACTAATCTTTGCCTGTGACTCAGAACTGAGATGTGTCGGGAACCTCCTTTTTTTTTTTTCCTTTAGAAAACTGAAGTGAAAGTTTATTAAACTGCACAGTTAAATGAGAGCTTGTCCAGCCAAATGAGGAAGTAAAACCTTCCTACAGAATGAGTTTTATCCTGCTCACTGCACTTGTTTGCTCTCAGTTGACATCAGCCTTGCCATAAAGCCTCTAAATATGAGCTGGTGACTTCCTTGTGAGGCCAGTACTGCTCTGAAGCTTCTGAATCCAGCTTCTGGCTTCTGGTGGGACGATACTGCTGGAACACAGAAAGAACAGCTGTCAGGTAAGGTGCAGAGCCAGGGGAGTTACCTGTGAGGACAGCTCACTCTCTGGGGAGAGTTATTGGCTTTGTTATTTCTGGCAAAAGGAGCAGTGAAGGTGGTGAAGAAAAAGGCAAATCTTTTCTTAGTCAAGACAACAAATGACTGGTCTTGTTATTAAGAGTTTATGTGCATCTCTAATTTGTGAAAGTAAAAATTCTTGTTTTTCTGACAGCAGAGCAGCTCATCTCCTTTTGGAGAAACACTGCAGGGCTTGAATGGGCTGTCAGTCTTAGGTGGTTTGTAGCATTATTCTTGGGGGTGAAGGAGGAAGAAGAAGAGGTGGTCCAGACCTACGGTGTGAGGGGGAACACTATCATAGCAGGGAGCTCTTGCTGCACTCCTTATGTCACTCAGCATACACACTTACTTTAGACGAGACCCAAACCTGCTCTGCATAGACTAATGCCAGGTCTGTCCAGAGCTGTGTCCCCTCTGCCTCTGCTCAGGCAGGATGTGGCTTCGGTGGGGGCTTTGAGGAGTCCTAGCTCCTTCTGAGGGAAGCTGATCCTTATTGCGGTTCTGTGACCTGAGGCCACTGGAGGTGCTGCTCAAACACACAGCTGCAGGGCAGCAGGTCCTGCTCTGACTGGTCACAAGTGGAGCAAACATCTGGTGGAAGGACAAAGAAAAATTGTTCTTTGAAGTCATTCAAGATATAGTAGTTACCACTACCTTTTTGGAAAGGTTTATCGAATTATTTTCTAATCTTAAAAAAATCTGTCAAAATAAAACAAAGACAGATGACCATAGGAGGCTTTTTGAATTTCTTAGTCAAACATACTTTTTAAAAACAGTTAAGAATTTAAAAGTTAACATTTTAAAATGTTAAGATTAAAATAGAATTTTGGATACCTGACTGAAGCCATTTCCTCTGTGTGTCTGTGTCACAACAAGGGGTCAAAAGGGGTCACAACACCACAGACTGAGAGGGGTGTTTTTTAAGCTGGAACATCCACACCATTACCTGTGGATAAATTTAGCCAGGAAATGAGAAGACTTTGGCTTTCAGTGGAGTGAAAACAAAAACAGCTTCCTAATGGGATATACTGAGATGAAGGTAGGAAAGCAGCACAAGGAAATCGAAGTAGTTTGAAAACTAAGGTCATAAAGTTTATAAATGGGATTTTGCAGTCTGTTTGTCTACTGGATAGCAAAAGCTGGACTCTGTGATGCGTGATTTCCCCTGTTGTGCTGATTGTAAGCAAGCAACTGACCTGTTGGACTTGTGCACCCTACTGACTGTTTACTAATGTGTAAGCTAGTGATTTTATTGCCCTTTAATTCCCTCTTTAGAAAGATGACCTTAGTGTTGTCTGTTTCAAATAGTCCACATTAAGTGTTTTGAGCCACTGATGATATACCTAGAAGCAGGTTTTGCTACACTGCTAGCCCAGATGTGATGGCTTCAGTTATATTTGGGTATATCAGAGTGTTTCAGCTCAGAGTAGCTCTTTCAAAGCTGAGAAACCATTTCAATAATGAAAAAGTAGGCAAATATATTTTCATCCTTAGTCAATGAAATTAAAACAAAGATTAGATGTAAAAATTGTTATAATTATGGAGTGCACTGTGAGGGAAAACAGCCACTGATTAAAATAAGCAATGCTTTGGTTTAGATTAAAAAGACACACGTCAACTGTTTTATACTTACGATTATGATATATTTAAGGTATTTTTGATTTTACTGATGCTGTTTGTAATTTTTTCACAGTTCCAGATTTCTTAGAATTCATAGAATATTGAAAGTTATAGAGCTATGTAGAAAAGTAAAGGTGAAAGTTTTATGAGGTGGGGTTATAATTAATTCTCATGTTTTCCTGCTCAAATAATCAGTTCTAAATTAACTGAACCCAATGTGGATTTCTTCCCTACAGCCCAGTGGGGCTCTTATGCTTCGGGGAGGAGCTTCACTCTGACTCCTCTCCCACCTGCCTGTTTCCAGTACCTCTGTGCCTTCCTCCACATGGTTTCAGCTTCTGAGCTGCTGGGGTGGCCCACTGCTGGACAAGGAGCAGCTGGCAAGCTGGGAAGGGGAACTGGTGCACGCAATGTGGTTATGGCTCTGGGCTCATCACTGAGGTAGTTGTTTGGTCACTTAATTCTGCGTCACTTGCTGACCTCAATCAGCAGAAGGAACAGGGCCACCCTTACACCCTACTCATGGGTAGAGGAACCAGCCACAGCTTTCACCCAGGTAGCACCATTAATTGCAGTGATGTGGCAAGAGCAGCTTCAGTGCAAGCATGCCACCAGTGACTGAAGGTGTTTGGGTTGATGGGTGAGTGGTCACTGTGTATGTCCTTCTGTGTCACACTTGTTGGGCTGAAGCAGTTCAGGGTATGCCTGCATGTGCTGCCCATCACTGTCTTTCACTGGGTAGGCCAGAAACTTACATAATGCCTTTCTGGAGAGGCATGAAGTAGCTTTTTACTACTTTTACAAGCTCATTTCTGAATTACCAGTTTCTCTTGACAATAAATATAAGTGAAATTGAAACTGCTTTCCAGATTGCCTATTGTGTGCTTCCAAGCACTGCCCTGAGAGCTTTAAAAAACCCAAGCTGCTTCTCTGAATAAAAAAGTCCTCATTGAAACAGCAAGTAACAGGAAAAGAGTAAGTCAGGCATTATCGGAATAGATGAGTGACAGAATTTCATAATGTATGCTTATGTACACACAGGCTGACACATGCTAGGAAAGGCAAAACTGTAAAAAAAGTTCAGAGTTCCCAGATATTTTGCAAACAGCATGTTTCCTTAAATCACTAGATAAAATTCACTACACTTGTTAAGTTGCTATGGCATTTGAACCTATCCAGTAACATTTGACAGATATTTATCTTGGCTGACAAACCACACTGAGCAATTTGAAAAATCCCCCAGTTACACCGTCCTTTGTATCATTTCCTGTGAGATAAGTCTGAAGAACCAATTCACGCATACAGCGTGACTGTAGAGGCAGGCTGACATAGCTCATGAAGTAAGATGACACCTGTCTCACATAATGTTTGGAGAGTAACAAACATTACATGGGACGCTCTGGTGCTTTTATAAATGAGAGTGGACCAAAAAATTGCTTTAATGCTGAGAGAAGACTGGACGGTCTCCTCAGAAAGAACACAGCTCATCTGATGGTCTCTTTGCTGTGCCCTAGGCAAATAACTGAGATTACTGCACATTATTCCTTAACACTTGCATTTTGTTGTTTCTAATCTTTCTCTCCCTAAAGATGATGCCTGTTGGACAAGGCTGGGAAGACAGGAGCACTGGGTTTAAAGGAATGCGAATGCCTGCTAAGTTGGCAGTGGCCAGTTCAATTTCTAGCAAACCGGTACCACCATGCTCCAAAAAAATGTCTGCAGCAGGGGTGGAAGTGAACCAGAGCAAGCTGGATCTTTTCTGCAAGCTGGGCTATGGTAAGCAGGACATCTGCAAAGTGCTGGAGAACCTGGGCCCAGAGGCCCTGGAGGATGATGTGCTGAAAGAGCTGATTCGGATGGGGAGTAAACCTCAAGCTCTGGAGAACCAGGCTCAGCCTTCCCCACTAAAACTTGTTGCCCGTGGATCATGTAGCACAACACCAGGGTTGAATCAGCTTGGAGAAGATGAAAGTGATTATTCCGATTCCTTGAGACCCGTTGTGATCGATGGCAGCAATGTTGCGATGAGGTAGGCTCCGTTTCCTTAAAGGGATCTCTCTCTCTCTGAAGCTTTTGAATTTTAAAGCTGATGGCTTGAAGTATGTTTTTTCTTCAGGTGAGAGGTGCATTGATGTATTTGATGTATAATGTATGAATGACCACTTGTTCATTTTCTTTGGCTGATGTATAGGCTCTTGATGTCTTGATGCCCATGAATATGTATGTCACATGCAATCACTGGCATTCTGCATTTTGACCTTTTATAAGGCAGCAGCTGGCTAAACACTACTGTTTGTGGTAGTATCTCTCTCTTTTAGCTCACCATTGCATTTCCCTGCCTTTTCAAGTGAGTGCCTAGGATTTCTGAACCCTTATGCCGAGATGTTTCCATGAAAAAACTGATGAATAGATAGACAGACCACCCAACTAACCTAAGAAGGAGAGGGGCAGTAAAGACAGCTGACTGTGTTTCCCAACAACTGTTTTGACTTGCAAGTAAACCCCAAGAATATTCCCGGCTTGTATATTTTTTGCTGGGTTTTGATTTGGCTTCAGTTTTATGGACATATCAGGAAATTGCTGGTTGACTTATAATGAATAGACTCATTTCCTCCTTAATAATTTTTGGGAAATGTCATATCAACCCATCCTTGCCCAATTACGTTCCCTAAACAGTGCCTTGACATTGTGAAAGCAGTCTTACTGATGGGGAGCCTGGCACGTCCATGTGGATGGAATGTCCAAAGACAGCAGTGGATTAGCTTGTTTACTCAAGCAGTAAGGACAGCCAGAGGCCCCAGGAGTCAAGAGTCCAGGATACACTGGCCATCCATCCATCCATCCATCCATCCATCCATCCATCCATCCATCCATCCATCCATCCATCCATCCATCCATCCATC
>JAWWMO010000121.1:47112158-47198020 GCA_035047845.1 Dendrocincla fuliginosa
ATTGAACTCTTAGAGAGTGTCCAAAGGAGGGCAATGAAGATGGTGAAGGGCCTTGAGGGGAAGCCGTATGAGGAGTGTCTGAGGGCACTTGGTGTGTTCATTCTGGAGGAGACGGAGGGGAGCCCTTGTCACAGTCTACCACTTCCTCATGAGGGAAGAGGAGGGGCAGATCTCTTCTCTGTACTGTGGTGATCAGTAACAGGACCCGATGATCGTGGTGGGCCCCTTCCAACTCAAGAGTATTCTACGCACACAAGTTTTTGCTGAACATCCCTGGGGTGCTGCCGTGGCCCAGCCCAGGAACACTGCTGTGCAGCACATGGCATCTGAAGCGCAGGCTCACCTGCTCTGAAAGCTGCACACAGCTCAAAGGAAAGGTTTCCCCAGGCTGGCCTCGAGCTGATTGTGAAGGAAGCAGGAAACACCAGCTTTGCTCCTGCCTGCCCAGGGACTAGACACTCTATACTGGGTTAAGAGTACAATGAAATCTTGCCAGCTCAGGGGTGACTCAGCAGCTCGTGTGTATTACATCAAGCCCTACACCATCAAAGACGCTAGTAGAAAACACAAGAGAGAATGAGAAAACACAGGTTTTGGGAGCTGGCCATCCCCATACCATGGTATAACCACTCTGAAAACTGCAGTAGCTTTATCTGCTCCTGACTGAAAAGGGCTAAAAAGGCAGGGAAAGCAAACTCCATCAACCCAGATACTGGAGGCCGGTGAAAAAAACATCTGGAAAAGGTCAGCAAGCGTGCTGGCTCGTGCTCCTGCTTGAGGACATGCAGAGAGCTAACTGCCTGTGTCCTGACAGCTGGCAGGCACCCTCTCAAATCACCAGATAAAAAGCAACCAGCTGCAGCCAACTGAAACTGCAGGTACAGAGCAGCTTTTGTAGATAAACACGGGTGAATGCCACAGAAAGCAAGCTCTGTCAAACATGAGCATGGCTGATGGTTTAGGGGATCACACAGGAGCTGCTAACAGACGACTAAAGACAGACAAAACAAGCCTCTGAGCAATCCAATTTATGCCACCTACCTACAACTTCTTCACTGGTGTATTCTATTCACCGGTCTTTGTGAGATTGGATTTAAATGCCTTTACTCTTAAAACAAAATGAAAACAATAACAATTAGGTTATGGCAGTAACAGCAGAAGCAATACAATCAAAATCCAGAAAAAAATACTATCACCACTTGCTAACTGCTTCCTTTCACCTCCAGAAGTGAAAACCCCTCTGCACTAGTCAGAAAACGAGCAGCTGTGACCAAAACGACGGGCAATGCAGAGATTAGGCATTCCCTGTCGCCCCTAGGGAGGGTGTGCCATTCTGATGCCAGAACACACCATTCATAGCTCGTTAACAGCACCACAGAGAACAGGCAGGAGCATCAGGGAGTACAGCCCTGTAAACAAGTAACGAGGACTCTTTCAGCTGGGGGCAGGGGGGGATGCGTATGTGATGCAATCCCTGCTCTGAAGCATTACTAATGCATTTTGTCTTAGTCGCATGACGTGAATTTCACGTGAAATTAAAAAAATTCACGTGCTGAAACCACCACACGACAGTCTACCACCTTCTGGGGCAGTACTATGACTAATGAAAGCGTTTTAAAAACCAAGAGACGAGCATGGTTGCCAGGGAGTTACATACTGATGTTCAAGTGAAACCTAGATGCTTATTCAAGTCTTGAACGCACCCACTTTATGCAATCAAAAATCAGTAGGTTTAATCCTGCTATCAGGACAGGGATTGGTCCAGGAAAAGAACAGGATGAAAACACAGGAAGTTAAGTGAATGAAAACCAACACGAAGCAACAGGTCAGGAGATGGATGATGTACTTTTCAACAAAACTACGTAAGACATACCTTTGCATGTTACTTATATCCACTTCGAGCATCCCTCGGCTTTCAAAGTGGGAAGGACAGTTTCCATATGGCACAGCTATGCCTGACAGTTGCTTTGGGCGCAACTGAAAAATCACACAGTAAAGCATCTCTCTCCATCACCCAACTCTACTGTTTTTTCAGGCATCACTGTGAACTGGAACACATCACAGCTGCCTTGAAAAATGGTAAAGTCTGTTTTTTCAGAGCAAAACTACAGATACAGCTGGAGGGTGGAGCCTGATGGCCAGGGCTGTAGAGCTGGCGAAAACGCACTGCCTGGTGAGATCCATCTGGGCAGCTGCAGGGTCCATTAACAAAAGGAAATTCAGCCCCAGTCCATCCTAGCTGGCTGTTCTGTTTCATTTAGTCCAGAGTCCCAGGGCCAGAAGTGAAGTTTGCAGGGGTAGAACAGTGGCCAGGCAGCACAGCACTTCATTTCCTTAGGGGTTCAAAAAGCCTAAGCCATTTAATTTAAAAGTATCAAGCTCAGCAGGAAAACCCCCCCATTACTAATCATTATTAAAGAGGGAAAGCTTTTGTCATGTCCTTCAGCTCAAAAAACACTAACAAGACATTCTCTCTCTCATGTACAGGGAAGCTGTGCCAAGGGCTATGAAGGGTTTCCAAAGCCAAGAGTCACACTGCCTTTTTTTTTTTTTTTCTTTTCTTCTTTTCATAAACTTAAGCCCAGCAGCAGCTTAGTTGCAGCAACAGAGTACGATCTTCTAGTGCACAGCCTCACTTCTTCAAAACCTTAACCCTTTCAGGAACATGGATGGAAGACATGAAAAGATGCACACACCTCCAACTGCTTTCTCAATTGCAGGGGAATTGTACAAAAACAATGCAAAAGTTGAGAAAGGTCACACTGCTGCTATGGAACAGATACACAAGGACCTGCACAACTCTCCCTAAACCACTGAACATGTCTGGGATGTGGCATCAAACAACACTGACTTCAAGCTCGATGTCCAATGACAGCATCCAACCTCCTCCCTATCCAAGCAAATATAATCTGTAGACACTGGCTACCAAAAAGTGATTCTTGCTGGCAGAAAAGACACCTCATGATGATGTTTTCATAATTGTGTCAAATATCTCTGTCAGAAGAAGAGTATTTTCTTTCCTCAGGTTATATTTAAATAGTAAGTAGCGGGAAGGGGCATAACACATGCAAGTATCTTCTACATTCTTCTTCCAAACAGCAACTTCCCAGATGAGGTGACAGTAAGTCTCCATGACAATAAGGTAAGACACTAAGCAAGTATTTCCAGAAATCTGACTAACACAAAACAAATACAAACAAGAACAAAAATGAGAAAAGATTTGGTAAAAAAAAAAAAAAAATCCATCCATTCAGTTTTGTTCTATCCAGAATGTAATACATGAAATATCAAATATTCCTCAACTTAAAATTTACAGCTATAAAGTACAGAGTTGCTACCATGAGTAAGTAGTTTGTAAATGATTTTTTTTTAAATATCTGCTGGTAAGAGACATTATGCACATACAAACATTGCTTTGCTTATAATCTTAGATCAACATAAAACTGCTATAAAACTTATTTAGTTAAACTTTTTGGGCTGATAACTTTTCTAATCAACTTTTCATTCTAACCAAACATTCATTCTCTCATTTGAAACATGTTTCCAGTCACCTCAGAAGACCTTTCAATATTTATTAACCTGTTTTGAACTCACTTCTACATTTAATACCTTAATTAGAAAACACCACTTTTAGGAGTTTGTTGTTGTTGTATGATGGTACAAAGCTGATGCACTGACCTTTCTTTAGAGACTATGATGTGTCTATTTTAAGGAATCAGTGTCCAACCTTCGACACCGTGGAGGCAGAATAAGCCCTTTTAGATGCAGGTGCCTCTCCCTCTGCTGTGAGGCACCTCAGGGACTTGCTTCTCACTGTCCTTTTCTTATGAAAACCTTGTGAACCTTCCCTTGGCATGCAACGAAGCGTAGCAATTGTGAGACCTTAGCACACAATGGAAACGTGGCTGTCACGTAAGCACACACACAGCGGTGACACCGCATTTCTCTCATGTAGCGTTTCAAGTTCCTGACTCTTAACAACACCCTTTCCAGCTCTGAGGCATTATGTTTGCCACATTTTAATTTGCATGTTACACAGGGATGCAAGGAAAACACCACCATTTGTTTCTGTATATGAACAAAGGACAGAGGATTCCTTAGTCCATTTCCTTGGTGTCTCCAACACCATTTATTTAGCCTTGGATCTTAAATCACTTGCAATACGAACTTGAGTTTAGGCAAAGCTTATCAGATACAGACTGGATGTGGTCTATTGATATCCACTAAGACAAAACCACATCAGAAATGCTTAATATACATCATCTCCATTCATTACTACACCAAAATTGTACAGGCACTGTACTCCTATAAACAATGTGGAAAAGAGCAGTCACAGAATTCAAAGTCATTAGCACAATACATCTCAAAATATGAGCCTCACAAGGCATTTTGGACTACGTATAATCGAAGACTATTCCTCAAATTAAGCAATAAAAGACCTACTCAAGCAGTAAGGCTTGAAAAAGGAACGCACTGTAATAATTCCACTCTGTAACAAGGAAAGGAATCAAAAGTTTAAAGCTAATTTGTATTTTCTGTTCAACTTACAAGGGTATTTTTAACAAATAAGAGATAAAATGCCAAAGCATTTTGTTGCTGAAGTTAGAATTAAGCGTTCCTAATCTGTGCGTTCAGAAGATATACTATATATGCTGCTAATTAACCATATTGTAAAGTTTCTGCCACTACTTTGTGGCAATACTCCCATTTTAGAACACCAAGGTAGTATTGAAAAGGGTAAATAGTAAATTTCAATAGTTGGCCTTTTTTTTAAATATTTGTTCTACATCTTTAATCAAATCTTCCTTTTATTTATGTCCAGGCTCCAACATACATTCAAGGCAGAGGAATTTGACTGAAGAAAAGCAGTACTGATAAGGATACTTTCTTCCCTGGTCATCTACAAAATATGCCAAAAGTAGACATTTCAAGATCATAGAACTGATTAAATTCACAAAAATAAAGCATATACACAGACAGGCACAAATACCGACCATGCAGCTTTCAAACCAATTTATCATTAGCTTGAAGCTGAAGGTACCCAATCTCACAATTGATCTGAATTTCAGGGGTACCACACCTAACCACACTCCTGGGCAGCAGAACTGCTCTACTGATTGGAGTGTGCACGAGACTAATGTTCTCCTAATTTATCTAGAAAGGTAGTAAGGTTAACTGGAGTCAGTTCCACAGAAATATCACACAACAGCCCGTTACCATCTCTGTATCTCAGTTTCATTGCTACGTTTCTAAAGTTACCCCAGTTCTGAAACTCGACCAAGTGATAATCTTACGCATTCACAAAAAATAAACAGAGCATCTCTGAAAGCCAAGAAGGGTGCTGCCTTCCTGCCAAAAAGTTTTTTTTTTTTTTTTTTTTAGTTACAGAGATCCCTGGCAAAGATAGTACAGAAAAGTAGAGTAATAAATCAGCATCCAGGATAAACTACTGATGTTCACAATACAACGTTTAACCTCCCTGCAAATGTTTCGGGTTTTTTTACATTTATCTTCTGAGGAGAAAAAAAAAAAATCAGTAGTGAAATCCAGTTCTGTTTCATCTTTCAGATTGAAACAATTAATGGCATAATATAGTGATATGCCACTATACTGGTATCAACTAGAAATACTGATGATACATGTAACCTGAAACACAAAGAACACGACACCCCTGAAAGTGAAGGTAAAAGTCTGTGCAGCAGGTGACACTGGAGACATCATTTCTCTTATCCCACAATTCCATGATCAGTTATTGAAAAGACTGCCCAATTACACAATCATACTGTGTGCATAGCTCTGCAGAGCTAGCTGAAGCTAGAATGTAAATCATTCTTTTTCCCTTCAGAAAAATAAACACTTGAATAAATGCAGGGGAAAGATCAATTATGCATTCCACAGAATGAGCAGAATTCCATCCTGCCTATTTCCCAAAATATGCTCTTTCCACCCTGCAGCTGACTGGAGTTTATAGTTTGCTTTATAGACACAGCTGCCCTCCTTGCTCCAACCACTTTATTTCATACTGCAGATTAAGGCACTCCAGTTGAACATGTGTTAAGGAATGTTTTTTGCTGGATCTGTAGTTAGTTTTTTGCTAGATCCATTTATACATTGCTCCTGAAGGACTTCTACACAGCATCACCATGTCTCAGGAAAGCCCAACGCCACATACCAAATGCCTGCTTAGAAAGGCGCTACGTGGGAAAGACATGTCTAGGAACACTCATAGCACTTATTATATACATAGCACCAAAATACAATTTAACCATGTTCATTCATAATTTGTGCTTATATTACCATATTGTCTCAATATTTTTAAAGTTACAAACTCCTGAAACATGAAGTAAAAAGGGCCTATGTCTACCTTATTACTTTATGAGTAAGTGAATGAGTCTTCAGTCAGGAAACAATCTTGTCAGTGCAACTTTATGAAATATGTTCCCTACACTCACTGAGTTAGAATTAAATAGAATAATGCATGGGAGGAGAGAGAAAAGATTCAAAAAAGCAAAGGCTTAAATAAAAACTCTGGTCATAAGAAATCAGCCTACTTTTAGTATTGTTAATGCTTATTGTTCCGTTGAGTATTCTGTTGCTCCACAGCATGGAAAAAGTGAAAAAAATCACAAAAGAAAACATTAGAATATAATTTTTTTTTAATTTTTATAAATAACTTATCTGTTACAAAGGCAGTTTACCCAGCTAAATCACAAAACCATCAACTCAAGATATCCAAATTAGGTTTTATTAATAAACAGGTAAAAACTGATTTGTCAATCTTCACATAGAACTGCAGAGGAAGCTGAAAAAGAAGGCCTCATTTTATAAACAAAATGCATTGAATGCAAGTGCTTTGGGTCTACTGCCTAATTACCTGGGATTGACATTTTTTTCCCACATAAAAAAAATGCAAAGCCTTCAAAACAAAGGCCTCTGTGCATTCACATAGATCACTTGTAAAACTCCTAATAAGTGTCCACTGGCAGATGTTTACAGTGGGTGACAGTCTACTTTGTCTCTTGCTACATTATTAGCACTCCCTCCAGCCTCACGCTAAGTGCTGCTGCTACATAATTCTTTGCGTGCCGTCTTTCATGCATATTGTACTGGAATTCCATTTTCTTGATCTTGGTTACATACATCCCCGATCATGTGAGTATTTTCCTTAAAAAAATAGATCATCAAAATAAAAGAGATGCTTGAGGTTGCTTCAGTGTTCAAGTCTGTTTGATTTCTCTTTTCCAGCCTTTATTTCAGTTGTCCTAAATATTGCTATCCTTGTTTTCTATAAATATGAGACTTCACCACAAAGTCAGGTTTAGAAACTGGCTGCCAAAACAGGAAAGCATTTAAAGTCCTTGAACAAAGCTGTACGATGCTGCTGCTGTTGATTTTGGCACTGTATGTACTTCCCCAATGAATCTCTCTTCAGGAGTCTGCAAGACACCCAGCAGATGAAGCAAGCTTAACTCGAATGCTGATCTGTTGGTGGGCTGAAAGTTTCCTAGTATAAAGTTCCCTCATGCCAGACAAAATGCTACCTTTGTGTCACCCACCGTAAAACTCAGTGTACAGAGTGAACTATATGCATAACTCTTCCAACTTTTCCTGCATTTTTACCACGCTGCATCTGCAGGTCTTCACAGATCATCAGCATTTACAAGAGCAATGTACAAAATGAGCAGAGGAAAGCTATTTTGTGCATAGTTTCTTATTAATGCTCTTACTTTAAGGCATTGCTTCTCTCAGATAAAAGCTTAAAAAAAGGGACATGATCGTGCTTAATCACTTAAAGGGAAAAAAGAAAGTTAACAAAAAGACTATTACACTATACATACAGAATTACAAGAAAATAATAAAGGTGAAGAAAAGAAATCACTTAAAGCAGGCTCTGGAGCTATGTACAGTAGGAAAAGCTTTGGGGTATTTCATTGTGTATTGTACAGACAACGCATGCAGTTTTTCCTTTTCATCTTTAGACATGATTGTACTGATTTGTTGCTTCACAGAGATGTTTTCAGGGAAGACAAGGCAAAGAGTACCACTGATTTGTGAAGTTCTTCCCTTTAACAAAGGCACTATGTGGCAGCAAACAGTTTAAATATTTAAACCTTGTTCCTTTTAAGATGTCCTCTGTGCATGTAGTGTTTCATTGAGAGCTCTGAAAACAAAAACACTAGCACTCTATTCCTTTCCCCTGTCAAAATTCAGTAGTGACATCGGGGCAAAGAAAAGGATGGGCAACACCCAGGCACTGAACATGGTGTGTGTTACTGGGACACTGTTAATACTGTACATGATTTAGGCAGCTGGCCAGTCTTTCAGCAGACTACCCTTCAGCCGGTCAATTTCAACTGCCTGCGACACCACACTGAGGTATTGCTTGCTCTGTGGGCTGACATTTAACATTAGCAAAATACCGTCTGGTCACACCTTCCATTTTACAAAATCCTACACATAAATGCTTTTTTTTGCCCCCCAGTGACTGGATAATTCCTTGTATGTTTGCTATGGTTTTATGGAAGGTAATGGGCCTGTTGGTTCAGAAATGCCTGGGCATTTCACACTGTTCACAGCGATTTAAGGCCGGATGGTTTAAAAATGTACAGGCGGTACAACTCCACTGAGCTCCCTCATCTTCATCTGTGTCTGGAACAGTCTTTGGTGTTTTCACAATGGACCTCTGATCTGTGACACAAAAGAGATAAGATAAGCAGTTACTAACCAAGAACAGCATGGAAAGAATTTTGAGATTATTTTTTTTCAGTAACTGAGAACTATCTTGTTCCTCTGAGAACAGCACAGTTATTACAAGTGACAGAAGCAGCTTTTTACCACCCCCTTGACTACAGCTTGATTGTAAGTCAGCCTAAAGGCACAAGGTGAAACTATAAAAAGTAACTTTCCCATCCCTTCACTCTGCTTTCTCTCTTTTCCCCACTCAGTTCAAAGCTATTGCATGAAAAGAAGGTAAAATTTAGAAATTAATCAGCCCAGGAAACATGCACAAGATTTAGAAGTCTAAGGTTTATGGAGCAGTCTAAAATTCATTATGACAAGAAGTGCTCTGTAACCTTCTGACATGTTTACCTTTTTTACCCTAAATGAGTATCAGCAGCTCTTCCGCAAGATAGCTCAGCAGGCAGAAACACGAAAGAAAAACTAATGTCTGGCTCTGTCATGCTACACAGTAATGCTCCTAACCATACAAGCACATCTTTTTGCATGATGTGTTAGACAACAACTCTCAACTATTTTAAAAGAGAAAAGAAGAAAAGAGAAAAATTATCAAAGATGAAAAGAGAGAAGAGTGACTTCTCAAGTAAAGGCTGCCCAGTTCAGGCAACTGCAAAGTCCTTTAGCTCATTATTTCAACTGCAGACCATCTCATCAGCAACTAATCAATGGCAATTGCTGCAAAATGACAGTAAGATCTTCAGGAAGTACAACAGTACTGATCACAACTGCAAGAATTATTTTTCATTCTTTTTTGAACAGTGGCTAATCACGAATTAAATAGAAGTCTATGTGACAGTTAAATTGAATCTTAAAATGAACTGAAAATGACAATTAATGTACAAGTAAGATACACCAGTGATACTTTTTTAAAAAGCAAGAAGAAAGGAAAGACAACTGATAAAGTGACTTTAGAGCTTTATAAATCAATCAGGGTTAATCTTGCATTTTCAAGATTGAATGAAACATTCAAATTTGTGAGTTCTAGAAGATAAGCAAATGGAAATATTAAAAACTAGTCACAGAAAATTAATTTACATTTTCTTCTTCAACAGGTAAGTTTTTATTTACTGTCAAGGGAACTACATAATTGACAGAACTTCTTATAATTTCTTAATGGTTCAGCTGTAAAATGTGTCTAATAGGACTGTGTATGGACTTTACTCAATATCTTCACTAACAGCTCAGATAAGGAAGGATAAAAAAAGCTTTATAAAGTATGAAAAACAGTATCAGTTTGGAGGTGTTACAAACAGTCTGGAGGATGAAGAAAGTCCTACTTATCTAGACCATTTTACAATATAGAACAGTCAAATCTGAAAGGTTAGATTCTGTAATGACAGTTACTGCGCACCACAAGGACCAATCACACACATATATATTATGTGGAGAACTTCCTGGACAGAAAGATGGCACAGAAACATTAGTGGATTATCTATTTCATTTGTTAGTCTGCCTAAAGGTCAGAGTATGATGCTGTCGCAAACAAGTTAATTTCATTCTCTGCTTCATGAAACACAAAAGAGGTAATTATTCTGCTTTGCTCGAAATCCTGAGAGGGAAGAGTAAGTAATGTGCAAAAAAAGTCAAGCAGAATGTTTAAGAGTGGCTAATATTCAGCAACACTGATTGCCCTACTGGGCTACATTACTTTCCTCTTCAACTATGTGGAACTACATTTAGCAACAGTCAGAAGAGGCTTTAAAGTAATTTATTAATACAAATTCTACAGTAGCCAGAAAGTCCAGTCAGGGTAACCAAACTGAGTTATTGTTACATGCAAGCAAATCCACTCTTCACCACGCACAATGATGAATTCATCTTAGTGACTTTCACTCATCCCTAAGCAATGTACCTCATGCTCATTTTAAAAGAAAGATGGATACTTCCATTTACTTAAAACTACCTTCCAATGTATTATCCATCTTTAACATAACCCATTTAATATACTTCTCTGTCCTGCATGTATGAATAGAGACAAAATGAGCAAACAGAAGGATATTTACTGCCAATACAAATAAAATGAAAGGTTTGTATCCTTTTGCAGTAATCTATTTCATAATTAACATTTAAACTGCATTTATAAATCAGAACATGATATTAGATGCAAACCAAGTATTTGAATTAAATCCAAATATTATGAGTACAATACCTTTGGGTTTTGGTGGCACGGGACCAAGAAATCCAATATTATCGTAAAAATTATGAATAGCGCTGGGATTAAAATGTGGTCCTAAAGAAAAAAAAAAAAAGGGTGCAGCAGTTTAAAAAAATAAACCTGAGTAGGGAAGCATGTCAATTCCTTCTGGCAGTAATTCTGCAACAGTGCTATCATTCCCTTATCACCTTTTATATCAAGGTGTTAATACAGACCCAAGTGATATATAATGATATTTTGAGAAATTTATTGCCCCAAATATGCAAGATAAAGTCACAGATGGAATCCAGCACATGAAACTCCTTAAAGGCATCTTTTTCTGCCACACTTTAACACCATTTTACTAGTAAATTTTAACTTTTTCTAAATTTCAACTATACTCAGAGATGTGCTACCCACTACGCAGTGCATTACACATGCTTAGAATTAATACTCAGAGGAAGTCCTAAATCCAATTTACTGTAACAAGTAGAAAAAAAACCAAATCACCTGCCATTTAAACATTCTATTTGATGTCAGGTTTTTAGTACAGCATTATATTTAGTACACCTGTCTACTTGCTCCTTAACTGCAGGTACCTTGCCTGAAGGAGAACTTCCATGGCTCACGTCTGAACTGATATAACAGATCACTGCTGCTGAAAGGGGGAAGTATTAGTTCCTTCCCTCTCACTATCACAGTTCTCCCTTCCCGTGCCTCTCTCTCACATCAGCTGTAGCAAGCTTTTCCAGCAATGCAACAATTTTTGCTTGGCTCATGAACAGAATCAGCTCTGCAAAGGGTCTAAAAAACTAAGAGAGCCAGAGCTCAGTAACTGGCATGAGGGAAGCAGGAAAAAGAGGGATCTCTTGTTGGCAGCTCTTGAATTGGCTCAGCTGTCTCATAATTTCACCCTGATGACCAAAGGCTGTGTCCCTGCAGACAAGGAAAGCAGAAGAAGGAAAGCATACTGGAAGTTACAACTGTAGTCTGTATTTGCTAAGCTGAGAGGCTGAATACAGACAGACATGAAAGACAAGAGAGAGATCGACACGTATGTATAACTGTATTGTTTAAAAAACTTATTCTCTCGCTTTGATATTCAGATGACCAGATTCCCTCCCCCCCAGCATTTATTAAATAAATGGCATCAAAAGTTTCTCCCTTCTGAGCCAAGTATGCAATATTAATAACCGTGGGATTAGGAAAATCATAAAGCCAACAAAAACAATAGGCAAAAAAGACAGTTACTTTCATGGTTTCACTCAAACTAATGCGATGTTTTTGAAATTGTGTGTATGTCCATCACTTATAATACAGACTCTTGATAAATGCAAAAGTGAAAAAGAAAACTCAACATTTACAGTTGCTGATATACTAAGACATACTGTACCTCTTGCTTGAAAAAGATCAATCTCTTTGGTTAGGCAATCTATGTCTATCTGCAGCTGTCTGTTACAACTTCTCAACTGTTGCATTTCTTCCAGCTGAAAAAATAAATCTGCCTGTTAGACTGAATTTTCTCACTTTATTAACAGTTATCATTCACACATAGGTAGACAGCATTTAGTTACTTCAGAAGTGAAGACGAAAAAATCCTCCCTTATGACCACCTTTCTTTTAATACAAGCATAATCTTACCAAAATCTTTGAAACCCACTTAATAATTCTCTCTCATGAGACTTCAGAGCTGACTGAACAACTCCAGACTGTGGTCAGGACACAGCCAATGGTCCACCAAATCAACGCCTGAATGCACTGAAAACTGGTGCATTAATCAGTTTCTTTGAGATTGGTATATGCACAAACACCAAAAAATACTTGGTGTGGAAAGCAGTATGAGTCTTAAGTTGTAGTCTGACTACCAGGTCAAACCTTTTCTGACTGCCTTTAAAAGCAATACTTCACAAAGCAATTAGTGAACTCCAAAGTAGTGGTTAAATAACGCACATTTAGTGTTTACTCTCAGCTACACTGTTTACTAGCTTAACTCTAGCTATACTGTCTGTCACTAGCACGTTCTCAATATATGACCAACGCTTTCTTCAATTTATTGTGACAGACCACACTTGTGGTTTAGGTTTATAGCCTACAGACGTTTCAACTTACTGATGGAATTTGGGAAACAGAATTCGATCTTTTCAGGCGCCTTCGTGTTAGATTATTCTCCATTTCATTGACCTCTGCTTTTAGTTTATCCAACTTTTTCTTTTGAACCTCAAGTTCTCGTTGAAGTCGCTCCATCCTGGCCTTCTGGTGTACCAGTAAAGCTGCAATACATAAAGTCCCATTTTATCTACTTTATTATCCTTTGCATGGCAACATCAGATAAAGATGCAAGTTAGTATTCTTTTGGGAAAACACAAATACCCTGCTACAGACTGCTTTTCTATTTTTCTCACAAGAAGATCTCTGCCACAAGACAGAAAGTGCTGTATTTTTGAAAACAGCGCAAATTAATTACAGACAAGTAAATAAAATGAGAGCTGTACAATGTAATAGATGACCATGCAAAATTTAACTGCAAACTGTAAAAACCCGAAAGAATGACTACCAGAAGCCAACAACGAATTTTTTTTGCATTGCATTCAGCCTAACCACTGCTAAACAGGCAGCATGAGGAGAACAACTGCAGTGTGGAGCCCTGCATATGCTTATTGCAATTAGGATTGGAACATAATCCAGTGTTCATCATAGCAGGGCCCACCAAATGCAACTAAACCAGAAATAAGCAAAACCACTAGCAAACAGTAATATTTACCACAGAGGCTGGATTGTATGCAATTTTATCCCTAAACTACGGTGCAGAGCCATTAGCTCAGCTTCTAATTTCTAACACTACTTACGATTTGTAAAGCAAAAGGCATGAGGAGACCTAATTTAGAAATGATGGAGTTAGCATTTAAACCACAGCTTTTAAAGGTACAAAGAACATAAGCAGCAGAAGATGCAAATTCATCCAATTTATTGAGGTTATTTCATTGAAAGTAGATTTACTATTAAATATCACCACAAAAGCAGACAACACTGCTCAAAGCAATAATCACCTTCTATAAAAAAAGTATTTCATGAAATAAATCCAGCAATCATTTCAACTTCTTCACAGCCCTTCATTCATCCATTAAGTCAGTAATTCATATAAACTGGGATCCATTTCACAGACCATGGATAATTTTATAGCACCATGGAAATTATAAAAAAGCAGCAATAACAAGATATTTCAAAAAGATTGAATTCACCTCACAAAAGCCTTTAAGCCAAGCTCTAGTTGGAACATGATATTTAATTCCATGTGATTACTTCACATACCAAAAAATTAGAAGCACTCAAATTTGGTTGCCTAGGTTTCCTTAGTAGTAGCAAAGGAAAAATAGCACATCAAAAAGATGCAACTTCCTGCATCTTTGACAGGCAGAACTGTCTTCTGCAGCAACTCCTGACTGTTCATTCATTCACACATCATATTTTGTCTTCCAGAGGTTCTTCAAAAAAAAGGAACCATGCCAAACTAGTTTTGTACAGTGTTACACACTGCAAAGCCTTATTGAGATCCAACCTAGGCTTTTGAGTCACACGTGTTCACAAGATACTGAAATGACCAAGCTGCTCAAGCTTCCGCTAGGTTTTGTTCGAACCAGAGAAGTTTGCATAAACAGGCACCTGGTATTTCAGGTCACAGTAATCACACTACAGTTAAAGTTGCAACTGTGCTCATATGTGGTAAAAAAATGTAATAACTGAAATCTCAAGGTAAAATTTTTGCTGAAGACTTAGAATTATCAGGTAAGTAATCTCAAACGACAGTATCCCTTCCTGAAAAGCTTTTTAGACACAGCAGAAGGAACTTTTCCCAGTTATGAACCCCAGGAGTTACAAATGCAGCTGCAACTATAAAGAAAGGAAGTGAAAGACTACTATGCATCTGCTCCTGCAGGCAGGAGCCCGTTTTCCTTCTACACTTTATGTCTACTTTTAGACAGTCTCTTCTATTTTTACTGCTTTGGTATTGCTGAGGCAACATTGCAAAGCTCCGATTATTGGTACTTGACCTACAGCAACACAGCTGTGCTCTACTGACCGAACTCAGAACTCTTCAGACCTGTCAAACTATGGATGTAGGCTGCTGGCAAGTAGCCAGTACCACTGGAGGTGGTAGGAAAGGCAAAATGTTACTGGAATATCTCCAGGTGGTATGGCATGAACTCAAGACTTTGCCCTGTGCATCCCCCACCTCCATTTTTTTTTTGTTTCAGCTAACCTTGAAAAGGGAAAACTCCCACAACTTCTCATTTCAATGTTCTCCCACTCCTGTGGTTTAGAAATTTAGCTGTCACGGAACCATACAAAGAGCGGAAAGCACTAATGGATGCCCACAGCACTCTTACTTGGTCTTCAATATTCCATGTCTGGAAAGTGATGAAGTTAATTCTCCTAGCAGCTTTACGACTGCTTTACCATTTTACAATTTCAAATCCCAACAGGTTTTAAAAACACTCATTATAAAATTACCATTATGATTAAACGAGAACAATCACTTGATATTAAATCAGTCACAGTGTCAGAAAATATTCTGAGTTGGAAGTGACACAAAAGGATCATCTAGCTCGACTCTTAAGTGAATGGCCTGTACAGAGGGTGGGGATCCAACCCATGACACCTTGGCATTATTAGCACCATGCTCTAATCATCTGAGCTGATCTGCATTCTGTATTGCTATACTATACTTGCACTGTTAAAAGTAACCTGGACAAGGAGCTGGGAAGACAGTTTGAGTGGAGACTTTCACACAGAATTCGGTAATTTTGCTTAAACAGCAAATGGGCAACTGCAGAAAAAAAACAAATGGGGTGGGGAAGACAAACCCCTCCCCATATCCCACGGCATGAAATTTATGAATGGAGGCCGTCAATTTAAGTATTCAGCTCCCTCTAGTGTTGCTCAGAGCAACTGAAAACATTCAGAAAAACACTGCAGCTCAACTTCTTAACTAGGTGCAAACAGGGTACTTAGCACATTCAATTTTTTCAACTTCTGCACCTTCGCATTCAACAGACTGGCAAGCACAGTATATGCTCTAGCAAATACCACTGTTTCCTTTGACGTTCAAAGTGCATATTTTTCATACAAAGGCTGTATATCATTATAATTACAGGGAGCATGAAAATCTGGAGGAGAAAGTTTCACTTTTCCTTTCCCAGAGACTTACTCAGCCCGACACCGAGTACAGTTTTTTTTAGGTTTGGAAATGCATGCATAATAGTTTTCTCAAGGACTCTGTGACTCTGAATTTTAAATCTAGAGTGTCTTTTCTTATTGTGTTTCTAAATTAATCTGGGAACGCAAGAATTTCACCCTATTCTACAGATCGATGAATTTCTGAAATTTCTTGGTTTGCCAAATATGGAGGGGAACTCTGGTAACGTGATTACTCTGGCAGTACGTTTGTAAGTCTCAGGACACACTTATGTTTGTGCACGTTTTCAAAATCTGTATTTGAAACTGCATAGATTTCAGTCTTTTGATATTCAACCTCACTAGTTCAAACTGGGTTTTTTTGTTCTCCCTTTCCAATATTCTCTTCACTTAAGATTTTAAAGAGAGCATCACTGAGGAGTGGGGCCTGATATACAGAGCCAGATAAAAGATTGTATTTTTTTCTTACATCACACAATGCAATGGGCTTAAAGCTCATTGGAGCATGAGGCACAGCTGTATCTCATTCAAGTCTTTTTTTCCTAAGCATCTACAAAGACTGGCCAGGAATTTAAGAAATTTGTTTCCTGCAGCTTTTTTTTTAATTATTATTTTTGAAAATTTTAAAAAGCTCCAAGAAGCCAAAGCAAGAACTGTGCAAACTGTTAATTTCCTAATCTAGTTTATCAATTAACTTATTTACATTAAAACCAAGAATTGCTAAGCAAACATGCATCCACATATATACCACCTATAGTCAGTACCAGTAACTCACTCTTTAACTCTGCATACCATCCCCTTCCCAAGTTAAAGAAAATAATATGAAAAAAATATGACATTCAAAACCATGAAATATTTAACTAAAGGACTTAAGCTCCCTAGTAAGAAAACATCTACCTAAAGATCTTATTACACATTTATGTATTTTCTTGATGGGATGCCTTCCCATTACACAAATGGATGAAAAAATATTAAATAATTATTTAGCCTCACTATTCAACACACGACTACACGCATAGCGAGTATACATCACAGAAACATATCTGAGCACAGAATTTTCAGTTTCTAACAGGATTTCACTTTTTTCATCCATAAGACACTTTAAACTAAAGTATATATTGAAATCTCACTTAACTACTTCATATTAATAAAACTAATTATAAACTGAAATCTCTGCTAAGCAATGGGAACTGATATTCCTGTATGCATAAAGAACTGATACTAAACACATCAGCATAAAAATGCATCCACTTTTGGCTGTCCTTTTGGGCATGCACTTAGCATTACTCTTCTCACATCTTTATTAATTCTTGCTGACTTCAGTAGCAGATGTGGATGCTTAACATTCTCACAAGGAAGTCCCCAGTACCTCAAATTAGAATCCCAGAAAATGAGAAACATCCATTAAGAATCACTTCTGCAAAGTCTGGTGACAGGAGTTTCCTCGCATCACAGAGTCAGTGCCACAGATATAACCAAGGGTAACTACATTCATCTTTTCAGATCAGTACCCCCTCCTTTTCACATTATGTAACCTCCAGCTTTGGCAGCAAACAAGACGGAGATCTGGGGAAGCCTTCTACTACCCACTGTGACTTACTTGGGAAGAAAAACAGAAATCTAATCATGGAAGGAGACTGGAATGTCTACAAGTATAGTTAAGTAAAGCTTCTCAGATGGCAGGCAGCAGCACTTGCAGATATGTCCAACACATAATCTATTCTCCTCTGTTGGACTATGTATATAAATGTGAAGTAAATAAAAAAAGTAAAGGAAATTTCCTTTGACACCAAAGCAACTCCACCTTCCATCCCAAGGTTCCTTCTATTCCAAGCCAGTTTAGTTCTCCCTGCCAAGATAAGGAGCATTCTGGCAGAAACGGAAAAGCTGATGAAAACAGATTTTTCTCTAACCATGGCCAGAAAAACTACTCAACTGCTCTGGCTAAAATTAAAACGAGACCAGCACCTAGCATTGAAGGTTTTTGGCACAGTAAGGAGTATAGAACACAGCTTCACAACAGAAAGCATTGAGTAACTCAAATCCCTTTTTGTATGTAAGGGAAAAAATGCCACTGCTAAGTAAAAGAAACATGTTTAAAAGCAGTAATTAGGACTTTCAGGTACCAATATTATACAAGTTAGCCTATCATAGACTTCTTAACTGTCCAAAGATTAAATAACAAAAATGTAAAAAATACTGCATTTATTGCAGCAGAAATGGAGCACACATGCCAGAAATCCCAAACATTTCTGGGATGTTGAGAACTTCAGAAGTATGAGTGTACTTTATATGAACTAGTGAAGGACACAGAAGGATGGTGTTTCCCTGTGGTCCCTAAAGCTGTACCAACCCACATAATACATCTACACTTCATCTAAAAGCTGAATTTATGACTTGGCTTCAGGAAGAGCTGGGCTCCACAGCAGGTATGACGTCAACACTTCTGAACTCTTGTGTTCTGTATCAAGCTTGCCTCATCTTCATAAACCAAATGCCGATACTTGCAGACTGTAGAGATTGTGCAGGTTACAGTGGCCACCGCTATCAAGGGTGCAAGAGATAAAGAACTAGACATAGTAGAAATCAGTGCCATCAGAAAGGTAGAACAGGAGAAAGGGAGACCCTATCCCAAAAAATACTCAAAATGCAGAATGCTTGGGAAACTAGTTCATCATCTAGAAGAGTACTTAGAGCCTAAGGGCAAGATCTCAGTTGCTTAATTTCTAGGTATATAAAGTCTTCTACGACTAAAACTAAAGCAGTCAGCCAAGTCTCCCTTCAAAGTAAGGAAAGGGAATATGACTTCTGGGGGGCACTTTGTTTTGCTTATCTACAGATGAATACTTTTCTGAAGTTCTTTAACTATGAACTGAATGTAAAAGACAGTCTAGGATGATTAGCTATTGGTTTTGACACCTAACCTTTAGAACCTTTTGAGTTAGGACTGATGACTCCTCACCAAAGATAATTACAATCAGAAGTAGAGCACAACCTGTAAGTCAGTGTTTGATTTACTTCATTACTACAGTATTCCGGATGTAGACCTGGCTCCTAGTGTTCTGTACGTAGTTACACAAAATGGCTACATTTGTTTGAGGGATGTTTAGACAGGTCATGGAACAAGCCCATTTTTTAAATTCTGAATTGTCTGCTAAGTCCAAAGAGGACCAATAAGGTCAAAGACAAATCATTTTGACAGCCTCCCCTGAATACTGTTTAAATATCCTAAAATTCATTCAACATTTTTATACTAAAACTCCACAGGAGGGTTAATAAACCATCAAGCTAGTAATAAAAGCATGCAAACCCATGAAAACAGAAGGAAAAAGATTAACAAATTATACTGCCATATCACATATTTTAAGTTTTACCCTGCCATTACTACTGATCCTTTAAAACAGCTATCTTTAGTGTGGTGTTCCTTCTCACATTTTATAATGTAACAGAAGTTAAGTATCAAGACTATAAGCATTTTATTTTCAGGCACACAGTAGGGAACATGGAGGCCAACACTTCATCCCACTAATTGCTTTTGAAGTCTGCTTTTCTTGCTTCTTAAATAACACTTGCAAAAAAAAGAAAAAAATGTGACCATTACTCAATAGAAACAGTATCTCAACCGATTAAAAAAAAATCTGACAGACTTGTAACTTTAAATCATTAGGACAAGTTGAACAAGAGTTTCTTCAAGTTGAACAAGAGTTTCTTTCATAACAACAATAAATGAAGATGCTTTGACTCCATTAAACAGATAAAGTATCTGCTTAAGACAAACTGCAGAATTACCTCCAAGTATTCAGTTACATATCTTTACCATAAAAAGACTTGCTTATAAAGCCCTTTTATTTATTTATAAATGCTCATGAATGTTAAGGTTGACAATACCGTATTAACATCACAAAGGCTACTGTTTCGTGTTCTGTAATCTACACACTGAATGGAAAATCTGGTAAAAATCTCTATGATTTATATTAAGAATATTACCTTGCGTGTAGGCAGCATCATCAGATCCCATACTCAATTTCCGTGCATCACTGATCCTATCCACATGTGCTAAAACAGGGTCAGTAAGATGCTGGATACCCTCTGGTTCAACATAGTGATCAGGAAGGTTTAGAAGGTTTGTAGGTTCAAAAGTTGGGGACACTACCCCTGGGGAAACTGCAGGGGGCTTATTTGGAGAAACTGTAATTTTAAAAGTATATTTTGTGTTAGGCTGCGTAACCACCACTCGAGGAGAGGTTGCAGTGGTGCTGTTGCCCACTGCTCGACTCTTGGGTGGATGGTGATGAATAAATGCAGGACCCATGCTTACTTGACCAGACATATTCCTAGAAGTAGTAGATACTCCAGGATTTGTTGATATGAAAAGCGTGGGCTGGTTCCGCACCAGTTGATCATCTCCTGTTGTGGCATTTGCTGAAATGTAGACCTTGGGCTGACCACGTGTAATCACTTCGTCAGTATTTGGAGGACTGGCCGATATGTAAACAGTGGGTTGACTTCTACTTAATGTCTGGCTGTTGAGGGAAGAGGGAGCAGTGGAGGTGCGAGGGCCAGTTGAACGCAACTTAGAAGTACTGTTTCTCTGTGGTGGTTCAAGTTTGATTTCAATTTGGTTTTTGCGAGGTCCCGTGGATATATTCTGAATGTTGTATTGGCTATGAGCAGAAGATTGAGAGCTACCAGATGAATGAATCATAGGTGCTTGTGGAGTAGTAGGAGAACTGATAGGCATATAGACATGAGAAGTCTGGTGGCCTTGCTGGTTTGGCTGTGTTGAATGTTGCGATGAGGTATGTGGAGTAGTACTGGATGTAGGAATAGTAGTCCAGGGACTTGGCTGCGAAGGCTGGTAGACTTGCTGAGGGTGCATGGGATTAAACTGAGATGCCCAGCCTGGCTGCTGCTGTGTCTGTCGAGTGGTACCACTGGGAGCTGTGATGTAAGGCCTAATATAGATAGAATTTCCCTGTGGACTGTTAAGTACAGGAGGAGGTACACCATGTATGTGCAAAGACGTAGGGGTATTGCGACCAGGCTGAATGTTTGGGGCTAAAGTTACCATAATGGGGTTGAATCTGGGTGTTTGTTGAGACAAGTTAGAAACTCCTTTGCTGCCTAGGTGAAATCCAAGATGCTGGCCTGGATTAGAAGTACTAACTGTATTAGCCATCCCAAAGACATTAAATCCTTGTGGAACCTGCGCAGGTGCTGTCTGTGGTTCCTGTTGAAACAGTTCATTGTTGGACTGACTGGTTTGAAGGTGTCCATCACTAACACTGTGAGCTAGAGTTCTACTTCCATTCATTCTACTTCCTTCTCTTCCATGGTGATAGACATTCTGTGACTGCAAATCCAAATTAAGAGATGTCATGTGATTTCGTAGTCCAGGAATCCCAGAATCATCTGAAAAACTTAGGTCTCCTTCACCGTAGAGATATTTTGTGCTCTCCTGCGAGAGAACTGCACAACAGGCATCCAAATTGTTGTTATTCTATAAGAGACAGATGAAAGTTTGACATTAGTGATAAAATACTGTCACAGTTATTTTATATGTATACACCCAATCACAACTGAAAAATTAACAACGTAGCATCAGACAGAAAGCTTTAAGTGGCTGGCTAGCACAGCTGCTATGCACACACAAGGGGCTTGCATGTGAAGCTTACTATCCTGAGAACAGAGACTCAGCCAGAGGCACCAAGGGCAGAGGTCAACATTGCTGCTGAAGCACTGACAGGGAGATCCTGGACCTTGACTAGCTAACACTATGCCGTATGATACACCTTGGACAAATACTTTTCCTATTCCTTCTCAATTTCAGGATCATCTTCCACAAAGATTAAAGTTCTGGCTTGAGGGGGAAAATTCCAGCAGAAATGGATTCACAGCATCTGCATATTACTGGTTAATAACTTAAAAACAAAAACAAAGCCATATATTTTATTTAAATGTTCTCTCCAACATTTCAATACCAGTTATGCATTACCTCCTGCTGAAAATGGAAAGTTGAATCTTAAACAGAGCAGAAACATGCTGACCCAAGATATTGCACGTGACTTCAGAAGAAACATAAAAGTTTGTTTTATACAAATACAGCAGGACCGCTTTTTTTCAATAAGAAACTATTAATGGAAAACCCAGGGGACATTTGTATTTTCATTTTAAACCACTGCTTGCACAGCTCTTAAATACTTATATTTGTACAAAGCTACTTTATAAAAGCTGTAATAGGATGACTTAGAACAGAAACCACAACCTAGCTAATTTGCTTTTTAAGAACATTTCAGAAGCAAACTGTTAATCCCTCTTCTTTTTCCACATATTTAGTAATACTGTATTCTGATCACCCCAATTTAGTTTTCTACATAAGGATTTTTAGAAAAGAGTGAACATGCATCAGTGGCATAATTTCTTAATACTGTGCTCTGTTTATATCACTTTTCTTAGAGAAACTCCTTCCCCTTGCCCCCCAAGAAATAAAGGTTAATACTTTCAGCCAGAAGAGCACCTGTTCAGGCCCAGGTATTAATAAAGTAAATAGGTGCCAAATTCATCCAGCACACAGAAAACAGTTACTAGAAAGAATGCACGTGATCAAGGAAAAGAACTGGGTATGCCAAGAAGTAACATTATCAGTTAGTTAAAGAATAACACAAGCAAGATAAACTAATCCATGCTACATGCTTTCTATGAAGTTACTTTTGTGAAACTAGTGGACAGCATTTCTCATCCTTCAACCAAGATGAAGGGTGACAGTGTTGTGCAGACATAGCAAGACTGTCCCTACTTTACACATGTACAAAAAAAAAAAAAAAAAAAAAAGGAAAAACTGAAAAAAAAAGTGGGAGAGGGATGACAAGGCTAAACTCCACCCAAAACCCCAAAACTATGTGTCCATACAGACCAGATGCAGTTCTGAATTCTTTAAAAAAAAATCCCTCACAAAACCCAGCCACGAAACCTTTAAAAATAACAGGATTCCCTAAAGGCTATCTAATAAGACAAGTGTATATAAGGATTGTTGCAAAAATGTCTTCATACACATGAAAATGTGTCAAACTGATGATATGCACGTTGGCTCTAGTTTGGAATAAGCACCAGAGGACAAGGTAATCAAAGGAAGTTAGTAGTGAAGAAAGTAAACACAGACAGAACAGTGGGTAAGAAGAGATAGGAACAATAGCCTTGTATTTGTTGCAAAGGAGAAAAGGGAGCCAGAAAAGAGAAAAAGAGAGGATGCCACAGAAAAACAAGCTAGAAAGATCTCCAAGGCAGATTTTGCATGAACTTAAGTGAATTAAAATTATTAACAGAAAGGCCAAAAATACCAAACCAAAAAGGAACAGGCCAAGCTTGCAAGGCCCTTACATTCAGCTTGAATGCATTTCTTTGGACAATTTTTTTTTTCTTTTTTTAAGACTGCATCCAATCAATTCCAAAATTTCAGTGACGTCAATGAGAAAATTGGAGAACTCAAAGGGGAAACGGGGGCACATGGAACCCCTGGCATCTTCTGGCTGGCAGAGGCAGAGTTTCAACCGCTTCTAGCTCTTTATAGATCAGAGAACCGGTTGATGGCAGAACTGAGCATATTCCAGTAAAACAATACCCCTCATCTTATCTCTGCCCATGTCCCAATTGAGTTTAAAATGTTGGCACCCTGAAAGAGAAAGAAAAAAAAAGAAAGAATAAGAATGTTGGAGGGAAATGAGGAAGCAAGGAGAGGACGCAGACTTGAGGAGCATGTAATTATAGAATGCTCCAGACAAAAAAATAGAACAATGAGGAACAATGTCCACAGACTGCAGAACTGCAGCAACTCCTTCAAATAAGGAGAATGGGAGAGCTGAATTGCAGGAGACTTGCTGGGAAGAACAGAGGGATACAAAACTTTTTAGGAACATTCAGTGCTGTCAGCCCAAGTCTTTTTATTCCCTAGATTAAGCAGGTTTAAGTTTCGTATCATTAGATCTTTGGTGGTTCTCTGCTTTAATATGCTATATATTGCTTAGATATTTCAATAGTAGCCTATTTACCTTGAGATATTTGCAAACTCTCTTTATTCTTAATTTTTTCATTATAAGTATATAATGCTATAAACATTTGTTTAAAAATAAACTGTATTTGGCTAAAAAAAAATTCAAGGAGGAGGACTGAAGCATCTGTATAGTTTTTCATGCACAACTCACAGTGATACAATGAAACTTTGCATGTTATAAAAGCCTCATCAATAATATTATAAACTACCTAACTGCTTAAATTCTCACAGATTCTCTCCCAGGATATCTTGTAATTCCTAGCTTAAAAATATATATGATGCTTGCGCATCAGGTATTGTGGGGGCAAGGCAAACACAGCATTTCCTACAACCAATAATGTCCTCAAATACTTGTCTTTGACCTAAACGACAGTTACCCCCTTTATTGGAAATTCACTGTGCTTAACTACAAGGCAGCAGAACTCAGGATTCAGACACTGTTGCAGCAGTATTGCTAACATGTGCACAAGTACTCTCAAATTCTGCTTTTCAATCTTTCCTGCCAGTTCAAGTACAAAATTTGTTGGTTTCTTGGTTTAAAGAAGCCATGTTAGGCACCTTTTATAACAAGACCCCCCAAACAAACCAAAACACAAGCAAAGAAAAAAAAAACCCTGAACCCAAAAAGTCTTACTATCTCAGAGCAGGAAAGATAGAAGCTGAGTCAGAGAAACTAGAGCTCAAAAAATCTCCAAGAACCACTGATGACAGGATTTTGTTGGTGAGTCTTAGCTCTTGGTTAACTCACAAAAATAGGCAGCTACCTAATGTAACAAACTAGTGTAACAATACTGCACATATGGAACATTAATTAGTCTTCATGTTTTTAAAGATTCTCTTATGAAAGCTGACCTAAAATACTTCCTCAAAAATCTAAATCCTCCTCCCATAAACCTGTCAGGGTATGGGATCTACAGTACCTTTTCTTCACAGTTATGAGGATTTATTTAAAAAAAAAAAGAAAATTCCACTGTACTCATTGTTATGAAGACTGCTGAGTCTACCTAAAGACAAGCATTAGCTTTTGATATATCAAGAATTACATTCAAAAGATGATTACTGATGCATTCATGCTGTCAAGTCCACTGACCTTGCTCAACAAGCAGTTCTCATGTTTTAAGAACAAAACTGCACTTCTGACATAAAGTCCTACACAGCACTAATACAGAAATAGCAGTGTACAATCCTGAGAACAAATACAGGCAATGTATAGTCGGGTTCAGTTTCCTCTTCAGCTAAATAATTAGAAAGAATGGGTTGGGGAAAGCTTGAAACCTCATAAACCCTGAGGAGAATTTTGCCTTCTTGCAAATAAAAAACAATTCTCTTGAAGAACTGCACTTTTCACAGCTTCTTACTATAGTAAGAATGGAGAGTTATGATAAAGTCTTGAAAACAAGAACGGTAAATTGGCAGAGTCATACTTCTATTCCCAACAGTACAAACACTGTATTTGGATGTGTGTGAGTACATACACATTTGTGAGTATACATATATATGTATTTCATAAATAAAAATACATATAAAAAGCAAGACAAACAATTATGATAGAAAGAATGTTGAATCATAATGACAGATGTCCTAGCCATAGTCCAGAGACAATTAGCTCCTGGGAACCCATGACCCATCATTTTTTCAACCAAGTGTTGCATACTGATGATCAGTATGAATATTCAGATAATTCTCTTATTAACCGGAGTACTCAAAGGTTGAGTATCTTAGATAATGAAAAACTTCAATCAGTATGGATGCTTTGAATTGCTGAAAAATGCAAAGCAAACATGTTTAAGCAATACAGTTAAGTAAGTCTACCAGCATTTGTTAACTCTAGGCATTTAAGTGTCCCTACTGGACTTTAGATGAGCATACTAATTTATCTGCTGATGTAGCTAACAGGATATCGTAGAGCAGAAGTTGATATGAAACATGGGCATGTATTCTGATAGTGGCAGCACTAAAAACTGCACGTAGAAGTTGAGAATATGCAGTCCATGGCCCTAGCACTGCAACACCATCAAAAATGCTTTGATACTTCCAAGCCCAACAGAAACTCATTAATTATCCACATGGACTCCAAAGCTACAGCAAAACAAATGAAGCCCATCTGACAGCCAAAGCCCTGGGCAGAAGCACACCAGTACATCACACCCACTCAGGTCTAATATGGTGAATGTGGAGATATAACCATCTAGCCCTGCCTAATTGAGCCTGACTCAGGTAATTTGGGTGTGCCCACATCACACTTCCTGCTGCAGAAGATACCTAAGGCCACCAGTGCTGGCTCTGCAGGCCAAGGGAACTGACAGCTGAAAGCACTGGTGCAAACCTGCATGGCCACAAGGGCCCACTAATCCCTCAAAGTCTGATGGAGACTACATGGAAAAGTTGCTTATGGACCTGCCCTAACCCTAAAATAAAAACCAAAAAAAAAAAAAAAAAAAGCTGCATTTTGTACCATTGTCTTAAATTCTTCCTGTTGGACTCAAGTTGGTTTTGCATCCCTCCTTTTGTCACAGTTAGTTTCGGCTCTTGAGACAGCCAAAAGGCATGAGCATACTGATTGGTGAGACTGCTGTCTCCATGCACACACTGATTACTGATTTACAGGCTGGTTTACTTATGGCCACCCCGACGAGACACAGAAAAAGAGAGGCCAATTTAACACTTTGCTTGCTGTGCAACACAAAGGAATTGTCTGTGTATATTTGTCTCATTTATGAAGAAAAACAGCAACTGCTTTTGAAGGAGGCACCCATACACAACGTTTAAAATAAGCAACGCTGCTTACTTGTACAGTCATTAACAGAACACTGACCTGTAACATGCATCTGGATACAACACCTTCAGGTACCTCAGGAAACTTCTGTCGCAGGTCATGTAAAACCTGAATATCAATTTGCTGGCTTCCTTGGGCCATTCGTATATTGCCTGGTCAGGATTGCTTTTCAACAGGCAGTTTTAGGCCTTAGTAAAGGAAGTACTCATCTCTTCTGTCCCAGCATCTTCTGGAAGAGAAAGGAAAGCCTTGAGACACCAAACTTTTGATGTAACAAAAAAAACCCTACAAAAAAAAAAGAAATGTGTTTATCAACAACCGTACCGCAATACTTCCCTAATTAAAATTCAAAGCTGACAAGATCACAGCATGTCCAAAAAACAGAGGATTCTATTAGCAAGAAGAAAACTTAATTCAGCAGCAAATGCCATTCTTCACCCTTCTTCTACTGAACAGTCCATAAGACTTCCTGCTAAATAGTTAATCCCCTTTCAATCTTTCTCAGACCTCTTTACTTTTCTTTCCAATTTCTCTAACCTACATTAAAGCAATCCATATTACCATACACTCTATCACTATCAGAACAGTAAATTCTATAATCTCAACATCCCTGTACAGAACTAGGAACTTTTATTTACTCTATATGTAAAAAGCACCTTCACAGTTGTTACAGCAAAAACTCCATGAAAAGATTAATGCATCTAAGTCTTTTCACAAAGAGCACAGAGAATATACTAAAAAACAGCATTTAAAACCATGAGAATGTTCCACATCGCCACCCCACTGCTTCATTTCAATAAAATATTTTGTATTCTAGCTCATTTTCAGTGTCAGTAGTCTTGATAAAACACACAATGAACACCACAATCTCCATTTACTCTGAAACAGCAGAATATTATAACAATTAACTGAAAATTCAAAGAAGTGCTACAGACAAAGTTTCCTGCATCTTCATGAGGCATAAAATTACTTAGGGGGCCTCATTCAATGCTTGTGAAATCCAATGATGTGTTGGTAGCATACAAAACCTGGGAGACTTTGTTTTTATTTTAATACTGTACTTTTGAGTTTCAGTGGCTTAACACCAGGAAGATGCATGCAGGCAGTTAGTGCAGGAAGAGCTGGAATTAATATCCAGTCTATCATTTTACTGAAGTTACTAAGAAATTTTTGTACATGCGCATCAAGTGTGGCAACAGGATGGGAAAGGATTATATTTACTGTATCATGGGTAAAAACAGGCGCTGATTTCACTATCTTCATACACCGAAGAATATACTCCAACACATTCACAGAGAGAAAAAAGGGGTTTTCTTCCCCTTCCATTTCAATTACTAGGCAACTAATACAGCTTCACTGACAATATAATATGAACAATGCACTTGTATCACATGAATATGAAAGTCTCTCTCCAATCATCACTTAAAAAAGGAAAACCTACTAGAGAGCTCAAAAATCACAAAAGATTATTAACCTTAAGGAAGTCTGAAGTAGAAGGCCATGACGCAACTCTAGCAAAGACAGATTAAAAGGGTTTTTTTCCCCAAATCTTGATATTGCAAAGAAACTACATAAAAGGACTCAGTATCCATGTCTAGAGGAAAGCTTAAAGGAACTGAAAGTTACTTTGACAGATGCATGCCAAAGGAACAGACAAGTAGCACTGTTGCAAGTCACAGAACTCAGGATCCAGCAGCAGGACATTCAGAATATTGTTAGAAAGTTATATATACCAGTGGCAAATAAAAGGCACAAATGCAAGACTGAACAGTCAAGTCTGCCAGTAAATAGACTGTAAAAGAAAAGGGTACCAACAGGAGGTAAGGGAAACTGCTGGCAGCAACATTTTGGCTTCATTCAGAGACTTAAGCATAAAATAAAGGTAACACAGCATTTACAGAAGAAGAAAAATCTATTCATTTAATCATTCTAATCATTCTAAATTAATTATCAGAAGGAAAATCCAGCAATAGTGACTCAGACAAAGAATTCTTCCTAAAACCATTAATATCAGAGTTTAATTACAAAGGAAAACTTATAAATACTGTGCAGTACAATATAAAGTCAATCCTGTAGTAATGTCCGTTTACTAATCCTTTTACATACTGCTCCTAGCTATTTCAAAAAAACCCCTTCAGTGTGACTTTATAATGTTGAAGGGAGACACGCACAGAGATCCTAGTGCTCATTTATGCCAGAAATACTAAGCGACCGGAAGAATTAATTAGCTGTGTTCTTTTAAAGACTACTGGCACAATCCCCAGACAACTTAAAAGGCCTGGAAATCGTAACATGATGGAGCTCCTGTTGAAGCTTTATTCTGCAAAAACTATTGAAACCAAAGTAAACAATGTGTCATCTCCCAAAGGCTACTCAGATCCATGAGTATGAGACAAAATAAATTGTCTCTCTGTTTATTAAAAAATTCAAAGATGACTTAATGTGAAATATGATTCAGATGGCAAATACTAGGCCATTATAGCACTGGACAAATAGTTAACTAATAAATAAATAAATTTTAAAATCTCCTTCTTACAGAGTACATGTACAACATATCAGAGACAACTCCTCAATACAAACCATAGTTTAATATCACATTGACTTTTCACAAAACATTTAAAAGCAAGTGTTCTTCAGAGTAAATTCTGCTAAACCAGATTTTATAATTGTACCTGACAAAATTTAAACAAAGAAGCTGACAGACTAGAATGTTATCTGCACTTCTTGTTCCTTACTATCTCTCCTTATCACAACTTCACATACAGTCCATACCGTAAAAAATATCAAAGGCAATTGTGCTGATATTAACATAATTGCTGTATTGAATAACTCCAAGTTAAAATGCACCCATAAGGACTGAAGTCCTATTTATGGTCAACTACCATTCTGGAAACAGCCTTTGTGAGTTCAGGAGAGCAGCTATTAGAAATAGGCAGAACTGCCCCAGTAACCAGCATGGCCTTCACCTTCCCCAACCCAAATCAACGCAACCTTTGTAAGTCCCTTTTTACTTCCGCTATATCTAGTATGTAAATTGCTCGTGCTTTTCTGTGGTTTTAATCTGATCTGTGTTTTACTCACATGGCTAACATGCTATAAATACTAAATCTGTCTAAAAGCTTATTTTAGAAACTTCACTTTAAGTATTTCTTAAGAGAGTGAATGCAGAAAGGACATTTCCTTGCTGCATTAATGGTGCAGATTATAGACATTGTGAATAAAAGGACTGCTGTAATTACAGCAAATCAGATGCAAAAAGTTGCAATGCAAGCCCTGCAGAGTCTGCTAAACTGTCTGTTGAATCAGCTGCCAAGGGAGTTCTTGCATTTCTTTTGATGAATCCAAGAGGCACAGAAAGACAGGAGAAACAGAAAAGCAATTATAAAGATGACTGAAAAAAACCCCAAAACTCAACAAAAAAACCCAAACCACTCAACCCCTCTACACTTATTTCAGGTTCCTTCAATGGGACTAAGTAGTTCCCCAATTCTCACACGCTATGCATCTATCCATGCAAAAACTGAAAAAAACCCCAAAAATTATCTTCTCCTCTTCTTGCTCCATGCTTTCTTGAGCAGTACCTTCTCCCATATATTTAGCTACTTTTTTCCTATTATCCAAACACGTATCCAACACTAAACCAACAAAGGTTAAAGACTTCTAGGGGCCCTTTTTTCATCCAGAACTCAATTCTGATATTTCACTCCAATAATTCAACTAAAGGCCAACCTTAGGTCACTTTTCACAGAGGATCTCTTCACACTGAGTGGCTTGAACAGCAAAGTATGGCTGATACTAATACTGCTAGCATTTCTTTCAGCTTTCTTTCAAAAATATAATTTCCTTTCCAGTCTACAAGACTGGTACTCGCATTATAAGCTTATGAATCTCTATCCACAAAACATCCCTTCTAACTGGGATCTCCACTCCTCTGACAGTAACAAGCATTGCAAGCTTACTGCCAGTTCATACTTACTTCTTATGAGTTAACACTCTCCTTACAATTAGGAGTATATTTCTGTATCCCTGGTGCTTGGAAAAAAAATAAGAAAAATCAGATGATAAATACCATATTCCTCTCTTGCAACCTACCTCTCCAACCTCTTACTTACCAATTTCCACAGTTACTAGTCCCTTCTTTCCTAACTGCACATTCTTGACACACATGAGCCTAGAAACTTCCACTATATGTGCCTAGCAAATGGAGGGGAAATAAAATCAAGAGATACCATTGCATGTAAGGCCAACTTTCCTTAAAGAAATGGGTTCCTAGCTCCATGGAGGACTGTACAGTTTTAACTATGTCATTGAGAACTTGTAGGCAGGAGAAAAGAAAAATTCACGAATAACAAAACCAAACCAGAATGATTCTCTAAGAAACTACAATACAAAAAACATTTAGAAATTAAACAGCAAGAAACAATGAAATTGTCTTCCCTCCTACCTAACCCTAACAGACCTTTACTGAGAGCTTACATGGAGTCAAATATCAGGCAGTCTGAACGCCGACTTGTTTTCTTAAAATTAACATTTAGAGCAATTTTGTAAGGGAAAAAATACAGAAACAAGAACATTCTACCACAGACACTCATATTCTTTCTGCAAAAGAGATTAAGAAGTGAAATGACAGAATATAAAAGCCTACACTAACATCACTAATGCTTTAAATGTATATTTTAAAAGAAAGTGTGAGAACTGGATGATGGAAACTGGTTTATTAAATAGTCCTAGTAGAATTTAATTGTTTTAATATATTACTCAGCTTTTCCATGGCTAATTTGAACCATTTTAACAGTTCTTCACCAGTTTCTCTGCTTAAAGAAGAATAGTATCAAAAGTGCAAGTTACAATTTACTCATTACCATCCATCTCCTAAATAAATGAAAAAGTAATAAATTTAGCCCACCATAGTTAAGTTTCTGATCTCATCTTCAACCTACTAAACAGTGACACCTCCATATACCTATTTCCCAGATCTCCACTCTTCACTATTCTGAATCCAAACAAGAACATGAAAAAGGATAGAAACCTGATTACATTGCATGACTTTAAAACTGAAAAAATCAGATTTACAAAAAAACTCAAGAGTTCTCCCTAAACACATCATTGAACTGACTTAAACCAAAAGCCTGCCATCAAATAATTAATGATGAGCAAGGTCAGAGAAAAATGGTAAACTCTGCAACAGTTCAAGGAAATAATCTGTTCCCATGGAAAATTTATTTTAAGTGACCATACCTGGAAGCAAGTCCTACCTTGAAGCACGACTTGGTATTTTTTCTTCCTCCAAATTCATTACAAAGAGTAATTTCCAGAAATAAACTTTGATTTAACACATTTCATAGTGTCTTTTAAACTCCTGGCCTGAATAACAATGTACTATAATGGGTCCCACAGCAGAAGTGTGCACATATAAAACATTTAAAGAGATTTAATCTGTCAGGTATTTCCTTGGAAAATATGAGCAGTCATACAATTTCTTTTTCAAGGAAAATTAGTTAGTTGGGGTTGTACTTTTTTTTCACAGAGAAAATAAAGAATAGGGTTTTGTTTGACTGTGAATTATTTTAATTCTTGCTAGGTCAGTCATGTTAATGTACACATTAAGGGATTCTATTAATGGGGTTTACGTAAGTTTGTTTTGGATTTTTTTCCTTCCTTTACAAAATCCACTAAAAACAAGGCCACCTTCCTTTACTGAAGGTCATTCTGTGGATTCTACCAGAGCATAAATGATCTTTCCACAGGTCAGCAATATGGTGGCAAACCTCCTATATGAGCACCTTAAAAATGAGGTTTCTTCGATCACTATAAACAATTCCTCAGGAATATGGTTTCATTAGAGAGAAACCTATCAGAACAGTTATCGAGCTTGCCTCAAGCTACTGTTAAGAACTGATAGTTTGAAATTTGACCTGTGTTTTTCCCACAGTATGTTAACAACAGAAATCTGGATCTGAAATATTTGAAATTTGCAAAAAAAGGGGTTTTAATTAATTTTTACTGGAGATGAACTAGAGACAAGGAAAAAAAAATACCTCTAAGACAGCTGAGAAGGCATTTTCAGTTCTACTCTTCTCCAAGGCACACCCAACTGTTTAAGGCCAATATTTCTCACGTGCTCTCCTGTCCACATGGTTCCCACAAAACTGCTAAAAGCTCTACACCACAAGACAGCCTTCTGCTGGAGAAGAGAACATACTAGTCCCTCTCCATCCCCCACAAACCAAATTAGTCTCATCAAGTTGAAATTAAAAGGACACAAGGAGAAAATCCTAGGCATGATAGTCTTCTTCATTTTTATTCCCTGATAAATACAGCGAAAGTGCAATCAATTGCTATCAAATAACCAATGATTTATTAGGTACTCATATGAATCTGAAAATAGGGGCTCTACCCATTAAGTTACACTGAAAATATACGTGAAGATAAAAATCAAGATTGCTGAATGCCATGTGTTATCTTAAATACAATACTCAATGAAACTCAAAAATTCTGCAGTCTCAGAATGTTATAAATCTATCTACATGAAGCATTTTTTTACCTTGGAGGCAACCACACATTTTGTATGTGTGTTGCAGCACCTGTTTCATGGCAAGTATAGAACGTCATATGGAAATGAAGTACACAAAGCAAAAATTGCATTACATAACCCAGTCAGGGTATTTTTGTTAATTATATTAATGAACTCCACAGTAACTCTAAATTCTGCCTACATTAAGACTCCAAGCTTAACATTCTTCATTTTACCCAAGTAATCAAATATCTCTATTTTTAAGTAGATTTATTCCCTACTTTTCTATGCATCTACATTTTTCATCCATCTGTCAGTTTCCCAATGAAGAAAAACTCCATTATTAACTCATGGGAAAGTCAAGTACTAAACTTCACCTCCCCAACTGTGATTGTATTAGATTTCTCCACAGATGAACAATACGAGAAAGTTGTGAAGTTGTATATTTCACTCTTTTTTTTTTCTCCCCTTTTGCACCCTCAAATTCCTACTCTGGTTGCAGCATAAAGCTTTTATAAAGATGATCCTTTATGAACTCCCTGGAGTCTACTGTCAAATGCAGATATTACTATTTTGAAGAGCATGCATTATTTCCAGTGCAACTGTTCTGAGAGCTGGAGAAAGAGAAAAAAAGACAAAAAAAAAATGCCAATCAGAGAACAAGGCAGGAAAACCACACCTCTATGACCAGCCTTTATTCAAAAAAACTTGAAAAAATCTTTAAACAATGACAATGACATAGTTTACACAGAAGCACAATTAAACTTTTTTCTTTAACTCACTTGACACTTATCTCTTAAAATCTGCTTTTGATTGATGACTGACAAAAAGATGCAAAGCCTTCCTGAAATGACACTGTGATTTTAAGCAACCAGTTTAAATCTAACTGGATGCTATGACCTCTCACAGATTCTCTGATCACAATGTGCACTAATGTAAGAACATAAATACCCTATTAGAGTCAGAAAAAAGGTCATTTTAGCTCAGTGTTGTTTGCAACAGGGGCAACAAAAAGAGGTATTCAGGAAGAACATGTAAGCCTGAGCTTTTTTGTAGCACATTCCTCTCATTCTCTCTGCATGTACAACTGTGTGATTGAGGAAACTAGAGAGCAGTCCCCTGTCTATTCTCTTTACAGACCTGTTGACAACGTATTCATCAAACCCCCATTCTTAACCTGCTGAAATTATCTGGTCCTCCAATACCCTGCAGCGAAGAATTCCAGAAGTTTACTACTCTGTGAAAATAATTATCATCATCCCCAGATTTTCCTGAGACTTTTTTCAAACTTCTTGTCCTATAAGTGCACAGTTCTAAGGTTGCAGGATTTGATGAGTAACAGTTCTGCATTCACTACCTGCATGAATTTGCAAACTTCACCCATAAATCCTCCTATAACCTTCACCTCTCCACCTTGGTAAGTCTGTCTTTTAAATGACCCATTGAAAGGCAAGAGCTGTTGTCTTGAGTAAAACAAATTAGAATCTTTTTTTACTACTGCCTAGTTTGTTGAGTAGGAGTTGCTTGGTAAAAGCTGCAACAGGAAGGAGAGTCAGAGTCACAGACAACAAAGTCCATCACAGCTCGGGGTCAGAAAAGTGTTAAGATTGTGATACAAAGCCTCTTGTACATTCTGGCTGTGACCACAGTAAGAAGTAGGGTAACAAGCACCTGAAAGTGTAACTTGGTTTGTTGCTTTCACAACTTTTAATCACTACACACAGAACAATTCTACAAGTTGTCTCTGAGCTGGCTCCAGAACAGTTTGTAAAGTTTCAGTTTTTATATCTGACTACTCCAAATCAGATCAAAGTCTTCCTTGAACAAGTTGCCCCCAAAAAGCTGTAGATGTTCAGGGAACTTGCCAGTAACCTACTGCCAACAGCAGCAATAAAATGGATGTGAATGACAAGTTCATTCAATAGCTTCAGGAACCTCTACAATAGCTGACTCTGGGCCAAAGGGGACTACCCTGTAGCCTAAGTACACAGAAGCCCGTCTCAAAACCTCTTGGCTCCAAACACCCTTTTCAATGGTATGAAACCACATTCCAATTAGACCTGGATCTGCAGAGTTTGCAGACTTCTGGCTCCACCACTGAAAACCACAGTTGAGCACGACTGGCTGCCTTGGAGCTGTCAATCTGAACTGTAGGGTCACTAGTCCCACTGTAGTTTCACTGAATTCAGGTAAAATTCAGCTTACATTTGCTAGGCTCATATTTAATTTTAAAAAATCTTCAGATAAATGAAACAAGACATCTGATGAAATAAGAATCACGACTTCTAGCAAGTTAGATATTTAGCAGTAGTTTTTGATAGCGATTTCCCAATTTAAAACCAAAACAAGACAGCACAGACTAGATATCAAACCTTTCAAGTAAGAGACTGACACACATAATTACTATCTGAAGGGCCACCATGGGACATCACTGTACAGGAGACAGCACATAGGAAGGGCATGATGTTTTTTGTTTTCAGAAGATCACATGACCAGGAATATCTCAGGATTTTGCAACGTAAAGCTCTATTCAAAATTATATATAAACAATTTCTTTTTAGAAGACAGGAATATGACTTATAGAAATATATTTAGATGGAAACAGTTGGAAATTGGATTTAACCAAGCACAAAGACAATCAAATACACACTGAAATACTGAAGTAAAGAACAACTGCAGGGTTTCATACTGAGGAGCCAACTGATTCTGTGAACCAAGATGTTTACGCCTAACCATTTACCATTGCAGAGACCACACTCTGTTACAGCATAGCTACAAAGTATCTCACAAATCAAAGTTATGCACAGCTTGCCTTTACCTCCGCATACCACAGCTTTCATTCTAAAGAGAACAGCAAGAAGTGTTATCACTTCTAAACAATTTAGAACTAAGGAAGAGTACTTGTTAACACTACACCCTTCTCAGTGACTCAGAAGATGATGTCAGAGAGACACTACAAACCCACCTGGTCTGAAACTGAAATAACTCTCCCATTTATCCATGGTAAAAAAGAAAGGAAGTCCATTTCATTACTATACTGCCAATTCAAAGATGAAAGAATCCTAAGGGCTGAAGACATGCTAAGTTACCTGCATGATACATAATGATTTTGCTCTCACTTATGGTGACCTACAATTGTTGAATGTAAAATTATCCTGTTGTCACATTTCCACAACAGTGGAAAGTCTGAGAGTGAATTTTGTGCCCTTTTAATATGTTGCCTCTGACAGTACTACTACATTTCTTTTGAGATTCACGCGAGAAAAAACAAGACAACCCCTGTTGTGCCGTGTTTTAGTGGCTTGCCAGGCAGTTTGATTTCTGATATGTATTTTAGGTCATTCAGTTCACAGCGGGAATCTCTGGAAAGCCTCTGTATGCACACAAATAGCTCAACTTCAGCAGTTCAATACAGAAGCCAACAACAGCATTACAAATCTTAGAGCTTCTATTATGTAACCCAATCTTACAGTGGTTTTGCTTTTGCCTAGCTTGGTATTTGAAAAACTTATTTCTGCGTTTCATACTGATACTAAAGCAAGTACGCCTAAGAAACGCTAAGAAGTTCCATTATCATACAAGTGTAAGTCAGAAATGAAGCTAAGCAGAGATTAAGGGACATGACAACATTTTAGGGAGAACATTCCAGAATCAAAGAATCTCAATAATTGTCCAGAGCTACACACAAAAATTCTGAAGATGGGATAATGGTTTTAAACTAGAAGAGCATATATCTAGACTGGACATAAGGAGAAATTATTTGTGATGAGTGTGGTAAGAAACTGCAACAGGTAAGTTGTGGGTGCCCCTTCACTGCCAGTGATCAGGTTAGATGGAGCTTTGAGCAACCTGACCATCTGAAAGATATTCCTCATCTTTACAGGCCTCTTCAGACCTAGAGAATTCTGTATCAGTGGTGTTGAAACAAAAGATAACTAACTCTTTCAATGCACTGGATTTTGATGCAGCTAAGTAATGCATTTAGAATCATGTTTGTACAATCTCATGACGTTGCTGAAGTCAGGTTGTTTAGCAAGTTGTATGCACATAATTACATTAAGAAAAACATATTCACAAAAATCCCAGTAGTAACAAGGTATGTCAATTGTTTTCTTATTCACATTATAAGCTGTGTCCCTTTTTCTAGTATTTGCATTACATTTTTTCTTAGAGGAAAGAAATGACTTGTTTATAATATTGGCCTAAAATGTTCTTATAGCACACCTACTGTAGCAAAACTAAGATTTTTCTGAAACAAAAATGCTAACCCCAAATAATTTAAAAATTATGATGAATCTTTCTTGCTACTTTGAAGACATTAATTAAAGGGAAAAAATATCAAGACATTTGCATCTCTCTCTTTCTCAGGAACACGTAATGCACAGGCTACTTCCTGCTTTTATGAGGAAATTTTTCTAATTATTTCCCTGATTTCATTGGACTAGTCTTCATCCTTTATTTTTTAACTTACATTTCTGTGTTCTCAGACGTGCAAGCCCAGTCTAGACAGTGACTCACTTTGGCATAACCTGGTCACTGCAACACAGCCCAGCAAGACAGCAGTGTCCACTGTTAGAAAACAAAGATGCAGGAAGCAAGATATGGAAGTCCTCCTCAAACAAAACCTGGTTCTCAAGTGTTTGTATGACTATAAAAAGAAACAAAGCAGACATTTCAAGTTCAGGGCTAGCTGCACCTTTGACACTGTCTCCAGTTCTATGAAATTCAAATCAAAATGTACCTGTTTTTACTTGGAAGATGTTCATGTTTGGCAAGTATGGTATTTTTATTATTTTTTCCCTCCTGTTCCCTTTATGTCTCTTCAATCTCATTAAACCAGGTAAATAGGTAACTTTAGCTGTCATTTAGACAAGCAGATGAAACAAATTCAAAAGGTATTACTATAGGCCCATATGAGTTACTAGTAAGAGTGGCAAGAGGTTGCTGAAAGGCTGACAGTTCAATTCTCTTACTGAGGAAAGTATAAGGTTAACTATAATGGTCTACAGGAATATAAAGGATATAAGGCTAACTCTTGCCATAAGCAAAAAGCTAGAGAAAAAATTCCAGGTCTGGAAAACTGATTTGGAGGAAACTACCACCTCTGCTCTAAGACTTAAATGAATCTTGTTTTCTTTGTAATGTTCCCAGAATAGAGCCAACCAGGCAAGAGATTTCTCTGTCCATTTATTCTATTGGTCTAAGCGTTATTAGTACTGCAGCAAGGTACTGCAGCAAACTAATGCTAATGTTTTGAATGCAGTTTTGTCATGGCACAGTGCCGAAACCTCCTCGGGCTGTGGAGGGAAACATATTTTATAAAGTTCCTAACTCAGCCAATGAGATACAATAACATTTCACACAGCAAGCATGGGAGGCTTGAGGAATTCTCATTACAAAATTTTTAAACTGAGCTTCTGACAATACACATATTAGAATAACAACAATAAAAGAAGTATTTAAAATTCTCATTTCCTGCTATAATAAGGCTACTATGAACAATAATATTGCTATGAATAATGCAGTTGGGTCTTTGCCCTCGTGGCCACGCTAGGTACTGTTCACCATATTCTACAAACAAAAAGTCAGACCAATGCAGTAACTGAATAAAAGGCCTCAAAAACGCATGAATGTACCATAGCCAAATTAATAGTTGTGATACTCTGAATTACTTATAACTTTAAAGCCAGTTCAGTCGTATTATGACAGCCAAATTCCAGAAATAGTACCTGCTTTAAATATATCTTGTTCTTAATTAATTATTCTTCATTTGTATCTAAAACTAGTGTGTAGTGTTCAACAGTTGATATATCTACTGCAGAGCAGACTATATTAATGGTGACAACTCCATAAAGGCTTTAAATACACATAAAATAACATTAACAGAAAAAAAATCCCATAAACCACTGGGAAGTTAAGAAGAGTAAAAAATTAGTATCATCACAGTTAAGCCATATGATGTGCATTTGCACACACATCACTCAAGTCCTGCCGAATATCATGGAGTAACTCCACAGTAATGCCAGAAGAGAACAGCACACTCTGATTTTAACACATTGGAACGCAACCAAAGAGACAATTTCTCTCTTCTTATCATACTACAGCTCATTCATCATCTTTCTTTTGTATTGCACTAGGCAAAACACTACCCCTCTGAACTGTATCATCTTCCAAACACTCTTATCAATGCAGCCTCTTTGCTGATCTCATTTTAAAACATAGCAGCAATTCTAACTTGTGAAACAACAAGAACTTTTCCAGGTCATAAGGTCAAAATATCTAATTTTCCATATGTTAAGCAGGCACTTAAAGAAGAATACTAACATTTGGCAAAAATATATAGCCAGGGCTGTCAGCACTGGTACATAATGTGCACAAAAATACCCCATTCAGCTTGCTGAAGCCACATTCATGTAGCATTTCACTATGATTCACAGACTACTTTGAGAATGCCTGGTTTATACAAAACACCACTCAAAAGAAAAGTGAAAAATTCCTGAGCAGTACATTGGCTTTAGAGGGATTATAAGAGAAAAGCAAAAAGATACTAAGGATAGCTTGAGCAACAGTATTTTGAGCAAGCCTGTAAGCTATTACAAGCTACAAAGTATATGATTTAAGAGCAAACTTCACTGCCTTCCATCTTCAGCGTGCTTTCCTATACAGTATAAACAGTTACCTGAATGATAAAATGTACATTATACACCACATACAAGTGTAGTCTGAGGCTTGATGGTGTAATTTGTGTTCCCATTTATATGAAAGCCACTGCACAAAGCATTATGATGGATCATCACCAACACATAGCTGTGTGCGCAGCACTAGGAGGGGAAGGAATAAGCTGCTTTACTTCTTCCTCGCTAGCATCTATAGCCAGGACACCACACAACTTCCTCCTAGAAGTCGTGTAGTTCTTACCACACAAGATTTTGCTTTTCAAGCCACTGAATTCGTATCTACAGTTTAAGTCTTCATCACCACAAAACCAAATCCCTTCATTCATGGTTCAATGAAGATGTATGTAAATGAAGTTTAAATTGCTCGACTTGCATTTGTAACTTCGTATCATTAATGAACCAGTCAATTAAGATTACACTGTGAAACTAACACTCTCGGTATACTGAAGTTTCCTTACAAAACTCTAATATCAAAATCATTCATATGTGTAATTTAAGTAGATTTATACTAGGTATGGCGATAGGACATATAGGACAGTTTGAGGTTCATGTTCTCCAAAGAGTAAGATCCTAATTTTCTCTCCAGTAGTACCTGGGCTGGCACTTCCGCTTTCTCCCTTGAGAAAGTACTTGGATGAAAAAATTAGGTCACGTACTTAGAATACATCTTAATCTATATAGTAATCTAATTTTTTGGTGTGGGACGAGATTAATTTTAACCTAAATCCATTTCCTAGCCTTGTTCTTCACTCTGGCAATCAAATGCTTGTGCCAGCTGGAGCAACAGAGGCTGGTAGAAGCTGTGTCAACTCAAATCATTCTCAGAACTCAGATCTGAAGATGAAAAACTGTTTCAAAGAATGCTACTGCTTGCCTTCTTCCCTGATGTTCTTCCCTAAAAGTAGAAAAGTATTATTTGATGCCAAAGAAATAAGCTTTTGGAATGCTTCTTTTAAAAGTATGTCTAGCAGGACAGGTACTTTATTCTCATTTACAATCCAAATGGAAGGAACACAAATTTAACACTTAAAGAGCTCTCAGATAGTATTTTCAACCTTACCCTCAGTATAAATTATGTGTGGAAGACTTGATAATCCCTTTTAAAATAAACCATTTATAGAAAAACTGGAAGTAGCTTTGGACTGTTAAAGAAAGCATCAAACAACAGAACACAAATGGTTCTATTTCATATATAGCAGACTTGAGAGAGTATTCAAACAGTTGCTAAGCCGCAGCAGGCTGTGGGCATCACATCAGATTTTAATGTTTCACTGATCCTGCGTTAGAGAAAGTTTTGAAAAATCATCTATCAAAATATTTTCTCAAGTAACTATATACCCATATTTCAACAAAAGTATAGTTTGAAAACCTATTGACCAAACACTACAGCAACTAACGCAGATACAGATGCTGTTTCACAAGAAACATGTATCTGTCTTTCAGTCCTCTAGAGCAAAAAAATAGAGAACCAAATAATAGAGAAAGCTTTTAGATTTTGGCAGCAAGCTTTTCCCCTATGGACAGAACAGGCTGTCCCCACAAAACTAGTATTTACCAAACGTGGCTCAACGATCAAATTACACTTTCTCTGGTATTCACTAAGTAGTGAATGCATGTGTCACAAAAAGCCACAAGAAATCCAAAAAGTTTAAGAGTAACTCCAAGTATTCCCTCTACTTTTCATATATTTCTTTCAGAAAGTACTCAGTTCCCTGCTCTGTAGGCAAAAAGTTCCTTATTGTATTTATTCATATTTCAAGAACAAACTATTTCAATCAGGTCATTTAAAATTACCTAAAAATAATCAAGTAACTTAAATCAGTGGTGCAAAATAGTAACGAAGGCCTTTCATTAACACCCCACCTCCCTTCTTCCCAAAAAAACCCACTACTTCAAAATATTTAGCTAAAATCTACTGGCTTCAATAGCTTCAATACTGGCTAGTTAGCCAACTAAAAGTTTCCTGACTTTCAATTCTTCAAAGTAATTCCAGAATTAACACTCTAGCCTTTTGGAGAAAAAGTAGAAAAAAATCCTCTAAATATATATATCCAAAATATCTATAAACCTTTTCAAATTAAGGGCAAAGGGCACTCAGTGTTCCAGATGCATACAATGAAGCTCCAGCACTAACATTTTTAGATCTGTCAGCTGCCCCCTGTAGCACAAATCCAGTGCAGAAGCTACCTTAGCAAGAAAAGCACAGAACCATCTTGAGTTGACTGTGGATTTTTTAGCTTCAGTTTCCAGTTCACTTATGAGGAATACTCAAGAAGTCCACTACCACAATTCTCACTCATGGTGAGGATAAGATTATCACATGAATCTTACCCTATGAGAAGACTATGAGATTCAAGACCTGCACTGCAAATTAACTGTCTGGCACAAAGCAGTCAACCTTGGTGCTCCTTTACTAAAGAAGTGCAAAGAGATTTCAGGTGAAACTACATGAGAAAGCTGAAAAGACCAAAATCTTCACTAAGAGAACATACCTTGCCCTCTCCCTCCACTCCGCTCCTAGTCACTGCAATTCTGCAATCTTTCTTGCTCCGGCCATGGTATTTGTTCACTTCTCCTCTGGGTCAATTCCAAGTGATTGACCAATTAAAAGATAATACTTTTTTTTTTTGATTACTCTTTATGCTTCAGCAGCAATGCGTGGCTGCATAAACTCAACCATCTTGGGTATATTCACCTGTATCACATGCAGAAGACTCTAAGATCCTACTGTCCAAAAAGTCTGAAACTGCATTATGCTGAGATCAAAGACTGTACTCCTAAACTGAGAGGAACAATGAAATAGGCTGCAATAAATTATGCCCACTTTCCAAGAACTGTAATTAAGAATCTGAATTACAGACCTTGTAAGCATGGCTAGACCAAGAACTGAATTTGAGCAGTGAGTTACGAGCCATGTGTTATGTTATTTTAGCAGCCAGCTCTGTATCAGTGGTATGACTGCATCATTTGTATATTCCTGCCCTATTATACTGCTATTGGATTACACATCAAACCAATTCTACAGCTAGAATAGGTGCATAAGAGCAGCAACTGCCTAAAAAAAAACAAATCAAAAGCATTTCTAAGAAACATGTAAAAACGTATTCTAGGAAGCACTAGTCTCAATTTATGCAGCTCAGACTTGAATTATATAAGGCTGCTCTGTCTCAAAGCAATTTCAGCAGCATCCCTGATAAAACAATACTGATCTAGAATGTTTTCTAAACTTGGGCCTACAAGTCTTGAATAGTCTGCAATAAAAAACAACTTTACAGAATTACTGAAAAAATTGGGTTGCAATTAGAGATCAACAGCTCTAAGCACCTATTCAAAGCAGGACTAACTTCAAGTTTAAACCAGGTGCACTAGGCCTTGTCCAGACAAATTCTGAAAAGCCCCAGGGACGGAGATTCCCCTAGGTTTCTGGAAAACCTCCTCCACTGTTTAATCAATTCCACTAAAAAGAACTTACTCTTTATATCCAATTAGGATTTCTCTTGTTGAAATCTATGACATCTCTTGTCATTTTGTTCCCCACCTGAGAACAGTCTTCCCCCCCAATTCTGCCTGTAATTTCCACTGTGTATTAGTCCATCTTTAGACCTCTCTTCTCCATATTAAACAAGCTGAATTTCCTCAGCCTCTCCACTTACATCACTACCAACCACCTTAGCCCCCTCAGCTGAGCTTGCATTTGTTTGTCAGCATTTCTTGCAATGGGAGGCTCAAGACTGTCAGATGCACCCTTACACCTACTGATGAGAAGGAATAATCACATCCTACTGCATGCTGGCTATGCTCTCATGCTCACTCCATAAAAGCCCTTTTGCCTCTCTTTTGAGAAAATGACATATTGAGAAGTACTCTGAATCCCATTTAGATTCACAGCTGCCATATCAAATACGTTTTTTTAAAACAAAGTTAATTAACTTAATGTTTTTATGGTGCTTTTGCATCAGCAACTGTATTCTAAATTAAGTAAAGCCAATATCTAAACAAATACAATAATTGGTACAGGAATACTTTTTCTCTACTTCTGCGTGAGTAATACACACATATCCCTCCTATGCAGAACCTGGAGAAAACCATTCAATTTGACAACTGTCTACTTACGAAATGAAGTGGGGAAAAACACACAGAAAAATGAAAGTTACGGGGCTGACAAGGTATGAGGAAAAGCTATAGGAAAAAATACAGCGCAATAGGTACCTGACTCCAAATTAAATGCAAACTTCTGTGTCAAGGATTTTCCTGGTACTGTTGGGCTCTATGCAAATCATTGATCAGTAGCTTCTGTGAGTCCCAACACTTTTTTCCAGACCTTGAGAACCCTCTCAACTAACTAGATGCTTACATGTTTCAGTGGAATTTAGTTCCATTTGAGTAAGACTCATTTCTTTCTAGCCCAGACATATGTCCTCTCTACACATCAAAAAGAAACCACTTAAATATTTTAAACCAAAATTTTAAAATGCCAAACTTCTTATTGCCAAAAATCAAAGCAACTGCTAACATTTATTTTCACAGCAGGAAAGTTTTAATGCCAGTACAGAGAGTGGAAAACCTTTTCCAATGTAATATACTGAAATATATTGAAGCATATTGAATTAAAAAAATTGTCAAGCTCCACATCTTCCATGTCATCGTAGCTGGTAGATCCTGCTCTGCTTTTGTGGATAAATACAGGATAGTCATCTATTGGCTAAGAGAACAGCAACCCCTGTAAATGGAAAAGCATATAGGTATCGAAAAGGGCTACGCTGAGTTGCTACTGGCACCAGTCATTATGAAACTAAGGGAAAAATAAAAACCCAAACCAAAACCAAATTGTTTCAGATGGACTTTTAAACTCCATTTTCCCCCTCACTATTCTGAAAAGCTGCTTCTTTCCAGTAAGGAATGGAAACTGCTACACTTTCCATGAAAGAAAAGTTACCACCATGTTGCAAATGAATGGTTAGTTATTTTAAATGAGGTGGTATAGTTAATTCCTTATGTGGAAAAAAACCCGATTGAAAATATTTTAAAATGCTGCGGCTTTCTCTTGTCCTACAGATCTTACAGAATGCCTACTGATTGGTCTCTAGACAGACACAATCCCTTCTGCTCATTACACAAGAATGATGAGGCTTCTCACCCTCTATTATTATGTAGTTTTAATGACACTGCCCAAGACTTGTTAACCATTCACTGGGGGATACAGGGGACAGATGGAGCAGTTTAGTGTGTAACAGGAAGTAACTAAATCACACCTGGACAAGTTTTCAAGACATTGCAGCATGAATTTTGAGCGGACTATGCTCTTTTTATATCAATAAGAGCTAGATAGGTTTAGAATACATGAGTCATTTCAGTCCCTATGAGAGAGGCTTAGTGACATGCCACTCACTGTAACATTACATAGCAGAAACTAATCTAACAAATACTTAAAACTCCACAACAATATATATAACTTGCCTTTTAAAAAAAGTATTCCTTGTATCTCAATTTATATAATAGACAAAAATCAGTTCTTCCTGTAACTTAAAATTCTAGGAAGAAATTTCCATTACAAACAACACTGTTAGAAATATATTTGTTTTAGATTCAAAAGCAAAGGAAACTACTATTGCAGTGAAATGCATTGCCCATATTCCTTTTTCCAACTTCAGAAGAAATTTTGCATGAGTTGTCTTCATAGCTTCTGAACTATTGCATAATTTTCTCAAATATCATTGTTTTTAACAATTTTCACTCTTGTGCAGTTCAATAAGCTTACCCTTATATTAAAATTTCTCTTCAGTGCTTAGGAAAGCTACAAACAGTCAGCAAAAAACTCTCTACAAAGAACAGATTTGTGTTTCCTTTCCAAGCCACAAAATGTAGAAGTTTAGGCGCTGCTTTTTTTACCCCCCTCCATTTTAATGAAACCTTAAACTTTGCATAATTAGAAAAAGCTCTTTCCAGTTGTTGCCATAGGGATAGTGAACTCTTAAAGGGCTAAACGAAGCACAAACTTCTACTGTAACACTACCTTACATTTCTCAATCAACTTTAACAGTACATGGTAAGTAACACTTAATAAAAACATTTAGAATACTAGTTTGTTTCAAAACCTAAGACATTGTGCATGTATTGAAGTCCATTCCAGACTGATACTTAGAAGCTGAATTGGGTACAAGGCATTCCAAACACTAGTTACCAAATGAAATAAATTTAACTGTTTTACAGCCACATGAGAGCTTAGATATTTACCAACTCGGAGAGTAAAAAAATATAAAATACTACTTTTTTTTTTTTTAAATCCTAGAAATACACTATTAGGCACACACGATTGAAGGAAGCCCATCTTAGCTGAATGGTACCTGAATAGAAAGAAATGCAGAATCAGCTCTAAATTATTCATCATTGTATACCACATGTACCAATATGCAGAATGACAAAATTTAAAAGCAAAGCATAAAAAAATTCAAACTAACTAGTCCAGGTAAGGGAGAGTACTTGCTTTTTCTCTCCTCTCCTCCTCCCCATTTATAACATAAGACTGAAAACTGAAGCTGACACCTCAAACAATAGAAAAACCCAACCAGAGAATAAATTAAAGAATCTAATTGCCTAGGTGCAGGACACATTTGACAAACAATAGAAGAGTCAGAGTTTCAGGACAAAGAATGAATGATTCTTTCCCAAGGGGACTCATAGCTATGTAAAACTGAATTCTTAAGAAATTGCATATTAGCTCCTGAAATCTTAAACCTCTTCTTCAGAGGATCTTCTTACCATATCTACTAAAACCCCATGAATTTAATTTCTTGTAAGACTTTCTGTTGCCCTCACCTTCAAAAAGAAAGGTTGCTATTAATCTTCCATCAACTGCAGGAACACCAATGCAGTTAAAGGAAGCAGCTATCTCAACATTACATATACTCCAAACAGCACAAATAAACAGAGGATATCTTGACTTTATAGTTAATTTTTTAATGATCCATAGTAGTTCAAATGAGTTTATGTAGAGAATAATAACCTTTATACAGAAGTATCAGACATGTATTGCATATACATATATATATAAATAAAATATTTTCACAACATAAAAAGTATCCCAGCAAAACCCAATTATCCTCTTCTCCATTCCACAATCAAACTGTGCTGATAAAAGCTGTATCTCTGTGAGGAATATTCTGCCAGCATAGTACAACTGTACCTAGAATACACAGATTAAGCTATAGTTTCACAACACTTTTTCCACTGCAGTACCAGCTTAAGCAGTCCTCATTCCTCAGCTGTGCTGGCACAACTGTTTGTGCAGCTGAGCAGTGAGGCCAGTGAGGGAATCGATCCAGGTTAAAAATAATATTTTTCTGATGGTAAATTCCGCAATCTGCTTTGCTGCATAGCCACCTGGCACATTAACTAGTTATATCAGTACAAGTGAGGGGCAAGGCAGGAATAAGAAGCTAAGGTCAGGGCAGCCCATGCCAGAGCTGACATGGAAAGAAATGCCCATGAAGCTACGCTCTTGGTCTTTAAATGTTCTGGCATTCTCTGATAAAGTGCATTATCCAAATATTGCAGAATAAAAGAGAATAGTATTACCTCACAAGAATGTTAAAGAAAAAAAACAAAAACAAAAACAGCACAGGAGGCTTCCACCCACTTTTCAGGATATAGTATGCAAGGGCTGTGAGAAATTCTCTTAGAAACTCTTGGTTTTTCAAACTGCCTCACTTCCTCCCCTCCATTATAACTTCTTATTTGTGGAATAAGTGTATTTTAGCATTTACTGTTTCTTTTACTGGTTCACACACAAAACCTGACAGAGGATCTCTGCCCTTCAGACAAATGGGCAGGATGCTACTGCATTTGTTCTCTTAACAAAACCTGGGTTAATGCAAAAGGAGGGAAAATAAAACTGCCAGCTAAGATAGTAACTACTGTTTACAGCACCTTTATATGTAAGTACATTTTCTGTGCCCTGATAAAGCAACAACAAAAACAGTACAATTAATCTCAAAATACTAGTTATCCTATTTGTGTAAGGACTACACCCCACCTCCTTGATAAGATTTTAACCTTCAGGAAAAGCCTTTCTGTTAGTTTTCTTTATTTCTCAAGTTTATTTCATAAAGATGTCTACAAATCCATGAAGAGATAGGAACCCTTGCTGATTGCGCTCTATTGCTGTACGCACTTTCTATCTTGGGGACAAGAGCTATTGGTATACCAATTACTCAAGATTACAACTACATGGATAAAGCTTCGAGACAGAAGCTGGTTTACATCATGTGAGTATGGCATGCAGGACACAGGGAGCACATACCTGTGTCTCAATCACATTCAAAAGCAGCATCCCTGACACATAACCTTCTACCTGCTTTTGTTTACAGCACAGTTTTTGAGAGGACTGCAGTTAATATCCAAAATAAAGTCCATTTTTACTTTTTCTTAAAAGCAAAGAAACCCACTAATTTTGGGAACAGTCTCCTATTTAAGTTCATATCTTATTCACACATACATGCTTCACATTTAGGCAAGTTTCTGAAGACATATCAGAAAAGTCAATAAATTAAATGTACCTTTTTTGAAAATATAATCAGACAGCTAAGTCCCAACTTTTGTAGTTTCTTGCTATGAATTTGCTTCAAAGCATTCATGAGACATTTTTAACACAATCAACTTAAAGAATAAGGAATAAATGCACTTTTCTTCACCTGTGAACTTCCGATATTTACCATCAGATTTAATACAAAGTACAGTTTAGAATTTTAAATAACAAATATCATAATTAAAGAATGATCCTTGTAATACTGATTCCGAAGAATTTTTAATTCCAAGTATACACTGTACTCTTTTCAATCACTGCTGGGCACAGGGATCTTCTATGAGATGGGTCATGAGCAACAGATCTTGTTTAGTATTTTGATTCTTTATTTACATTCCAACAGATACCACAGATACTACAATATGACAAACCAGTAACAATAATACATGAAAGCCTGCTGACTCTGGACTACTTTTTTTAAAAAAACCCTCAAGCAGGAATGAATTTAGTGTGAAACATTGACATAGATTTAATTAAGGTTAAGAGAGAATTCCCCTCTCTCTTGAATACAACTTATCACAGAATCGGCCAGGTTGGAAGGGACCAAAGAGAGGACCTCTGGTCCTCTCTGCCTGGGCAAGGTCATCCTAGGGCACAGGATTGTGTCCAGACAGTTCCTGAATATCTCCAATGAGGGAGACACCACAACCTCTCTGGGCAGTCTGTTCCAGTGTGTGGTCACCTGCACAGTAGAGAAGTTCTTCCTCGTGGTCAGGCTGAACTTCCTGTGCATCAGTTTCTGCCCTGTGCCTCTTGTTCTATTGCTTATCCCCTCCCAGGAGTTAGAGTTGTGCACTTTCAAATCCATTCAGATAACAGCACTAGCCAGGAGTGTGCACTTCTTCAGCTGACTTTAGGTACCTTCTACAATTCCTGGTCTTGCATCACTTTGTAATTAAAATATAGTCTTTAATTTAATACTACAATATAGTAATTAAAATATTAAAATAAAGTACTGAATTAGTATGTAGCAAAGATCATATATATTTGATTTCAAGCTTTCAGTGAATGTCCCAGGACTTAAGACAAACTACTCCACTGATAGCAATTGGGCTAGTACCCATCAGTCTGGTAAAAGAACAGAGAAGTAATCTCTGAACACTGACTCATCTTTCCACTAGGTTCCTTAAAACTTGAGCTAAGTCCCCTGAAGCTGCAAGTGAAGTAAGGCATGAAGCATGAATAAAGCATATCAAGTAACTGAGCTGTACAGGTATCTGGTAATTCACAAAAATAACAGTTTCCAGCTTAGCACCAGACATGAAATGGCAATGCATTTGCTTAGATCTGTATTTTACTGCACAGCTATAAAAACCCTTCAGCACACCAACTTCTCAATTGAATAATTTTACATTTTTGACTTCACAACAAATGTAATTTTACATTAATTGTAGTCATCATCTGCATGACACTTACTAGAACTCTTTGCCACTCCAGTTTTAAAAGTGAGAAACAGTCATCAATAGAGATGATCACATAAAAACAAGCTTTGGTTTTCTGAAAGACTTCAGACAAGAAAAAAAAAGGAGAAAGGAATTCTGATCAGTACAATTTCTTTTTCTCTCAATTTCATTCCAGAAAGCCAGCAGTTTTCTGCTCCTTGAATGGAGCAGATGAAGCACTAGAGTTTAAGTTTTTGGAAATTCTAAGGTATATGGGAAAATATTAGGCTCCACAGTCTCTCCCTGGCAGCACGGCAGGTAAAAGATTAAAACCAGTCTAGAAAGCTTGGACTCTGAGCAGTTATAAACTCAGCACAGACTTTCAGTTTCATATTCATTGCTAATGACACTGACTAATTTTATCTGATTGTAGGACTTCAAATGATCTTTTTTTTACTCCTGGAACCCTGTCCTCATTTCTTTTGACTTTTTTTTCATTTCAACATCTCCCCGAGTCCATCCATTTCAAGGATTAAAAACAGGGCAAAAAATAGAAGCAGTCAAAATTAATCTAGAAGACCCTGGGTTCTTGTGGGGGATTTTTGAGGGGAGGGATTTTGGTTTGCCTTGTGGGTTTTTTTGGTTGGTTGGGGGTTTTGTTCTTGTTCTTTGTTTTTAACAAGATTCTCCCCTTAAATTCTTAACCTTGGATTTTTATATATTCAGACTATGTTCTTCAGCCTTGAAGGCAGAGCTTGTGTTTTAAGAACATTCAAATTCCAACTTTGGGAGCTGGGGCTCAAACATCACCAAGTATCATGCAGCTCATTGCCACTGGAAAAAAAAAAAAACACTGGAGCTGACAGCGTTTCTTTTGCTACTTGTTCCTGTCATCTCTTCATGCACATCCTACCTGTAAACAAAAAATATATTCAGAAACCAACACTTCAATTACCCTACATCCCTTTTTCTCTAATATCTCATCTATTAAAGAGCAATCACAATAAGAAATGCCACTTTCCAATCATAATAAAAATCCTACTTGCTACAATCAACAAGACAAAACCAGCTAAAGACGTAGTTTGAAACAGGTCTGTTACTGTAGGCTGGAGAAAAAGTTAAAAACAGGTATATTAAGAGGACAGCACAGATTCCCTTGTAGGACACTCAGGTAAATGAAGAAAGGTGGAGAAAGGTCCTGAAACCCCCCCCCCACTTACATTAAAAAAACCTTGCACAGCAGATACCCACTCTAAACTGCAGGTCTTTGGAGAGGGCCAAGTCAATAATACCTACTAGAAAGTCTGACTACCCTCTGTAGTATTCTTTTAAGTTACATGCTATTGATATAAATCCTACCAGGCACAGTTTAAAACTACAAAATTCTCAATGTAGAAGCCCAAACGCTTGCCTACAATGACACGCTGATCCAGTTCTTGGGAACTGCATCTGCTCTTCAAATATAGTTTTACTGGCTCCTCTGGTAAAACTTATCTACCTCCAAACATAAGACACCAGGATGATTTTAAATCTCAAAGCTCAGGCTCTCCCCCTCCAATTTCATCAGTTTTCAACATTTGAAATTTCATTTTCTCAGTCCAAGAAAGATGTGACTGAGTTGAAAAAAGAAAACTACTACCTACACAAAGCTAGATTGCATTTAACATGTAGGCATAATAACAAAAAAGTAAATAAACATGATTCTGACCAAGAAAAGAGAAGTAAAAGTCTCAGAACAGATTATCAGATAATACCTCCCCCCACCCAAGGACTCGAATCTCACTCGCTGTTTGCTCAAATACCAACAGAAGTAAATGTGTGGTGTTTATGCATGACATAAAAAGTAAAAACCAAGTACGTGAAAACTAAAATCATGTCCCCTTAACAGAGCAAATATACTTAAACATAGCTATCCCAAATTGCTGAAGAAAAAGGAAAGAAATAAAAAAACCTCCCTCGTATGAACCATCAGGCTTTTTTTTTTTTTTTTTTTTTAAATAAAAAAGTTAAAATACCAGTGTCAAGAAACTATCAACTCCTTTCACTCATTTAAAAAGTGAAGAAAAAACCTTGCAGTGGAACTGTCAGGAGATCTGAATCTAACAATAAAAGAGATTTAATGAATCATTTAAGCCTAATCAAAAACTAGTTTTTTCAGAATGTCCAGGCATAAAATCCAGTTTCCCAGCTTTTCAAAGAAAGTAGTCTTTGTCTTTACACCGTTCACACAGTGTAGCATACTCCTTTACTGCTCAAGAAGAGCTTCAATTAAAATGTTTGATTACAGATAATAACCACTTCAAAATGGTCATACTACTTCAACTCAGAAAATAAACAACTGGTATATTAGAATGTTTCACACATTGATTAAAGTAAAAAGTACAAAATTGTTATACAGTCACAGTCTAAATTTTTATCAAACTGAAAAATGAAAGTCAAAGAAAATTACTTTTTTTCAAAGGCAGAAGTTTTGATGATGTAGCAAATGACTAGCTAATGTAATCAGCCATATGTTTCTCATATTTTAATGAAGTATAAAGCAGATTTGTTCTAACAGATGCAAACACTTTGTTATTTTAAGGATCTGCAGACATTTCCACGTAAGAGTTTATTCAGAGGTCATCTTTTGACAACAGCAAGCTTAAAGATACAGTAATAACCAATGTACAATTAAAAGGTATGTCTGAAGATCAAATAAACATATGTTCACTTTTGTGCACTGCTATACTTCATTTTACCTGTACTTTCCTGAGAAAACAACTACAGTTATTAAAGAAAATTCCTCAAACTTTCCTTGCAAGGCTTCTAATCAAAAGTAAACTCTCCTTTTTTCATTTTGCCACACTTAAAAACTGTTTACAATGACACTTGAAACCGGTCCAGTAGGGCAAGACTCAAGGCAGGATCAAACCTAACTCCCTCACTCTCCTCAGGAATGATCACTAACACCTTGTCCTGCAAGCTCCAAAAAGATGAAATCTCCTATGGCTAACTCCCATTCCATAGCAATTTGATCAGCTGAGAGGTGAGCAGGTGGGAAGAGGCTAAGGAGCAAAGACAAAAATCCACCCACTCCTTAGAAGTACACTGACCATTTTCAAAATTTCCACTTTTAGTAATATGACAGCATCCCCTGTCACTAATAATTAGTCAAGAGTATAACGTGCGGCCACTATCAGGTATGTAGGTATTGTTTAGAAAGCCCTGTGGTCCTATTTTCTATAGAAACAGATGCAAGCAGAATGAAAGGTCTGAAGCAACTGGGCCAGTGGGCATGTATTCAGGTAACTAAGCAGCTAAGCACAGGAGCTCCCACTTCCCTCCTGTTCCCCTATCATAAACTGAGTAACTAGAGGGCAACTTCTACTTCCTTCTTCTTTAACCTGGGTGACTTGCCTTGAGAAACATCTCAGCTTATTTCGTGAACTTTGAGATTTGATTTCATTTCCCAACAACCCTCATGCTATTCTCTCCTGGTCAAGGAGGACAGAAAATTGTGTCAGACAGGCATATTTACTTCTGGGCTGGCTCAGTATTTTCCATTCTTCCACTCTTTGCAGAACTCAATTTCTTTAATTGATGAGAGAAGTGTCACTGGTAAATCCAGCATTTATGTAAATACCTGCTGAAAGCCAGACTAGCAAAACAATAAATTCCTTTATCATCTTAATCAAGGACTTCACTTTTTTACTAATATATAATTTACTCATAATGTCTCAATGATAGTAGGGCCACTCCAGCCACCAAGTCATTCTTTAAAATGCAGTTTCAAAACAATTCAATACTGCCACTGTCATTCCTCCCGCTCCCAGGCATGCATTCTCCCTCTCCCTGCCAAGACCTAAGCCAATGTTGGCACTTACCTGATTCTGCAGCAAGCCAGTTCATGGAGCAAAATCAGGGCGGGGCATAAGGTCCTGTTAATTTTCTGCTAGTTTAGCTTTGAGTCAGATGAACCCCAGAGTGAACATAGGGAAAGAAGCAGAGCCAACTTACGTTGATTTACAAATTACACCCTTAACATTTCCTAAAGACAAACTTGGGGGGGGCGGGGCACAAGATCAAGGTTGCACTCAACACCAAAACAGACTTTTCTGATTTTACATTGCCTTAGCACTAGAGTAAACACTTAGGAAGTCAACAAGCTTGCCCAACCACACAAAGCTGCCTCTGGCAGCTGTTACAAACAAGAAATAATGTGGGCCTGTAGTATGAGAGGAAGGAGGAGACATAGAAGTTCTACTGAAGGAATGCAAAAGGGTTAGCAACAGTAAACCAGTTTCTTGAGTTGTTAGCAGCTAATTGAAAACTACTGTGTTAAAAGACAGTACCTCAAGTGAGAGCCAGTGGAGAAGTTTCAGAAAGATTTGGTAGGACAATCCCAAAAGAGAATGTCCCACCTAAAGGTAGGGAAGGAAAGACCTTTAGCTATTTAACACAGTACCATCAAGAAAAGAACAGCCACAGAAGTTCCTTTTCTGCCACTCCTCTTTAGAAGGGGCATTGAGGCGCTTGGACATGAAGCGTGTCCATATTAGGACGAGGCTCACAGCTGGCCTGCCATAGGTTCGGGCTAACAGCTTTACTTTGTATCTGCAGCTATCTTCACCTGTGAAAGTACACTGCCAGAAAGTCCTGTAGTAATGGTGGAGGCCTTTTTACAGAATAGCTGCCAGGGAAAAGGGGGAAGGAAAGGGAGAAGTGTGGTCACGGAAACTAATTGTTTTCTCTTTTTTCCTCTATTAGTTCCCAAACCAACATATATAAGGACAAATCCAAGACCACCACTGCAACACTTGGGAGGAAGCATCTAGTTTCCACTTACTTTCTGACACATTCATAGCAGTAGAGACAAATAAACAAAAATCCATTCATTAACCTGGAACAAAAAAAATCATACACCAACACAAGTTAACAGATGTTGACAGGCAAGAGTCAAACAGAAATGGTGGTGCCAGTACAAATTTGTTTTCCTGTTGCTTTTTTCCTAAGACTGTATTTTATACAGAAAGAGGGAAACAGATGTCTAAACAGCTATTCCTCTAGCCCCCAGTTATTTTGCCAAACTTATCTTCTTCTAGAATAAAATAAGTTTCCTACCTAGGAACTGATAACACATAATTTTAGAATTTGCTATTTTTGCCCTAGGTTTCCCATGTTTCACTATGAACTGTCTTTCAAGAAAGAGAAGAATGATAGTTGCTCTCCAGACTTTGATTAAGGAAAGAAAGATGCGATCAACTGCACTTGCTGTATTGCAGGGGATTAATACTACCAATCCTTTTTTCTGCATTTTATTCTACACAGGATTTGGGGAAAAATTAACAAAGGAAGGGGAGAGGACGGCAGGGAAGGATTGGAATGCCTCCAGTATTCATGATTTCTCAATATCTATTGTTTCCTGCTGCCCTAACCTTTAAAAGACGACCACTAATCCTTTTAAAAATTAATCTCTCTTCTACTTTTTCTACCTTAAACTATAAATCCTTACAAAGGCCCTGACACCAGATACAGACTAACATGACAATTAGATACTCAAAAGAAAAAATTATAAATAACTTGCTCTGAAAAAGACAGATAAGGAAAGCAACTGAGGGAAGTTGAGAAAGAATAGTAAAGATGCCCCATGGTACCAGGCAAGTAAGAGCTTTTACCCTTGAAAGGTTCTCCACTTTGTCATACCACTTGGGAAGAAAAGGGACTCCCACAATAGCATTAAGATTTACAGAAGATTAAAATTCACATTAAAAAATCCAGAACATTTCCAGACTAAGATTTTCTCCTTGTATCATCCCTATACCAGGCCCTCTCTTGCAAACTATGGAGAAAAGAGCAGAGCAAAAGTGCAGAAATAAACTCCCACTCAGATTTTGACCTTCCATGGTGTTTTCTGGATATTATAGCCTTTTAATAAAAAATTTAGCTGTGTTTTTTCTCTCTCTCTAAAACTGGAGTTGAACATTGAAAATATTAAGAGTTCATACAACTAAAAAGAATCGTTAAGCCTCAGTGTTTATCTTCTAATCACAGATATAGTCAGATATTGGGTATTTTCAGGAAACTAAAACCCATTTTATAAAAGCAAGTATTAAACAAGTCCATGGAGAAAAAATAACTCTGCTAGTCTTGACAGCTTCTCACAACTTAGACATAATAATACATTTCTTGCATTTGCAACAAAGATAAGAGGCCTGTTAATAGAAGTAGACCAACTTCTGAAAGATAAGATGAACCACGTCGTGCAGATAAAGCGGCAAAGGATTTGCAACTATTTAGTTCTGTATTTCAAAAGAATTCAATTTTTCACCCACCCCAATTTTCTAATGCTTGTCCTGCAAAAATAGTAAGCTATGGGTTACAGGCAGGTATAATTTAAAAATGCAGATGGGGACTTTTCACAAGAGCTGGCAAGAACCAAGCTATAAAGAAAACTCCCCAAACTCTTGTGTTTTAATTTTGTGATATCACCAGTTTTCTGCCCAATAAATGGCAAAGTGCTATTCCTTCCAATTACATAAAGTTTCATTTTCACGGTACGTTCAGAAAGGATGACAAAGCAGTGACAATAAATTCTTAATTTCAGAAGGCAAACAAAGCTGCACATCTAGTCTTCTCCTAAATCAATTTAAAATCCTAGTCAATCCATGTATACCAGAAAACAAAGCCACAAGAGTCATAGAAGCTGCACTGCAACAGTAAAATATGAAATGAGAAAGCGCTTTGGAAATCAATGAATTTTGACAGTCTACATGGTCAGTGTAAGCACTCTGCAGCATTCACTGATACGACAGTATAAGGTGATGACTTGCCCTTATCACAAACAGGCAGCAGCTTGAAGTCACACAGACAAAGCTGAAATATTATTTAGCTCCAAGACTCTTAAAAAACTTCAAACACGAAGACAACTGTTTTTTAATTAACAAGATCCCATGCTAGTACAACTGCATATTTTTCTAGCTAAAGTATTCTTTTCAGTGTGAACTATATTATGTTGAGGCAAGTTGCAGGTTTCAATCTCATTTGTGTTGGCAAGAACTTCCCCACTCATTGATGGGGAGTGGAAAAAACATTCCAGAGAGCTGCCATTGGCTCTACACTGACGAAACAAACTCCAGTTTGGCCTGCTCTTTTGGCCAGTTTCAACAGGAAGGAAGCCTGTAGCTCCATCGACTCTGCTAACACCATTAGGTGGTACTTTGACTTTAAGATACTCTGTCTACTTGCAATCTAAACCCACAAGAAATCAAGCGAAACAAATATAATAAACACAACCAAGAAAACAAGAAAGAAATCACATCAAGCTTCAGCACCTTGATAAGGCTTATACACTTGTGTTGGCACAGTATTTTGTACACTGATGGATATTTACATTAAGCTTTCGCTTTAAAGAGTTGTTAGTATCTGCCAGCCTAGAATCTGAATATGCAGCCCAGATTAGCTACTCTTGTGTTGTCAAGTCCATCCAAACTCTGCAATTTAAAGAATTTTAATCTACTCACCTTTACATGAAACTTTATATTCATGCATGTCTGAACAGCAGACAATAATTTAATAGATTCACTAGTTTTCTCTTACAACCATTAAAGGCTAGAAAAGACTCCAACTCTAGGCCACTTCGAATGTTGGAGTACACAGGTGAAATATGAATAACTTTACAAACCATCTGTTTTGCTATTGATTTTAATCACATCTTTCCTCAAGTGTCAGCAAGTGCAGCACCTCTTTTCTATACAATTCTCTCAGTCTGTCTTTCTACAGTTTACATAACTCATTGCAGTTATGCTTATTAGTCACACTTTCAAATGTTTCAATGGGACCTGAATTGCCTACTCCACTGCAAAACTGGACTACAACATTGAAAGATTAAACGTCTCAGAAAAACATAACCATTCTTACTGGCAAGGAGAAGACTGCTACGATTCTTGCAAGGACCATCACTTAGAGGTCACTAATTAAAATGCATCTGCTAAAAGTATTTAAGACTCCTTGATTATGTTCACATAACAGAATAAAAATTACTTACAGTTGCCATCTTTCATCCAGGTAGGTCACAGATTTTACACAGATTTTACATAGTGGCAGAATCCACATGAGTGAGTTCTGTGGTTAAGTTAGCTCAACTAGTTCCTGTCCTACTTTTTGAAGGGCTAGCTTTTAATTTGCACCATTTCAATGTTTCAGCTGGTGACTGTGAACAGATGCAGTACCACAGTGGGCAGAGGCGAATCCTTGAAGAGGTCTTTCTGTTTGTCAGTTGTAACACCACTCTTAGGTCTATGGTTCCATGAGGGCCTTTCTTCACCAACACTACCAGCTTAATTGACTTTTATTTCTTCACCATACCTCAGTTTTGCAGCAAAATCACTTTGTGGGCTCATATCAAAATCACATCAGTGAACTCAGGGGAAAGGATGGCAAATTCACACTCCATCACTGATGTGAACAACAACCTTCTCAGTGTGAAATTATAGACTACCAAACTGATCTAACAGCTCCTCAGCACCAAGGCACTGGTCCCACTCTGTGAGATGACCTAAGACAGTCAAACAGCAAACTGGTTAGTTTTCTAACCCGCAGTACACAGACTGACCTAGCTTACAGACAGATGAGACTAGTACTAAGGACCAGCTGCTTTTGTCAGTGAAAGGAATCTTCCCGGTTCAGTCACAGCAAACTATCAAACTGGACCCTGATGCTCACAGACACTTGCCTTCTTCCATTTTTTTTTATTTAAACCAGCTATCTTGAGGCCATTTTGTTGCATTACTCCAAGAATATTTAATTTATGCAGAAATACTGAAAAAATAGCTAGAACATTCCTTTCATGGCAACAAGGGCATATTTTTGTACCAATAAACTAAAACTACTCACTCAAGTCCATGCTGAAGCTTTTCCACAAAAACACCACCATTCCGCATATGTAACTGCAGCTACACCAGCAACCTCTGTATGCAGACTGCTGCATTATGGAAAGATGACACTCTTTCATTCATTCAAAATGATATAGCCATGTTGGTACCTTTCACAGCTTTGACAAGACCTGTATCACCAGAATAGTGAAGATAACACATTATCAAATTGGTATTTTTCCTCCACAGTGTATGTATGAAAGCACAATTAGGAGAAATTATATTTTCCTTTCAGTCTGGGTTTTCAGCCCCATGGCAGGGGAAAAAAAAAGAAACAACAGGCATTTTCTCTGAACCTCAGTGCTTAACACATCACCTGCTAGACAAGAGGCTAGAGGGAACAGAAATTTCCACAATCCAAAGGACAGTTTTCTCCTGCTGCTTACAATTTATTTTATTCTCCTTCACCTAATACTGTGGAAGAGGAATCAAGAAAGTGTGGCACTTTAGGCATGGAAAAGGAAGATCAAAATGTGCTTCTTGTACAGGAGCAAAAACTAATCCTTTAGTAATCCCTTTTATATATACATTCATACTAAGTCCTAACTCAGATACACTACAAAGTAAATTATATTTCTTAAAAAATTGTTAGGGGTTAAATTTTCCTCATATTCAACTCCTTCTACAAAGAAAAAAAGTTCTCATTGTGACTGAAGTCCCGAGTGTATCAGACATGATCCACTGTGATAACGTTCAACTCCCAGCTTGGGTTATACCTACCTCTGCCATAAGCAGCTACCAATGAATACAAGCTAGTGAGGGTCTAACTCATTAATTTCATAATTCTTGTATGAATTTCAGGCAAATATTAAAAGACATGTCAAGGCATCCCTGAATGAATTACAGTTATTAAAAACAGTTTTAATTAATTTTAAGAGATCGGAACAATTTAAAATTATTGGAGAACTAACAGGCATAATAGATGAAAGATAACAAATATTTTGCTAAATGCCTAATCCAATATGTGCATCTTGGTAAACAAATTTATTTTTCATGCGATTTCAAACTCTACTAGGGTTGAATTATTTAACAAATATTTATACAGTGTCTTGCACAAAAGGGCCTAATTCAAGTCAAAGTCTCTAGCAAATTCCAAAGCATAAGTAAAACACAATAATCCACTATTGTCAATTATTCCACTATGACAGTTTTAAACACAGAGTTTGGGACACACACACAAATTTTATCCCCATTTACCAAAGGCAAGAGTAGTATTGGGGGGAAAAAAAGACGGAGCAAGATGTCAAATTTTTTAACTGAAACAGCTTCATAAGTCAATGGGAAACATACTGCTTTGTACTTATCAACAACATAAATACCTTTTGAAGCATACTTTCGCTGAGTTCCTGGAGATTGTCTGCTCCCAGGTTAAAGCCTGTTAGACTTAAGAAGGCTCTTTAAGAAAGATAACCTACCATTCCATTCTCTCTAAAAAACCACAAATGCTTGTTCAACAAATGGAAAGTAGCAATTTGAACCAGCTGAACGAAATGAAGGAAAAAAAAAAAATCGAAGTACCGAACTCAAGACCTCTTTCTGTTTTCCTCTCATTCTCTCAGGAAAGTCTAAATGGAGCAGTGGCAAACTCAGCAATAGATACTCTGAAGGAGAAACAAAACAAGAATGAAATGACAAGTGCTGAATGAGTCTCTTAAATAAAAGTTTCTGAGAAAGATTAGAACCAAAAAGAATGACAAAGAGAAGCATAAACAAGAGGGCACTAATGCTTCAGTTGTAAGGTATAGATCATGTACTGCCCAAGCAAGGCAAAGGGACAGTGAAGATGGGCTACAAAGGACCAGATTTCCTCTTTTCTAGCTCACCTACAAATATAATGGAGTTTCAGTAAAAAGATGGTTGGAGGAGATAAATTCTGCATGGGACAGATTTTTCAAAAAGCAAAGACAAAATAAACAGAAAAAAATACGAGTGCTGTAAAAAGACATCAGTACTAAAGAGATACACAGCATAGCATGGATACAGGGTAGAGACTTTTTCCTTAAGAGTTTAAGCACAGCAAGAATCAACAAAGGATATAATTACAGGCCTTACCGTACAACAATTTTTCTTTTTTAACTGTGCCTTTTTTTTGTTCCATGTAGGCAAAACAGTTCTTTTTTCCACCTGGGGAAATCAGGCTTAGGACTCACATGGCAGAAGACTTTTCTACATTTCTAGCCTTCAGTGTAAAGCAGAAATCGATTTCCAAAATCCAAATAGCTTCAGGAAAACATGATTTACCTGAATGTCCATGTTAGTCACACCTTCTGTGTCACTGGATCAGTAAAAAGTACTAATGTCTTGTGGGGCAGTTAAATTTTGAAACTTACTGTCCTTTTTTCAGTTACCTTACCCTGTTGAAAAAGACACTCTGAGAACACTGATAAACAGATGGGTCAACAGAAGATTTTTACACACTATGCAGTTTCCTTTGAAAAAATGCATTCTAAAGCCCTAGTTCTGACAAGCCTATGTTCTGACAAACTCCATAAACATATTTATACTTGATCTTTCTACAAGTCACCTATGAAAATATCTGATAACAGGAAAGTATTCTTGAACAATAAAGACAGGCTGCAGCAAATAAAAATAAAAGGCTGCTCTTAAGAGTACTTCTCATGTGCCAGTGATTTCCTATCCATTTCTAGTAGCATTACCTAGTAAATAGAGATATGCCAGGTAAATGCTTATTTCAAGACTCAAAAGACTCCATAAAACCTTTAGTCCGTAGTAAGTCTGTATTAAAAAGCAAACAATTTCAGGCTTACTAAACAATTTGATACTAGCATGGATCATCTCCACAGATAAATCAGTTAGACATGGGAGTACATTAAATATGCCATTGCATGCAACAGCCCACAGAGACATGACTGAATTGTACTACAAGCATGTAACAAACATGTAACTTACACTATGTAAAGAAACTATAACTACATAAAATGTAAGAATAAAATAATGCTTTTGACAGCGCACTTTGAGAACAACATGTTCGTCTAGTGCATTTTAAGTAACTCCTCCCTTGCTCGTGCACATTCTTGCCCCATGCTGCTTCATGCACTGTGTCAGTCTAGGCAATCCTGCTGAAATCAGACCCATACCAACACACCTGCTGCAGGCACAGCTCAAGAAGCTCTGTGCCCACGGAACCAACAATGTCACCAAACATCTCACAGCTACCTCACAACAACAGTTTCTATCACTGTAGTCAAAAGTGTGCCACTGTTATAAGACAATCTTAGCAGCCCAGAAATCTGCTCAGTACCTTACATATTGACCCCCACATCATCTTTTTTTCACCTTCTTCAGAACCTATCTTAACATGATTTTTGTTTAGTAAACTAAAGCTGGCAGCCACTGCTAACCTTCCTCTCTAAGGCACTGCCCATAAATAGCAAAATGAACAAAGCACCGTTTCCCACAGATTTGCATTCTGTCTCGGCCATGCTCCCATGTTCCAATTAGTCACATTCCACCTCTATCCCAGATGCCTATTATCTTACCACTCTCTTTCAAGCCCTAGCCACAATATACTTAACCTCTCATATCCTCTAACTACTGACTGAAGAAAAGACTACGGTACTTTATACCTAGTTCTTGCCCCACAGACAATCATCTGCTGGCCAACTGGTGGCTAAATACAGGAAAATGCTAAATACAGGTAAATTCATGCAAAGCTTTCCCCTAAAGAGATGATCTTACTGAAGCCATCAAATTTAACAAGCTTAACTTTTGTTCAACATTATTAAAATGTAAAATCTTTGAGACCTTGCCCCTTGGCTAATTTCTTTGCTTAAAATTAGCTGATGAGCTCAAAATTTATTGAGATAAAGGATCAAAGGAAACATAACTGCTCAAGATTTGTGGCTTCAGAAAGGCACACTAGACATTTTATACAGTACACAAATACACAAAACCCAACAGCAACTATTTCTTTAAAAAAACCAAACCATAGAAAATAGGTGCATCTCAGCATCTTATCCATGTGAGAACAGCTGACTTTGAACTCTCAAACGGCAAAAAAATTATCTTCTAGCATGTCTGAGGTTTCTTAAAGAAACTGCATTTACATATTTTATTTGTCCTGTTAGTAAGTATCCGCATCCTCTGATCATTTTCAAGTGTATTTTAAAGGACACATAAAAGTCTCACAGATAAAGAGGTTCTACAAATGTTGTGAAAACTGGCAGCTTTGTAGAAAAAGGAAACTTGAATTCATGCTTTCGATGAGGTGAAAGGCAGGTGGAATTCTGCCTTCTCCACTGGCAGTTCCAGCAGACCAGCCAGCCAGCACCACATAGCACCAGATTTGATTAATTTTGGAACAAGCTTAAGACACTTTGCACTGAAGTGTTCACCTAGCTTAAGATAATCAAAGTAGTGAGCATATATAGTAGTTTTGTCCCACTTTTGGTAAATTCTAGCAAGCCTAACAATTTGCTGACTAATAGGTGCACAGTTCTCATTGCTTGGGTAACTTTTTTACTTTTTAAAAACTCATATATACAACCCCCAGTTTTCTTCTCCTGCTGGGTGTTCCTAAGTTAAGGCTTTTTTAAACACTAAAGGAGCACAGGGTTTACACCCATTCTGAAACACAGATTTTTAAATAAAGGAAAAATTAAATTCTGCTCATAGTACAACCAGGATCTGAATGAGTTTTAAACCACTCATCATTAAAGACAGTGAAATCTGATCTTCATCTGTGCTCCAAAGAGAAAAGAGCTACACATTTTCCATATTGCTACAAAAATTGATCACGCATAACATTTTTCTAAGAATATAATGCATACTTTAAACAAGAGAGTCTTTTTCTGGTTAAATTCTGTGATTAGATATTAGCTTATGGTTTATTTAGCACACTACCAAGTTACGCTTAACTTCTTGCAACCAACACAAAAAACCTAAACCATTCTAAGAATATTAACTATTTAACTACACCTAACTGCACCTCTGGCAACAAGAATATCCTGAGTGATGCCATTCATTGAGCAACAGATATGAATATCCTGACATCTAAGAATATCAGGATACTGAACACTACATCAGAGATCTTTTAACTTTAATTATGTCAAGCTGTTTCAGTTGATTTCACTAGAAGGAACAGCCACTTAAGGAACAGCAAAATCCAAAGGCAGCATAAGATAAAACCAGAAAACTCAGTAAACATCTGTACAGTGTTTGGAATCCTTCCCTGAATGGGAATTGAGCTTGCTCATCAGTTCAATAAAAATAAATCCCTAATTTTACTAGGATAAAGGTCTAAAAAACCTTCTGTCAGGGAAAGCACCAATATTATGTCAGTGATTTTTTGGTAAGCGTTCTCAAGAGAGGGTGAAACTGAAACAACTATTACACTGAAATCCCTGACTACAATTAAGAGTTTGCAAAAAATATTATCCAATTGTAAGTCTGACAGCTTTCTTGCTTTCATAGCTGTATTTAAATACGTGGAATCCAAATCTGACCAACATGCTAAACAGGGTTCAACATGTCTTAGAGCATCCCCCAGTGTTTCTTCTGATTGAAACAGAAAGCCTTCACTTGCCCAGTTGTGATAACCTACTATGCAAGTAAAAGGAAAAAAATCCCCCAACTTGAATCCCTGCATACATTTGTGGTAACAAAAGCTAACTTTCATTTCGAACATTTAAATATTTGAGTTTTGGGTATAGCTTTAAAAAAATCCAGTTCTGAATCACTGGAATTTTTGTTCTATTTCCTGTAAAAGCACCAACAGCAACATCGTTCAGCATTCCACTTGCAGCAGTTCAGAAAAGATCAGCCTGATCCCGCAGTCCTAAATTTACAGTCATTTCATAAACTTGAGGTCACATATGATCAACTTCTTTCTTCCAGTGTTTCCAGCCATGGAGATCATGATAAGGAGGCCGCACTTGCAATAGGATGAAGAGTAAATTAGTTTCACGCTTCAAAGTACACTCTCACAAAGAAATACTCTGCCAGTAGCTCTTTAGGTTGCCCAGCAAACAAAAAAAATTAAAATATACATATATAAGTATGTCTGCTGAGAATAATCTCTTCAACAGATGACAGGTTTAACTCTACACGGCTCGAAAAACATGCCAGTTACTTATAAAGCCAAAGAGCATTACAAAACAAGACAAGACCTTGGGCCTCAAAGCAAGTAAGGAAAACTACTATCTTCTTCCATTCTGTCACTGGTGGAAAAGAGAAGTTTCTACCAGGACAGTGCCATAGGAAGAGTGCCCATTTTCAAGAATTCTATTATTGTATCAGCAAAAATAAAGGAAGAGAGTAGAACCCTTTAACTTCTCTTACGCTGAGAAGAAAAATGGTTTACATTTCACAGTCTTGGAAAGCTGGTATAAGCAAGAGTAGCATAGCATAGCAAGATGGCACTACCTCCACATGTAATGACAGGGATGATGCTTTATCAATCATCTCAAACACTAAACTGGGATGACAAACACTGAGTTCTCCTTCAACTGCCTTCCTTACTTCTTTCCCCTTGCGGGCTCTCCTGCGAAGCAACATGAGAAAAAGCACCCAGGTCTTCTCAGCTTTTAAAAGAAATTGAGACTCAACTCAGTGTCCACTCTGGTGCAGCACAAGCCAAGGTACTATCTAGAGATGAGCATCCCTAAGTTCAACATATGGATGACAGTCACAAATGACTGCAGCTTTCATTTAAATTGAAGAGCAGAACTTACTGAAGCTGATGACACGTGTCTCCTAATGTGTCAGTAGAACTTCCCTCTTGCAGGTATCAGAATTCTGGGGTTTGATAAAACTCAATCACAACAGAATAGATAAAGAACAAACAATTGAAATATGTGTATGAAACGCCAAGTGCCTGGTTATCTGACAAATCCATAAGCTTAAAATTATTCCCCGTTTCACCAAATCATGGCCTATCATGGATATAAAGCCATTGCTATAGCATCATTAGCCCTCCTTATGAAACAACGCATCTGCAGTGCCATTTTGCTGGCGAAAATTATGGCCCAAACCAGTCTGAACAGCCTAAGAGAAAGACTTTATCTGTCTTATGTTAATGTTCAGAAGATATACAACAGAGTACTGAAAATTACATCCAGCACCATTTCCAGCATTCTACAGTTGGAACTTCAGAAACTGCCTTATTCAGTCTATATCAAACAGCCTAAACTAATGATGACTAGAAAACCACACCTGAAATGCACTCATTGGAAGAAGCATTCCTGTGGAATTCCTTTTTTATGTACTTACAAGTCATTAATACAGAAACACCCACAGGTCTCAGGCACAAACCAGGCCCTGCTGAGCCACCAGGTACAGTGCAAAGGACACAAGGCTTCTGCCCTGAAGGCCTTTGCTACATCTAACAGGACTGAGCATTCAGACTTTTAGTATGAGCCTTTCAATGAATGAGACAAAGCACTGCACACATCCGCACAGCGTTCCTACGTCTCTCAGGGGGACAAAACAGAAAAAGAGAAGAAAATGCGAAACAGTAAGCATCTCTTCTCTTCAAAAACCCTCTTATCAGAACCATTTCAAGAATTTCTACTCAACAATCAAACCGGCTCGAATAATGGAAAGCGACGTCCCAAATATACTATATATGGAATCGAGCCCAGGCAGCCCCCGCCAAGACACGGGGCACCAAAAAGTCGCACCTCAGTCAGTCGGATACTCATCCCCAAATGGCGGAGTCTCGCCCAGCGCACTCACACCTGTCACCTGCCAGCCGCCGAGCCAGGCCCCCTCCCTCCCTCCCTGCCGCAGCCAAGCGGCCCGCTGGCAGCTCCCGCCCCTCCACGGGCCGCCGCAGCCCCCCGAGCCCTCCCCGCGCCGGGAAGCTCCAGGGACTCGCGGAGGGAAAATAAGTGTCCACCTCCTCTCGCCGGACGCCCCGCTGCGCGGCGGCTGCCCGTGCCCTCCCGGCTCGCCCACCCCGCCCCGGGATGAGCGGGGTGCCGGCACTGCTCCCTCCCCGCGCCCGGGCCTTCCCTGCCCCCCTGACCCTGGCACAGCCGGGAGCCCCGGCCCCGCCGCCCCGCGGGGATGGGGCCAGGAAACCAGCCCGGGGAGCCGCCGCCGGGCCCGCCTCGGCGGGGTCAGCCTTACCCTGCTGCCGCTGCCGCTTCTCCTCCGCCGCCGCCGCCGCCGCCTCCCCCACCACCACGGCGGCAGCCGCCGCCACTACCGCCACCAGCGCCGCCGCCGCCGCCTCCGCCCGGCAGGGGGGACCCCGCCGACCCGGCCCGCTCCGCAGCCTCCCGCCGCCGCTCCGCTCCGGGGGTGGACGAGGGGGCGGTCGAGCAGGAGGAAGAGGAGGGAGAAGGCAGGGCAGGGGGGTCCGTGCTGCCGCGGCTGGCGGGCCGGTGCGCGGGGTGTGTGTGTGTGTGTGTCGGGGTGTGTGTGTGTGTGCTGGCTGTGGCGGCGCCGCTCCCGCTCCCGTTCCCGTTCCCGCTCCGCCGGAGCCGCCGCTGGGGCCGCGCGCCGCTCCCGGCCCCCTCCCCCCCGCGCTCGCTGCGCTCCGAATCAAAATACGGCCACAATATGGCGGCGGCCGCCGCAGCATCGCGAGACCCGCGCCGCGAGCGCTAACGGCGGGGCGGTGCGCGCCAATGGGCGGGAAGAAAAGGGGGGGGGGGGGGGGAAGGGGGCGGGGCCGCCGATGGCCACGCCCACAGGGTGGGGCCGCCCCCCTGCCCGCTCCTGGGGGCTTCGGGATGTGGGAATGCGGGGATGCAGGGATGCCGGGATACAGGGATGCCGGGATGCGGGGATGCCCCGCCTCGCCACATCGGGCACCGCCACCGCTCCGGAGGGAGGTGGCGGCGGCGGCGGCGGCGGCGGCGGCGGGGCTACCCTGCAGGGTGCGAAGGAGCGAGCAGGGAGCAAGGGCAGCAAGGGGAAGAAGAAACTGAGAAAATCAGTATTTATTAAAAAAGAGGTTTTTAAAAGCGAATTAAAAAACCGAATAAAACCGGCCTTATGTTCGAAACTTGTTCGGAGAGGGTTGTGAGATGCTTTCTGTCAGAAATAGTGGCGCTCCCTCCTAATCCCTCCATGCTTTACACGGAGGACGTGGTTTCCATCACCCCGCTCAGGTGCAGCTCGCCCTCATGTCCCACATGCCGCCCGGCGAGCAGGACCCACGTGCTGTGCCGGGAATCCCTCGGGAATCCCTCTTCCCCGCTTCCCCTGCAGCCTCCCACTCCTGCAGAGCCGATCCCAGCCCGGGCATCCTCGATTTCAGTGGGACATCCAAGTCAGTTTTCATGTTTCTGTAGTTCGGAAAGTTTCATCTTAAGTGAAAAGACAAGTTTTTGATGAGTTTTTAAAATCATCCAGTAAATCAGCTGGATTTCGAGTGTGTGATATGTTACACTACCCACGTCTTACTCTTCCTGTATTTCCTTTCTTCTTGCATCCCTTCAGTCCTCCTTCCTCCCCACAGTGAGCTGCCTGTGCAGGCTAACAACATGCAGTCCATCCATTCTGTATTCTACTCTGAAAAATACAGTCTGAAAAAGAAATAATTTAAAAGTAATCTCTATCATCTATAGCAGAAGGAAACTGCCTGAAATCCTGCAGCCTAGAATGGGACCTGGCAGGGAATGGGATGTGGTGGAGCTTTCAGATTTCCCCATACAGCTGTGAAAACTGGTCTAGAATCAAGAGAGAGAAAGATTTTTCGACCCCCCATAACTTCCAGAGGCACCAGTGATTTCCAGCGTGCTCCAGTGTGTGAAAGGAACTACAAAATGGTCAGACCCGAATCATTTCAAAGCTTAAAAGCTGCACTATCTATTGCAATGGTGTGTTGAGAGACATATTTTCTTTGCAAGACCTCAGCTGTTAGACTGGCCAATTAACAATTGCAAGAGTAAATTACATAAACTAATAAAAACCCTAACATGCTCTAGGCAGTAACAAAATTATTTGTGACAGTTTAGGCTACGTGTTCTGTTGCAAGAAATTAAGTTGACTTTGCCATTGCAACGATGGATGTTTGCAGAAATTATTGAAAATACATTTCCTAAATGAAAGCATTAGCAAGTGAAAAAATCCATCTCCACCACATTTAGTTAAAATTGTCAAACAGAGAGAATCCCAAGGTAAGCAACTGCAGGGACTAACTTTGCAGGCAGGGAGAAAGAGAACATGACACCATCGAGTCTTGTGAGTTGCTATGCTGTGAGGAAAAAAAAAAAGGGGGGGAAAAGGAAGACAGTTTTTTCCCCTCACAAAATGTGGAAATATAGGGGTGTGTGTGTATATACATTCCAGTAAGAATCAGTTGCTTTCCTAAGCTACAATGGAGAAGCCTGCACTTCTTTTGTACAGCAGCAGCACGGTGCATGAAACACCATGAGTCTCATAAATGAGGTTATTACTCAGCCTGTCTTTAGTCAAGGTTATATGGGGCTGAGAATCACTGAAATTTGTTTGTTCACTGTAAACAATATAGTATTTCCCCAAACTCAGCCAGAAATTGTTATCGTGCCTTACAAAAATGAATAATGGGGCATCCAGAAAGAGGACACAATGGAAACATCAGATCACAGGGAGATGTACTGAGGGTTGTTCCATTTTAAGTGTTCAAGTGCATTAATCAAACCTTTCTCTTTTGCAACCCATGCTGTAGACAACTCATGGTCTGCCCAGTCATCTGCTCAAGCACACTGCTCTTCAGCTCTTCCAGCACAACTGTTTCAAACTTTGCAAGCCGTACCTGACCTTTCAGACGAGTAGGAAGGTATACTGGCATGAATACTTTTTGTGAGCAAGAAACGGAGTTTATTTTACTAAGTTTAATACCAAGTTAAATATTTGACCCCTTTGCCTACAGTTGCTAAAACAGGGATTTGGCGCAGGAAAGTGAAAGACCATCTCTCACTGTGCCATCATCAGTATTTACTGCAATACTTAAGCACTGGGATCATGTGAGTGAGCTACACTGTCCCTTCCCCCCTCTTCCAGGCTCCCTACACTGCATCTGTGTCTGAGCCCATTGCTAAAGTTGCTCTTCTCTGCTCTTTAGCTGTGAAGTTTGAGTAAGTTTCCAAGACCTTCCCAAAATCAAAGTTATTTAAGAAATTAGTTCTTTGTAGTGATATTCAGAAATTAACTGTTTTCCTATGAATCTGAAACAAGAACTGAGCAGATCTATCTAACAATAAATTCTGTCTGTAATTCTTATCATGGTGCAAGTCAAAGCTCAGTCACCAGTGAGGCACAGGAATCAGAGCCTTAGTTCTTTCCCCGAATATTTTAGATATTATCCATTTTTTTGCCATGCAAGGTATGAATCCATGTTTTTTAAACTTCCATCAGATTGTTTATATTCTTCACAGCTAGAAAATGAAATTTTAGACAGGATTGGGGAATTATTCCAAACATTTTGGCACAGGAAAACCATTTCTATGGTGCCATTGGCAGCTTTAAAGACACTTTCCCTTGAAACATTCACCTGGCAATTTATATTTTGTTCTTCTAGACAGAAGGTCTGTCAGTTTTCAGGATGATAAAAGCAGAGGTTGCATTCTCTGGGCCAGGACAGTCCTTGGAAGCTCCCAGTCTGAGGTTACAACTAAAGCTTCTCCAATAAAAACAATTAGAATTTAGATTAATAATATGACAAGGAAATACAGAAACACCTTATTTCATAGGAAATTTCATGCATTGTACTTCTGTTCTATATCGAAGTCAGCTGTGTGCCGTAGTGCAATAACTTGTCCAGCCTGGTGTACAGAAGTGGACAATGCTGGATTTGGAAGTAAATTCAAGTGCAGCATCTCAGCATAAAGCCAAAGTTATGATCCATGCATAGCTTTGCTCAAAGGAAGGTTCTCAGCGCTTGTCTCTCCCACCCCACTATGAGGGCTTATACTGTATAATAGCTATAAAAATCCCCTTTTGTTTCCAGTGTAGGAGCAATCCAGCTATTGATCTTTGTTTGGAGGGGGTCTGTTGAAAACTGTACTGTCAATATTCTAGTTTACCATTTTTTCTTTCTGCTTTAAATGTCAGTGTAATTTGCTTTAAAGAACAAACTGAACTCCAAACTCTTCTTTAATCAGAAACATTAGTTCTAGGAGCTCAGAATTTATGAACAATAACAAGCATGTATAACCCTTCAAGTAGCAGAAATGTTTTGGTAAAGAAATGGATTTAAGAAAAATTGTTCAAATACTATAGTGAATTCCAGTTGCTTAAATTGCTCATGCGTGTGGTTATGAAATGCTGCTGTGCCCTGATGTTTTTCCTTATAATCCACAGTGCACAAACAGCTCTGTTATCACTGTGGAGACTCCCTGGTTTTCCAGGTTGTTGCTGTGCTTTCTTCAAGATAGCACCAGCTTTTTCGCTTCCTAACAGCTCATCTATTTAGGAGTAGAGCGCAAACATGACATTCAAGATAAGGATGTGATTAAGAGGTGCCGTAGTGGTTCATGAGTTCTAGCAGCTTCACAAGATTTGGATAAGGCCTTTGTTGAAGGAAAATCCATCCAGACAGCCAGCCTACCCAGGATTTTCAATTTTAAAAACATAGTGACCTGTGTTACAGTGAAGCATTATTGTAGGCTGTGTATTAACTTGACATACAAAAATAGTATGTTTTTGGAGACTTGGTAAGAAATTTTAAAATATATTAAAATTCCCACATTCATTTAAATTGATAATGAGTGTCTTAGAAGAATGTTTACATTTGAAGGAAAATATCTTAGCCTAGCCAAAGCAATTCTGAAGTTTTTTCAATTGTTTTAAAGCTGGGAAAAACTGCCATATTAAATCTATCTTTTGACTAAATAAGAGAAAGTGCATCCTTGACAGCATCAGCAATTTACAGATCTTTCAGTGCTCTGAAGAGGAGAATTAAAAATGTGTGAATAAAAGCTCATATATGTTCATATAACATACAGTTGAGTCAATATCTATGAGGGAAACATATTTAGTATTATTTAATGCTTCTGCACACCTTTTTTATGAAACTACTTTATAACTCATTGACGTATAATATAGAAAGCCACAAGGCTTCAAGATACTTCAGAAGAAACACAGATTATGTTTCTTCCCAAATCCACCGTTTCCTGTGCTTTGTGGGAAATTGAGTAGTAAGTAATGATAAAAATTAATTTCCACTTTTCTTGGAATTTATATAATACTGGTATATAGTTTTTGCATGTCTTTAGGATCAGAGAACACCTTTAGTCTCTTGCTAAAGTCCATCTCTATTTGGGATACCTTTCAATCACTTGTCTAAACTTTATGCTGTGTTGAAACCTGAGGCAAAGAATGGACTGGAGTGTTTCTGGACAGGTATAACTTGCTGATTTGAGACAGGAAATCTACCTTGAAGTCCAAACAAATGACTTTCCTGTTCCAGACACAAATCAGGCATGAATGTTTTCATAGTAAAAACTCTTGCAGAATGTCTTAACAGCTCTTTCTTTTTCCAGCTTCTGATTTTAACCTCTTCTGTCTCAGTGACTTCAGCCAAATCCCTTTCCTTTACACATTTTGTAAATGTGAGAGTGAGAGTGCAAACTGCAATATACTTAATCTTATTACATATGTTAACACACAAAGTGCAGTAATCATATTGTGTTTAAATTTCCCCAAATGTGCAGGTGGTTAGGGGTAGGTGGCTAATACCTTTTAAAAAATAATCCAAAGTACTCTCTAAACCTAAATGTTTCATGGTATTAGATTTCTCCATCTTCTTCTGGCCTTCTGCTCCACCGCTGTAATTACCTTAACTCCTCACACAATAATAAAACTCTCTGAACAAATCCTGTTCCTGCTATTAAGTAAAATTAAAGCTTAGTGCAGATTGTCTGCATTCTTTCTTGTCTTCAGCTGCAGCACTTGACAGCTTGCATGGTACAAATGAAACACACAAAGCCTTTAAGCCATCCCATATCTTTAAAAATAAGGTAACTCAGAGCTTTCTGATGCTGATATGCACTAGACAGAGTAAATTTTGTAGGAGAGTAGAACAGAATCCTCCATTTCTGTGGGAAACTCAGTGGCATAACAAAACAGAATCAGTCATGTAAGCTTATATATGCACTGTACTGGTTTGTTTTCTTCTGGGTCTTATGCAAGCCCTTGTAAGGAGAAGGGAGCTCAGATTTCAGGTCCAGTCTGTCTGAGGTCCATCCGAGATTGCCAGCAGAAGTGGAAATTGCAGGAATAAATTTCACTGTATAACTGTCTAGCTACTACGTCAGATTCAAGTTCCTGTTCCACTTGTGTGAATTTCAGGTTCCAAGCTGAGCTGTGTTTCAGCCATAATCTCCCATGGTTTTACCTTTTCTGTGGTAAGAGGTCATTTCTATGTACCCACAGTTAAAAATGTTTCAGTATCACAGAGCAAAATACTACAAAATACTGAACTTCTAACTCATCAGCTCACTTGAATTAAGAAGGGTTTGTCTCTTTGCCAAGGTAAAATTCTTGATACAGCTAGGAAAACTATACAGAAAATAAGGTGGCCATTCATGAAAACAATCAGCTAACATCACAGTTATTTTCAGCTACTGCAATATCACGTAGAACAGGAAATTGTGGGAAGTTTGTTCGGAGATAGGTGATATACATATTTAAAGGAATGCATTAATGTCCAAAAATTTTAGTGGTCACTTGTTGGTACTTTTTTCTTCTCAGGTTCTTCTGATAAATAACAAGATACCTTACAGCCCCATAAAACTCTGTTCTTCCATCAGGAGGGCACCCATTCTGTGAAATGCACACAGCCCTCCAGATCATAACCCAGAAACTATAACCCCAGCTAAGCCAAACACAAATTTGTACTTAGATTTAGGCATAAGAAAGTTCTGTTGGCTTTACTCACCCGCTTAAAATTAAGCATATGTTTTAACACTTTACTGGATTAGGGCCCATGTCAGCAAAAAAATATCTTGGGAAGAAGTAATAAAAACGTAGCTTGCAGTGAGGGACAGCAGAGCCATTCACAGCTACAGAAGCTTTAAAACACTAGCTGGTATTTATATATTTAAAGAAGAAATCAGGCATTAAACAAAACATTTTAGATAGCTAACTAATTAATCTGCTACAGAAGCACATTCTTTTTTTCTTGTTTGTTTGTCTTTAAGTTTGATGAAAAACATTTCTTGCATCCTTGCATCCCCAAAAGCAAATTAACTTACACATCAAGGAAAGAAGTGTTTTGCAAGCACAAGCTTCAAAAGCAATTTTCCCAGTGTTTAGTAACAGCCTGGCTGTTCCAGATATACCATTACATTCCCTGGAGAAGGGGACAGACAGGAGGCCAAGGTTTTTAAACACATATTTTCATTAAAAAAATGCACCCAAATTTGCTCATTTGCGTGTATATCATTGCATATATACAGTAAATGTCAGCTAACTAATTCTCTTGTATGAATTGTGCACTGCTGTGTATTTATTTTTAATGCTAAGAATCTCTCTAAATATTTGGTGTTGTACGTCTATCCTTTAAAGAGAACTTACATCATTTACAAAACCAGAATGGATAAAATTCTTCTAGACTGTGTCCATGTTAATTTTATTTTTTCCAGCAAAACCTTTCTGTTGCTAACAACAGTGCAGCAAAGTATGAATTCTAGTGTAGATATAGCTCCTTTGGCATTTAAAGCACAGTGCTATCTGTCCTTGTTCAGATACAGCTCTATCTTGTATGAAGTGCTACACATTGTTTAGTAAAGACAGACCAGGGAGACACTGGTGGAATTGCCTTCTATGTGACGAGACAACACTTGGGATGTATTGATCTCTGTCTTGGGGTGGATGATGAGCAAGTTGAGAGCCTGTTAGCTGGGATTAAAGAGCAGACTAATAAGGGTGACACTGTTGAGAGTGTTTCCTACAGGTCATCTGCTCACGGGGAAGAAGTATATGAGGCCTTTTACAGATAGCTAGAAGCAACCTCGAAGTCACAGGCACTGGTTCTTACGGGGGACTTCAGCCATCCTGATACCTGCTGGAGGAACAACATGGCAAAGCACAAACAGTCCAGGAGGTTTCTGGAAAGCATTGACCACAACTTCCTGACTCAGGTGGTGAAGGAAAAAACGAGTAATGGTGAGCAGTTCCACCATATACTAACAAACAGGGAAGGCTTTGTTGGAGATCTGAAGGTTGGGTTCAGCCTTGGCCACAGTGAGCGCACTTCAAGAGAGCTTTCACCTCTTCAGTGACCTTCTTGGAAGAATCCCATGAGAACAGGCCCTGAAGGTAAGAGGGTCACAAGAGAGCTGGTCAGGATTCAGGCACTACTTCCTCCAGGCTCAAGAACTGTGCATCCCTAGGAGAAAGAATCATAGAGTCATACAGGTTGGAAAAGACTCCTAAGATCATGAGTCAAGCTGTTAACCCATCACTGTCAAGTCCACCACTAAACCTTGTCACTGACCACCCTTTCAGTGAAGAAATTTTTCCTGATATCCAATCTAAACCTCCAGGAGTGCAATTTGAGGCTGTTTTCGCTTGTCCTATCACTTGTTAGGGAGAAGAGACTGACCCATGCCTGTCTACACTCTCAGGTAATTGTAAAGAGTGATAACATCCCTCCAAGCCTCTATTTCTCCAAACTAAACAACCCCAGCTCCCTCAGCCACTCCTCACAGGGCTTGTGCTCCAGACCCTTCACCAGCTTCATTTACGGAAACTGATGCATGGGAAGTTCCATCTGAATATGAGGGAGAATTCTACTGTACAGGTGACCGAGCACTATAACAGGCTGCCCAGAGGGGTTGTTGGTATCTCCCTCACCAGAGATACCCAAAATCCGGGTGCAATTCAGGGCCATGTGCTCTAGGATGATCCTGCTTCAGCAAAGAGGTTGGACCAGATGACCACATTGTGATTCCTTCCAGCCTTACCCATTCTGTGGTTCTGTCATTCTGCATATTGAGGTGCCAGTGGTCACAGCGGGACTCTGCACTAACACTTTGACTATTCTCAGTAGCAGTGGAGCTTTACCAGGAACCCTCTCACTAACTGCCTTACACAGAAAATGTGTTAAACTTTTGCAATAGCAGTGTCATTTATTCCTTTATCATTGCTTCACGCCTGAATCACCAGGCAATGCATGTGCACTGTATTTTCTGCCTTTTCAAAGGGAAAAACCCTCATTCAAAAGACAAGACATCATAACTTGTTTTCGACGTAGCTTTTTCTCTGATCTTCAGTAGCCCTCTCCTTATAGCCAATCTCCCAAAGGGGCAAGGTTGCTGAGTACACAGCCTGCAGGTGTTTGTGCTCATTCCCAGCTACAGCCCCTGATCCCACTGAAGAGTTTCAGATACACCTATTTCTAATTCTCAAATTTTTTAGAAAATAAGTGTCTGAGTGACAGCAGCGTCCCTATAAAAGGCAAGAATGAAGATGGATCTTCCCTCACCCTTATGGCACATGAGAGAATCCACTGGAAACACCAGCCTTGAGACACAGGAAAAACAGGTGTCAATACTCCACTGTTAATAAATTCCTGATTTCACTGGGTTTCAATGTTCAGGATCCGCAATCCTCTTTTCATATCTTATTTGTATGGTCCACTGCTCAGTGAAGATGTGGTCACAGTCCCAATGCCCTACAGAACAAACAGATATTCAACAGTAAATTTATTGATTGCATAAAACTTATGAGATCACTGATGTGAAGAAAATGGCTCCAATGGAAAGTTTTCTCCAATAATCCCTACAGACAGTTATGGGACTCTAATTAACAGCACTTGTTAAAAAAAAGGAAAGTAAAATCCATTCTTCCTACCTCTTATGTCAGAGGTTGCCTTTTCTTCAAAATTCACCCCTTTACCAACACTTACGAAGTCCCATGTTGACTTCTGCAGTGATGTATATGGACATTGTTAATCAGGTTAAAGTTTTTAATTGTTTTTAAAATTTCACACTTTTAGTAAACTCCAGTGCCATCTGTTCAGCGGGAAATAAACACTGTGGAATCCATAACACATACCCGTCACATCTCATTTCCACTGTATGACTGTCATCTTCTACTGATGGGTAGGAGACTTGAGCACAAATCGAAATTACGTTGTGCTACATATGTGCAGGCTTTTTGTTGAGACAGGACTGAAAAGAAGCCTTAGCACTCACCTGTACGTTGACCAGATATATGGGAGAAAGGAAAGTTTGATTTTTTGGCAATAGCAGCAAGGTGGGGGCTAAGTCAAGCTGGCCAGCTAAACTAAGATGTGCTAACATATACAGAAACCAGCTCCATGTACCAGGTTAAGGTACGACATGGCCAGAATGGCAGTTCAGGCTCACCAACAGTTAACTCAGCCCTGTGCATTTAAAGAGCTGTTGTAGGGGAACCATAAAAACTCCAGTTAGCTAGTTAGAGATCTCCAGTTAGTGAGTTTTTTCCTAGTGCATTACATATTTTAAAGTTTAATCATCATCCCTTCTCTAAGCAAAACTCCTACTCATTTCAGTTAATCTTTGACAGAATCAGTACTGATACTGGGTAACAGTCTGCAGTTACAGTAAAAATAAGTTTCTAATCACAGAAATGAAGTTCTAAAATAGTCGTTCAATGGTAATGGTAAGTGAAAACCAGTTTAAAAATGTAATAGAATGTAATAAACATGTATTATTGCATCTTCATGGAACTATGTTCAATGAACCATAGAGGTCTCAACTGATTCAATTTCCTACCTACCAAAACCCAACACCTAACAGTAATCTGAAATCTGCATATTTATTGAACTGTTACTGATTAAAATAATTGTCACTATTTATTTTAGTGAAACCATCATCCTCAGAAAAAAAGAGAATATATAAACCACTGTTGGTAACTGCTTTTTTATAAGTAATTTTTCAGCTTGCTTATAAACACTTCATGCCTGGTAGCATAAACTGACTTTGTTTTTAATTTTGAAAGCTTCAGTTTAATTTTTAGGACTAATATTTCTATCCAGAAATCTTGCTATAGTATTATGCAAAAATTTTTGTTCCAAATAATGAATGCTTACAAAGGCAATACATGTATTATTAAATGACTAAAGAACCCATGCATTTCTGAGGCAGTAAGTACTCAAGTAATAAGTATGCTTCAAGTATGATTAGTGCTCATAGGAACTTTAGAATTTTAGAAATCTAAACTAGCTTCTATACATCAACTTAGACAGGAGAGAAAACCCCCCCAAAGTAATACACAACAAAGGACTCAGAAAAGAAAGTTGGGGTTTAATTATGATTTTGATTATGATTTTGATTATCCTAGCCCTGAAAAAAAATACAACAAAGGAAGATCACAGTGAAATAGAAACAGGTGTGGAAAACAATTAAGAGATGGTGTTAAGCTGCTGCTGCTGAGATTTCCAAGGTACCTGTATAAAGAATGTGTTGCACAAGAATTGATTTTTAAAGTATCTAAGTCAAGATGTCCTAATTAACATGTTTCCTTTTGGTTGTTCCTCTGTGACAAATCATTGATTTAATCTATCCAACCTTTAGTATAAGAATTTATAAGCCATTCATTTTGAATTGTGATTTAACTTAATCTACAACCTTAATTTCTCACACCTGCAGCATAAGCAAATTTGTAGTTTGCATCTTAGATAACGCAATTTCAAAAAAAGAATTACATAGATCACACGGCCATGTAACTGGGCAATATAACCACAAGTTTCTTTTAGAGGTATGATGAATGGGAAGGAAATTATATATGTGTAGTCACCCTGAAGCAACATTGTGGTGAAAGAACAGCGACTGGTATCATTTCAGAATGGAATCAAATAGAAATGCTGCAAAAGGGAGGGGTAAAAGTTGTGGCATGGTGTGTAACTTTCTGCTGAAATGCAATGACGTGCCATCATAGATGATGCAATAAAATAATGGTGTGCACGTTAAAGCACCGTGCATTGCAGTCAAGGAGTTGGCTTGCAGAAAGTGAACCTACGTTTCCTGTAAGGTGTTTTGCATTGCAGTTGTCTCTCTCACAAGAAGAACTCTTTCATAGTTATCTTGGCAGAAACATTGCATTTTATACGTGTTGATTTGTAACAATTCTTAGTAATTGCTCTAATCATCTTATAATAGGGAAACACTAAAAAGTGGATAATTTTGAAACAGCAATAATTTGATGAAACTTTTAAGAAAAATCTGTCTGTCACGGGAAGTACTTTTAGCAGTATTGTGGTGGGCCCACTTCTAGGCACTGGAATCAGGCTGAAAATAACTATTGAAATACAGCAGAGTTGCAGTATCCATATCAATTAACATCATCTTCAGTTAATCCAGTGCCCTGCCTTTAAATATGCAGATTGGATAATCACCACCTTCAAACGTACCCTTGAAATGTTTTGCTGAGCAGAGCTCCAGTGTCACTGTAATGTAGCTAGCAGAGCGAATTTCTGTTCTGCTTACCTGGCCAACTATTAAGTTCATACACCTTTTAAACTCTGTACTTAACAAAAAGATCAGTAGTTAAAAAGAACTTGTTTAAGGAATAAGTTATATATATATATAAATAAAGATGCCTCATTACTGTGTTTTTGAGCAAATAATAAACTTTTTAAATGCCACAAAATCTGTGGTGCTGTCAGCATTAATTCCTGGGTTAGTGCAAGGTATGAAAGCATTTCAAACGTAATTCTGAAGGCTTTTGGTCTTTGACCTTGTGGAACTGACTGGTGTAGGTTGTAGTGAGGTCTTGTGTTCACAGCATAACTCCAGGTAGTATTGGGCAACATTGTTCAGAGTATCATACTGGCTGCAATGTGGGCTATGTCAGATCACTCCATGCAAGCAGGAACTCTCCCATCTGGCTTTTAACAACCTATGCAGAAGTAGAGGGAGGAACACAAAACTGCAGGAAGTACCAGTCAGCAGTTCGTGGTGCAAAGATACAACCGTAGTTGGCTCTGCAGCCTGTCTCAAAGTAGAACCCTTATTAATAAAGATAACTTTATGAGCATAGTTCTTTGATGTCTCTACTTAATACACAGTACCTGGACTGTGGTAGCAACATGTGCCTTAAAGACAGCCTGCTTAAGAGTGTGTGATACTGAAAGCAGTATCGTGTCTTTTAATTACATTGCATAATGCACAGCAGTTGCTTGCATGTGATCTAAAGGAAGGACCGTTTATATCTGCACTTGGACAAAGTAGAAGGGGCATTGTCTTATTTTTATGGAAAAAAACAGATAATAAGAAATAAGCAAGAAATTCCAGTCAGGTGTAATGCCTGAAACAGTGTTTATAAAGTCAGTTGTTGAGCATTGTAATTCCTAACTTTTTAAGTTTGTAGGAAGATGCTTACCTGTAAAGTATCTATTAATTTCTGTGGTAAGAAATGAAAAGTGCCATTCACCTAACTCAGAGACATTACAAATGTCTTAACTAAAAGGCAAACGTAGGACAGCAAGGGAAAAACCAGATTTGTTACAAACAAACATGTAGAAAAGCCTCTCCAAAACCACGAAGAGCAGCAGAATTACCTGGACAAAGGCTGGGTCCTTTCTCCTCGTGTGGAACATGTTTCTTGGCATGCATGAAGGAAACCTAATCTGAATGGAAGCAGACTGGGAGCATGGAACCATTGGCTTTTGTCATGCATACAACAAAAAACAACCTGAAAACACAGAACTCCCTCACTCGGACAACAGCAAAAGCTGAGAAGTAGGTCAAATGCAGCACTGAATTATTCCAAAATACAGAACATTTCCATTACATGAACCTTTTTTCTTTTCCATGATACTCTCAACATAACCTTTCTCCCTTCTATTAGGTAAAATTATAACTATTACTAGAATTCATTTAGTCTCCAACATGTGGAAAACAAAGGAGAGTAAGAATTCTGCTGATGTTTTCTGGTTTATTTCTACCACTGTAGTCTCCCCTGACAAAGTTCTACTATTCTTAGTTTGAAATTTATGAATAAGCAACTGTCCTTGTTATTTGTGCTTCTCTGTTTACTGCTAAACCTCAAAACCTTTGCCTTTTAATTGTGTGGGGTTTTGTCTTATTCACAGCTTAATAAAAACATCTCTACAAGGGACCAGTTCTTGGTTATCATTCACATTAGTTTGTTTCAGTTCCTTTTTGTTGAAAGTGCCTTGCTGACATGTGTTCTCACCTTCATGAAATGATCCTTTTCTGAAACAGGAAGAACTTCAGAGTAAACAATGTCATATTAGGCTTTATAAAGAAGAGTAAAGTCAGCAAGATACAGAAAGTAATTTTGCCCTACTCAGCATTGGCTTTCAGATTCAGTGTGGCTTTAGGTCAATTTTACTGAAACCAGAGAAGAGCAACAAGGAAGGAGTAGAACTGGGAAAAATGTAATGAATGAGGAACAGATTGAAAGAGCTGTTGATGTTCAATCAAGGGAAGAAAAGGCTGAAGGCAGATAAAATAACAGTCTTCAAATATGGAACAATTGCTTAAAAAAAATAAAAAGGTATCAATTGCTGCAAGGTTTGCAGCTAGACCTTAAGTGAATCTTTCTAAACTGTGAGTGCAATAAAAGCATTGCAATATTTGGGGGAGTTCACGCAGTTCCACCTTTGGAGATAACTACAAACAGGTAAATGTATAAATACCTTTCAGGAATGCTGTAGGATATAGTTCATATCACAGGGGATAGATTAAACTGCTTCTGTAAGTCCTTCTTCAGGCATATTTCTATCATATGAGATTCTCAACAAAAAATTGCAATTAAGATGCAAAAAAATTTTTTAGCTTATCATAATTTTTACCATTGTGATCAACTCCTTTATCAATGTAAAACACTACCACTTTAGATATATGCCAAAAATATTGTTCTATCAAAACCAAAAAAAGAACTGCATTTTTCCAAAGTCTTACAGTTCACAAAAGGCTATACCTCTCTTGCCTACCTCTTTCCTCAGACTTACAGGTGATAAGGGAGCAATTCAATTTATTCTTTGATGCTATTTGGTAATAGAAATTTTCATCTCATATATTATCGGTAAGACATCTGGTCTACAAGTATTCCAGGTCTCATATTTCAATTTATGTAAACAGAATTGGAAAGGATCTCCTGAGTCATCAATACAGGGTCTCTATTATCAGCATCAACTCCGCAGTCTATAATTTATCAAGCTTAAATTTGTTTGCAGAGTTCTGTCTTAAAATGCTGCTTCCATTACACTGACTGGGTGGCTGTTCCAGACCCCTCTCTTGTGATTTCTCAAAATTTCTGAAATTTTCAATGTAAATTCAGTCAGAGCAGTTTGTACTACTTCACTCTTATGCCAGCACTGATTTTTATGTGAAATATCTTCTTTCTGTCCCCCAGACAGGAGGGATAGCAATCCTATCCCCTCTTCAGTTTCAGCTTAACAATTTTTTTTGCATCTTCTTTAGCTGGTCTTTTAGCCAGTCTTTTGGCCACCTTTCATTTTCTGCCACTAATTTTCATCTTTGCTACATTAACTCTTGTCTTCCTTTATGCATTTCTTTGACATCCAGATGGATTGGGTCTAACGCTTTCCTTGTCAGCAAAAAGATCAGTTGGCAAAGATGTATATTTCATCAGTATGGCATAATCTACTTCTAAAATATATGCTGTTTTATCTTCCCCCCCCCAACCCAAGTATCTTTGGTTGTATTTCCATCACTTTTTAAAAGTCTTGCAGGGAGTTGGGATATAATCAACGGATCCAACTGCTTATGTTGTAGTCTTGCTTCATTCTAATCTTAGCACAATAGTTGATATTTATACTCTTTCCTTATTATCAGACCAGGTCACAACCATTTATTCAAAATCTTTACTTCTGGATTCTATTTCACATGCAAGTTCTTTAAATACAGCAGCTATTTTAATGTATTGTAACTGTCCCACCCTTCAAATGAGCATATTCAGTTCTTTCAACTTTACTGCCATCTCGGGTGTGCTCCTTTTCATTTCTCAGTGTTAAACACTCTTCTCCGGAAACTGTGTATTCCTCAGTAAATTAGAGGCAATACAATTTTTTAGCTATAGTTTTTTTTACTTGTTTCCGTGCTTTATCTTTCCTCAAACTGTTGGTTATTGGCACTTATATAAACCAGGGACATGAGCCAAAACTCACACTAGCTGCATTTTGTGTAGCAGCCTACAGCACTCTCCAGAAAGGACACAGGGATGTGGACTCCTCCTCAATCAGAGAGGGTCCAAGTTATTCCTACATGCATTCTCTGCTCACCCATACTGCTAAAGGCAATTCTCATGCAGAGCCTTCCCCATCCCATCTGATACCTGAGTTACTGCAGGGTTCTAATAAAACAAAAAAACCACCCCTCTTCTTGGGCCCAAAAGTGAAAGGAGGAAGAAAGAGCTTGTGTTTACAGCCCAGTGTCAGAGTTTGGGGTGGAGGTGATGCCTGAGGTGTAGTCCTCAGACTGTTAGTGCATTTCTCTCAGAGGGGGTGCAGTGCACGGCACTTACTATCTGTGACAGAAATTTGTGAATCAAATACAGAGAGATGGGTGCTGCAAGATGAGATTCACGACAGAACCATCCTGAATGAGTGGTAAATCTTGTGTCCCATTCACAGTCCAGTGACAGCTGACAGTGTGGGAGAGAGAAACCCTTCATTGTGGTGGAAATTAGCCTGCCTTCAGCTAGGGAGTCAGGCAAGGAAGCTTACAAAGTTACTTCTTTAGCAGCAATTTTCTGATAAAACCCAAGTCTAACAGAACTTAAAGAGAAGCTTTATGGCTGTGGACTACATGACTTTTCTAATCACTTCAAGCTTCCTAACCTCTGCAGCTTGCCTGTCTGTAGAGCAGTAACACCCTAGCAGAGTTTATGTAACTGCTACTCAATATTGCATTAAGCTTCCTCCATCTGACATGTAAAACTTCCACCTGCTCCGTCACCCAAGTCCTGACTTGAACTAATGACTTTTGATACTACCAGGCTATATTTGCTCCCAGCAGGCTGATAACAAAGTGTACAGAGGATCGCCTGATCCAATTTATGATATAGTCTGAGACAATAATTATTTTACGCTGTCTGTTATTACCTAGCAGCAGAATCAGTTTAAGTTTGTTGCTCTCTAGAGAAGAAGGGAACTACAAATGCAGTGAGAAGTCCGTGTGCTGTGGTGTTTTAAAATGTCAGAGAGCCACTACCATTTCATTAACTATAATTTTAAGCTTTGACAATGCTGTCAATGAACGTTGGTATTTTGTCAGTGCTGTACTATTTGAAAAAATCTGTTTCTCTCTATTGGCTTCTTCTTTCATCTCTGTGGTTGGCAGGCTTGTTATTTGTTTTTCTCTCTAATGGAAATTCTAGCACTACTGGTAGAAAGCAAAGTGTTGCTATGAAAAACACGATTCTCACTCCTTAAATACCTCTTTCTTTTTCTCTGCTTAAAATTTAAGACTTTACAGTGTAAATGAATACTGTTTCCTCCCTCTCCCAATTTGTTTCAAAGGCAACAGGAGGTTTTAAAATCTGTTTCTCTCTAAACTTACCGAGATAACTCTGAGTTACTTAGAAAAGTTTGTTTCTGTCCACTCCCTTCTCTTTTGCACAGAGACATTTTCACAAATCTCCTATTATCAGGCAGCGCTGAGAGTAGAGCAACTGTAGAGTCTCTAAATGCCATCAAAGATGATGGAGTTTGCAGTGATAAAGTGCAGGAATAAACAAAACATTGTAGCATGCTTGAAAGATTGAATCCTTCTTTGCATTTGAGCATTTTCTGTGCTTATTCACACAAAACAAATGTAAAATAGGCCAGCAAGTACAAAATAAGCCTCTGTATTCCACTAGAGAAGAATAAAGCAGCTCATAGGCTTTCTGTTTAAGCAACTTTGTAACACCCTGGTTACCAGTGAGGCTTCCAAGTTTCTGAATCTGGCAATTTTTGTTACTACCATTATGCTTATTTACAGGTCTCCAATCCCTAATCTTCCCAGCCCCTCCCTTAACACATGCCCTGTTCCTGCTACTGTATGCAGAATTAGATTTCTGGATGTTTCATCGCAACATATGACACAGTTCAACTTGGTACCTGTCAGTAGCTCTTTCTGCTCCAAAATGATTTGTATCTAAAGGTAAAAGAAGGGAGGAAGCGCATCATTAGCCTTGCTAGAAGGTAGTCACTGACAGTCCACACCAGAAGATACACAGATCAGAAGATCGCCAAGAAAAATTGACTGGGCACTGCTGTGCTAAATTCAGGGTATCCTTATGAAAACAAGATCCTTAGATGACCAGGGATACTCACTCAGTCAATTCCGATTGGAGTTATGAGGAAGCAGCGGTGGAGAAGCTCAGCTGTACCAATGGCAGTCATGCTGAGCAGGCAACAGCAGAACTGGAAAACTAGAAATGCCTAGGCCTCCTCAGGTGCTGAAAAGCAAGGTGTGTTTTGTGGATGGCTCATTAAATTCCACTTCAGTAATGTTTTCTATTTTTCTTTTTGTATGTGACTCTGTTCCAAAGCAGCAGCAGTTTTTACTTAGTTTGGGAGCTGCAGAAGAGAGGTGAGGTAGAACGTGGCAGCACCACCCTGGCTTCTTCTGCTTTCCCTTTATTTACAGTTGTGCACTCAGCAGGGATTTCAGCCGCAGGTGATGCCACACATGCAGGAGTCCAGTCCCCAGTGGATACCCTAAACTCAGCTCTTCCAAAGAGCAAGTAGATACTTCAGTTCTGATCCACAGCTCAATAAATAACCAGAAGAATAAGCATAAACCTTGCAGGTGGTATTAAGCCTGAGAAAACTTCATAAAAGAGTCTGGTGCAATAAACACCTGAAGGAAAGCACAAAGATCAGTGTCTACAGAGCCGTTGTACTGTCTACTCTCCTATAAGGGTCTGAGTCATGGGCCATCTACCGCCACCACCTGCGACTCCTTGAGCACTTCCATCAGCGCTGCCTCCGTACAATCCTAAACATCCACTGGTCTGATTACGTGACTAATGTGTCTGTCCTTGAAC
>JAWWMO010000121.1:47198120-47240854 GCA_035047845.1 Dendrocincla fuliginosa
GCCTTGGCCATATTGACCACCATCAGTGGTCCACCCTGGCCTCCAATCAGGAGAAATGGAGACACACCATCCATAACACTGCTGCTTCCTTTGAGAACACACACAGAATCAGCCTGGAGGAAAAAAGGCAACGCAGGAAGAACCGTGCCTCCCCAGTAGTGCTGATGGAGACTTTCCACTGTGCCTTTTGCAATCAGACTTGCCTATCTCACATTGGCCTTTTTAGCCACCAGTGTGCTTGTAGCAAGTGTGGGTAAAGCCCTTGTAAATCTTCGTCCACGAAGCCAAGCCATGATGATGATGGTGGTATTAAGCCTATCATTAGGACTTCAGTGTAACCATTGCCAAAGAGGCATCAGTGTAAGCAGAACACATGGAGATGCCTCATGGAGGTCAGATATTTCAGAGACAGTGCCTCTGCTCATCTCCAAGTGCCTACAAGAAATCATCATAATTTGTAATGCCAATAAATTTGTCTCAGAAGTTTCTTCTGCCTCTAAACTCTGCCACAGTAGCTGTATTCTGAGGCTGACATTGATGGAAAACCTTCTTTGTAAGAGAAAACTTCCTCAAATTGTGTGAGAAACTAGCTTTAAGAGCTTTATTCTGCCCTGATGCTTATATAATATAAAAAAGCATCTGTAAATTGTATTTTTGCTCTTAATTTGAGTGATCAAATGTGAGTTTTTAAAATTTGATAGGGGGGATGAAAGCAAAAGGTTGATCTTCTTGATTCATCCAGTGTCTCCTGAGAGGGGTTCACCACAGTATAGTCAAACATCCCCATTATAAGCAGACAGCTCTACCTCTTCCAGTGTGGAAGTGATGAGGGACATATGCAATGTTGGATGTGAAAAAGTCCAAGAAAATTCAGAATACAGAAGTTCAGGAAAAATGAAAAGGCCTCTTGCAGAAAATGAACAAACTCATGTGCCTGTGTGCTAGATTTCATCTTCAGGCCTCTGATTACGGCTACAAGTTTGGTGATACATTAGGTAACCACACAATCTACTATACCCAAAGTTCTTCTGCCCAGGTTCTCAGGAACCATATGAAAAACCAGCAGATAGGACTAAAGCAAGTAGTATGTAATGACATGATGACTTCTGTTGATATTAGCAAGGACTTTGTAAAGAAAGATTGTATCTTGTCAAAAGAAGAGTTTTATGCCCAAGTTACTTTTAGACTGTGTAATATATCAACTTCCCATACAGAATGTGTGTGTCTGTAACCAAAGGCCAGATGGACTATTTAAGAGAGAAAAACATAAACACAGCAATGTGAAAGAAAAGGATGGGGGAATAAGAAAGATAGTTTGCTTTCTATTTCTAGAGGCACAAGGAAACTAAGTTCTTTATGTGAGCTACCCTGTCAATAGCTTAGAAAGATTAGGAGCAGGGCATTCTTTTTGTGCCCATGACCTATTCGGCAGCATGGCAAATGAAATAAATAAAGACAATAGGCCAACCCCAGAGGTGGGTTTATATTTAAACCCAAAGTTTATATTCAAGTTTCTAGGAGAAGAGTTGGAACAATGTGGAGTAAGCTTGAATCTTCTCATTCTCTTAAGATCAAATTGCATACTATTTTTAGACTTTAAAACTGTACATGTTTTGACCCAAAATGTAGTTCAAGTAATCTTTTGTCTTAAATCTGTCGCGAATTACTAGCACTTGACATTCTATAGACTGGGGCTGGCATAGACTTTCATAGATGTAAACCCAGAATCAGAGTGGGCTGTTGTTTTTTTTTTTATTATTATTATTTTTTTTACAGTAAACACAGATTTATAATATACCAAAAATTCTACAGATCCCTTCAATCAGAAGTCAAAGGGGAGGCTTTCAAAACATTCTAGGCTTTTTCATTTGAGCTACCTTGTAGCTTTTTGTGCAGGCATTCCTTCACAGCAAATAGCACAAGCACTAGCATGCTGAACAAATAAATACAGAAAGGTTATTGAATGTATAACACTTTCCCTCCAATCAACTTCCTTCTATCTTGCATGCACACACTGCAGGTTTGAATTGCAAGCATAATTTAATTCCCTCAAAACAAAACAGACAAACCCTGCAAGGCTTCAGAAAAAAAGTACTATTGACTCATGGCAACTTGTTTCATGTGTGAGCTTACTGAAGGTCTAAAAGCTGCAGAAATGATGTCTGCTTGTTGAAATACTCATTTAGACCTCACCTTAACATTCACAAGGAGCACCTGTGCATCCTTAGCTCTCCACAGGGAAAGATGAGAAGATTGCTCATGGAAACACCAAGTTCATCTTGTGAGATTTTCTAACTTGCAGCAAGTTTCTAATAACTGTACCTATCCCTAATGACGTCTTGTTCACTGCTCTGGTTGTATCTCTGGGGTGAACATGACCTAATAAGGCAAATAGTCCTGTGCAATATGGTAAGGTTTTTTTCCCTAATCTTATATATGTAAGACAGACTTCAACTCTTTAAAAATGAAAAAGCCAAAAGTTCTTGTGAAAGAGTTGCTTTGGACATGCTTTTTGCTAGTATACATCATCCTTCACTTACAGTGTTACAAAGTCACAGCTCTCAGTTTCAAAAACTGAGCTACCTTTTTCATAACTAGCCATCTCTGATGCAGGTAAACACATCCAAGGAATTAAAAGCACCTACCACTTGCCATAGGTGGACTGGTTCACTCTAGTAGAAAGAAGAATTTTTGTGCCTTAAAAATTGTATACTTTTGGTCTCCCGAGAACTACACTAGCAGTCTTCATTGAAACAAACAAACAAACCAAACAAAAAACCCCACCAAAAAAACCAGCAACAAACAAAACAAAACAAGAAAACAGAGATGGGGGAGAAAGACATAGAAGCATCATTACCACAGTATTTCACAACACCATCTCCATACACAAAGTTCATAGCCAGCGCAATGATAAGAGATGAGCTGTAGCACTCTCTGCATTGTCATGCAGCAAAAACCGCTTCCTTGAGCGCATACCTGCATCCCTGTTCCAGCTTGCACAGGAAGAGCTGAACTTGTTAAGCCTCTATTTCCACTGCTTCTCAACAGTTTATATATAGGCTGAAGGTCTCAATGAAGTTTTTCTGAACTTTTTTAAAATTTCATGTCACATCTTGGCTTGTTTTTCACATTGTTTGCAAACAGAATTAAATGTCTGGAAAATAAATTTTATAGAGCTTAAAACACACATGGTTAGAATAATCTGACCCAGAATTTAACTTTTCATGTGGAATTGATACAGGCAGACTCTTTTTACCCTTTCTTCCCTCTATGAAAGTGGCATTAGGGATTCATTAGATGTGGAGATGTGTTAAAGATCCTTTTTCTACTACCTAAAGCATATTTCCCATCTCCTCTATCTCCCGGAGACTATTTTCTTTGCATGTCCACTTGGATTGTGGACATCATTGGCAGGGCAGGCATGGTTAGCAAAGGAAATTCTCTGTTTCACACAATGCAATGCACCCAGTGATTGCCTTGAAAAGAGTGGCTGTGTGCATAGGAAATCCTCAGTATTTAGGGTTTGTTGTTACATTTTCTCATGAAACCAAGACTGAAAGAAGCCCTAGTTATAAAGAATCTTTTAAACCTAGCCTTATGATTTAGAAATTCAGAGTGTTACTGTGGGACTTGAAAAGAATTAGTAATATGTCAGATGATACAGGTATATAAATAAATCCCACACTTTCAATTATCTCTGTATTCTCTCCTGTACTGCAGACATTTCAGGAAAAAAGACTAGTGAGGACTTGTCTTAGCACAGCACAGCCATTTAGAAGAAGTGATATTGACAAAAAATTTTATTTTCATTTTCCCTTCTCTTTCCATTTGTCTTCTTTACAATTTCATTTATCGATCCTGCATTTTCTGCTTCCCATTTCTCTATCTCAGTTCCTGGCTTTTGTTTCCATCTCATCTCAGTCTGTAATCTTGGCTCGTTTTCCTTCTCTCACCCTTTGCTTTCACAGCCTCTCCTGACTTTAGCACAGTTCTGTGTCACTACACCTAGCCTGCTAAACTCTCTGTAGCTCTGTGGTTTTGCGTGACAATACACATATACACACACCCATGCCCCCATACTTTGTTGCTCACCTAATTTCCATTGGCTGTCTAAGGGTTTCTCCCCATTCTTGATGACTATTTGAACTCAACAGTCACTTTGGGACTCTTGAATGTGCTAAGGAGGCTGGTTCTGAAAGTGCCTATAATAAAAAAACCTCTCAACTTTTCTCCTTCCACAGAATGCAGTTTTTGACTGTCACAGTTGTCTTTCAGTCTGTGGGTCCATGGATAATCTGCTCCCTGATCAGCTGTACTGTGCTAGCAGAAGTCTCTCCTCAAATGCTACCTTGCACAATACCCACACTCAAAGGAATGTATGAGAAACACATTCTTTCTTCCCAGCTGAAATTATCTGGAGTTTCTGACAGCAGTAGTTGTGAAATGGTGTTGTTCACAGTTCACATCAGTTCTTACTCCCTCTCTGAAATGCTGCAAGTCATCTATTTGTGTTTGTCTACTGGCTGTCCCCCTGTGCCTTCAAGCCCTGGACTGCCTGGAAAGGCCATGTGGTGCCTGGCTGCAGCGGGAGCATCCCTACTTGCTATGATTAGAAATACCCATCACTGTTTTGTCCCCCTGTTCATCTCAGCTATTCAGAAATGAAGGCCACCCCAAGAAGAATTGCTAGGCCTCGATTCAATCCTTTGAGCTCAGTGTAAATACAGACTGGTTGGAGTAAGAGCTGGATCTAGTCCTTAGGCAGGCAGTGAGTGCAGTAGTATGGCTAAGTATAGCAGCCACTTAGTTTACAGTACAGTGACCCAATAATTACGCAAGATAATACTGTATGCACTTAGCTTGCCTGTATGGTTCAGAGCACTTGCCAATAATACACGAGCACATTTCATTATCTCCTTCCCCAGCTCAGGGCTCTTTATAAACAGTTTGTTTTCTCCCAAGATCACTGGAGCTATGGCACAGAGCACTGTCTAGGTATATTTAACCCTGCGGATCATTCCAACATGCTTCTTTAAAAGAAGATCATATTGTTTTTCCTGCTTTCCATTTTTGAAAGGCTAGGCTTTGGCCAGAGGGTACTCTACATATCTGGCTGTAAATAGACTGCTTGGAGCCAAGCAATGCGGTGCCTTGACTAATTTCAGCATTCACTTAAGCTAAATTATTTATGATACTCTCTGCACAGGCTTTTCTCTGTTGTTGTTGTTTTAATGTCGTAATCTCAGCCAGAATAAAAGGATAATTTGCATGTGTTTTCAGCTACTGCAGTAGCTAACACATGGCTCTGAAAACTGGAGCCAACTACAATATATTCAAAGTTTGAACTGAGTGGCCAGAAAAGGGAAATTTTGATGTGTCAGTAAATCATGTCCCTAATAGCGAGAAAGCTTAACATTTTTACATAAGCAGCTGAAACAACATCAGAAACATTTTCCAATGATACAGTTATTCACTTGTATCAAGAGCTCATCACCTTTGCTGCAGGAACATAAATCAGAAATATGTTAAACTGAGAATGGTCTATTTTCACCTCCATGCCGGTATTACGAGTCCAAGTTCATCGCCAGCAGAGCGTGGCTCCATCATCATGAGAATGTAAAACGCCGCACGGGCAGAAGGAAGAAATGCAACAGTGTTTTTAAGGAGCCTTCTGTTTTCCAGCAGGCACAAGGCATGAGAGATAAGAAAGAGAATAAAAGTTAGGAGGGAGTGCAGAGCAGAGACGTACCCCCTTCTTCACCAGCTGGTGGCTTGCCAAAGAAAACAACAGAAGTGGGGGTTAGAGCTTGCAACATTGCACATTAGAGCAGGACTACCTATTCCCTGCCTTTTTTCATCTGAAAAGCTGCCATGTGAGGAGAAACATTCCTTTTATTATTTATGGGGACAGCCACCCTTGTTTATTATGCTCATGTTACTATGCTACATGCCAAGTACAGGCCCACTTTTTCACAGAGAGGTTTTCCTTTGTACAGAGGGGGGGAAAAGAAAGGAAAGAAACACTCCCCACCCCCTGCCCCCTGTTTGCAGGTTTAGTGAGGAAATCAAAGCCAGGATAGCTAAAGAAGGCCTTTCCAGAGAGTTGTGATTTTGCTTGGGAAGGCAGTAGGAGCAGAGCAGTGCAGTACCCTGACACCATTGTACTCCGAGGGATTAGCAGGAGATCTGCTTCAAGAGCATTCCTGCTTGCCCCAGCACTGCTCAACCAACCACATCCCTTAACAGCCCAAGGAGTGGAGAACTCACGGCAGAAGAAAGATTAAGCAACCTATAGTCTGAACATCAGTATTTATACAGCTTGTGGGAGATGGATATTCCCCCCACCTCTGGGCTTGGAACAATGTTGATAGGAAAGAAAGAAAAACAAATTTATTCCTCACCCACTTTATAATTTTTTTCAAGGCAGATGAAGGACAACTGACCTATTTTCTGAGTGCAGCAACACAGGAGGCTCTCGAGCATCTGATCACTTCTTTGTGCCTGTCCCCTGAAGCATGTTTAATACTGAAAGGCCTGGCCTTGGTCAGTGATTGCAAAGGAAGAAACCCTGGGCCGTGCTTGGACTGCAGCCTTCGTACTGAATGCAGGCAAGGATTTGAAACAATCCGCTGAATGCAAAGTAAATCCCAAGGCAAAGGGAAGGGAAACCAGCAACAGTACTTTCTGTGGTAGATGGCAGTCAGTTTATTGCCTGGCAGTTCACGAACTGCCTACAGCTGGGGGAAATTGCTAGTTCAATTCTCCCATGTTTAATGTGATTACGGATACTAGTTCATAGGCTTAATTTCATTCTTTTGAATTCCTCTCCACTAACAAAACCAAAACAATCAAACAGAAAAAAGTGCAATAAAATTCTCTTCCAAAATACAGAATACAAAATGTATTTTTCAAACCAGAAACCTTCACTCATTCTGTCTTCAGCTTTTTCTTTTTCTGTTTCTGTTTTCCTTTTTTCTAAAAAACTGAATTATACGCAGAAAGAGCTTATTCGGGAGAATGAATATGCCATGTTGTAAGGAAGAAAGAAAACTCTTTCTCCTTTCCCTATGGGGTTTTTAAAGAAGATGCTGAAAGATGCTCCTTGGGTATAGAATCTAGGAATTAAATATGTGGCTATGGGGGACAGCAGAAAGACAATAGATTTGCAGAGTCCACGTAAAAACGTGACTTAGCTGCACAGTGAGAGTACAGCTCTCCCCAGCTAGAAAACTGTGCTAAGAATGAAGCTCCTGACTTCAGTATCGCAGGCCCAGCACAGAGACTTGGTTCTGCTAGGAAGGGATAAAAGAGTGAACATGTTAAATAGAACAAAAAGAATCCCATCTCACACATAATTTTTCATATTTTAGCCTTAAAATATAGGCTACAGCCGTGTAATTCTGTTTCAGAAACTGCTTACTGCTTCACAATTGCCTTACAATAAGATGGTGAGCAAACATTTTTCTGTTTATCAGCAACACAAATACCTTGTGACAACAGCAATACTTCAGGTGAAGCCTTTTTCTTTATTGGGCACAATCTGAGTTATGGGACAATTCCCAACAGGCAAAAGAAACATACCATAATGAAATGTATTCCCACAAATTACATTTTGCATGCTATAAGGTTGCTATATAACCACTGTAAACAAACTATAGGTTTAACATGCCAATTTACCCTTGCTTGCAATAAGTTGCTGAGCTTACTTGGATTTCATCCTTGCTGTAGTATTAATAGTTTTTGCAAATAATGTATTTAATATTTTCCCAAGTCAGATATCTCCAGATTATTTAATAAAAAAGAATGATAACTTTCCATGCTCTTTCAGACTTGCCTTGGTGAATTTTGCTGATATGGTTTCTTTCACAGACTGAATAAGGATTATTTTTTTGTTTTCTCATACAGAAGCAGAAATCATTGCTTTGTTATAAACAAAACATCTGACACATGGTAATACTGCTCTCTTAGTCCCTGTACTACCCTCCAAGTCCACTGCAGAATGCAGTTTTACTGGTTGATTTTATTACCTGTAAAATGTATCTTTTCTGTCACTGAGTCTGTTCATTTAACTTAAATTACATCTTGCTCTGAAACTACTGCATTATTTAAACATTCATTGTCATGCCTGCCAATGATTGTCTCCATGTTTCTAATTTGTTAATTAACATTTATTGACTATCTGATTTTATTTTACTTATTGTTGCCTTAATTTATGTTGAATAAGCCATAAGCCTTTCTTACCAGTTACTATCAGTTTAGCTTATACAGGATTAATGTTATGCCATTGTTGACATAAGATTACAGTTAATAATTCACTTCGTACCCTTCAGCCTCACCACCACAGCAGGCATGGAGTTACTCTCCTGCTGTTGGTATCTCTGACTGCATAGCCTTGTGCAAGCCAGACATTATCCAGCGGGTTTAAAGATGAGTTATGTTCCAGAAATTTTTTTTTTTTTTGCATCATTATCATCATCATCTTCTTTCATCCCCTCTCTGTCCTCACCTAATGAATGTCAGACTGAGTCCATTAGCTTCAAGGGAATTACTTTTATTTATAGTGGGAGACGTCTGCACTTAGCTCCATCCTCCTGCTGCATCCCAACAGACATGTCTTACTCCAGTGCCCCAGAAGACTTAGTTTCTTTACTCCTTCATTTTCTTCTACTTCAGTCTTACTTCTGCCTCTCTCCCCTTGTTGCACCAGCTAAGTCCTCACAGTCGTGTCCGGTGCTTCTTTTACTGCAAAGCCATTGATCTCTGTGCTATTGTCCTGACATTTCCATCTGCATTCCTTCTACTCAACAACTTTATAACATCTATAGTCACTGCTTTCTAATAGAGGGTGTCTGCAGCCTCTTAAAACCTTCCTCCCAACATCTGTTTATTTATAAAAGCATAGATTTAATTTCTGCTGTATTATCTGAGATTATTTTCCCTCCAAGTAGCTAGACTGTCTTACACAGAAGGAGTCAGTAGGTGAGGAAATCTCCTCCCAGCCTCAGTGGCCCTTATGTCACCCCTTCTTTCACTAAATTTCATCAGTTTTCTCTCAGTTCCTCCTCACTCTCCAAATAGTACAAGATCACACACTTCTGTCCTTCCCAAAGCCCTCCCAAACTTTATACACTGCTTTAACTGGTTATCTAGCTCCTTTTTTGTTGTTGTTGTTTTTTGTTTGTTTGTTTGTTTAGGTTTCAAATCCACGTGAGTTTTTGCCTCCACAAACCCTCTCCCGTATCATGGACTCTGTGTTACTGACCCCTACAGAAACCCTCAGTAGGGAAGAAATGCACCCAGGCTCCCAGAACAGTGGCTGTACCTTGCCCTACCAGCCTGGGTCCCTGCTGTCCCTGGAGAGGGAGTGACTCACTGTGGGGTGGCCATCAAACTCAGCACCTGCAGATGCCAGGCTCCAAATATCATGCCCAGTTGGACTGCTGGGGAGCTGCGCACACACCCCAGACCCAGCTCACACACTCAGGCAGTCTGAAGGTACAGGATAAACCTCCAGAATCCAGTTACTGGCCATTTCTGAAGGATGAACAGAAGTCTTTATTTCATCTGAGGAATGCCTCTTCTTCTTCTAAGAAGGATGGATAAAATGGTGTCCACAGCATGCAGACCTGAGACTTTGTCAGCAGCTGTTCAAACCCTCCCTTGCTTTGTTTGCTCATAACACATACCCCAAAGCCTGGATGTGATTTTATTGTATTGCTCTTCCTGGCTCCAGGTCGGCTGACTGTGTGCTGGGAGTCTCGGTGGAAGAAATGGTATCAGCTCGTCTGTTTGTAAATCATGCTGCAACATGTAGTTATGATCGTCATGGGGAAGATCTGGGCACCACTACAGTACTCATAAATGGTCGGTAATAATAAAAATAAAGGAATAAACTATAAACAAATAGCAGCAGCAGGAGCTGGCAAGAGCCAAGAGACTTGAATGTTTTCTTTTCTTTGACTTTTTATTAAAGTTAGTAAAAAATTTGTATATAGGGAATCTTTTCCAGCAGAAAATGCCTCTTCCCCACCCCGCCCAAGTGAAAACTCAGCAACTGAAGCACAAATGTTTCTATAGCACCATAGTCAAACTTAGTCAATCCACATATATGTTCATTCACTGAAACTAACCATTTTAGTAAGATGTAAACATATAATAGGATTTCAAAGAGGACTCTTTAAAAATATCTAACAAAAATTATAAAAATTAACACCCCTCAAATTAATAATTTTATATACTGTTGCACAGATCCAGTTGCACAACTTTCGCTAAAAATTTGAAACATGTTTGACTATATTGAATACATAAGTGTGTGCACATCCATTCTTACATGTGTATAAATACATAAAAATAGTTATAACGCACTTAACTGTTTCATGGCCTTAGAAAAATGTCATGAACCTCTCAGATGCCAACATTCACTGCCCTTGCCCTGAAGCAAAGTTTCTGGAAGGACAGTACCTGCCAGGCACTCACACTCTGGCTATCAAGGGGTGTACAGAGCCCAGATGGGTTGTTATTTGTCAAAAGTTCATCTGTCTTGAAATGGAAATAGGAAATGTTTTACTACACTGAAACAAAAGCTACTGGTTTTTCACTGGGTTTCTGAAACTCTCAGTTTGCAGCTTTTCTAGCAGCAAAACCCTGTGAAGTCCACCCAGCAGCCAGGTTCTACTCTGTGACAGTGGTGCCTTTTCTTCTGAAGTGCAATAGGTCATGAGCTTTAAGAAGTTTCATATTCTCACCTTGAGTGAAGCAATAACTTTTCCTTTTTATAAATAATGCCATGGTAATTTGGGTCAAAATTAAGGACCCTGATGATTAGTTTCTAATATTTGTTCTGCATCCCCAAAGGTAAAAAGGGACCTGGTGAGGAAAACAGGTATACAATGAATCGCTCTTCTGTTGACTGAATGAGGTTACTATTATTTCTACAGATTTTATAAAACTTGAACTGCACTTATGTGTTTAATTCTATTATTCCTGACACTTCTGATCAACTTAATGCAATATTAAGACCTGATGATTCTTTGGAAAACTTAGTTCTTATAAATAATGTTCCCTTTTTGACTACACTGTGGAGTGGCACTTAGCTTACATAATTAGTGCAAGTCTACAGTACGAATATCTGTATTATTTGGTCTGATCCAGTATCCTGTTTCTTGTCATGGACCATAGCAGATGCCTAGAGACAGAGCAGAAATGGTATGGACAGGGTGATCCTTTCTCTGATACATCATTTCAGCTTCCAGCAATCCTAGGGAAAGTATTTCTAGAGGAGGTGGCATCTGGATTGTTGCATTAAGCAATATGGATTGAGTTATTATCATCTAAAAATTGCCCAATACTTTGCTATGAAGTAATTTATTCTTTTGGCTGCCATGGTGCCCTGAATAGGTGAATTCCACAGAATAATTGTGCTTTGTGTGTATTGACTTAAACCTGATGCCTGATCATGCAGATGACACATAGTTTTTCTGATATAAGATGTAAGGAAAATGTGTTTCCTATGTATCTTCTCCCCTGCTATCACATCTCCTCACAATTATACCTTTTTTTCAGGCTAAAAAACCAGCAACCTCTGTAGTTTCATCTCTCATTTCGTACCTCTGAGCATCCCATCTCTCTTTCCTGATTGTTTTCTGCACAACTACAGTAAAATGACACATTTTACCCCTCAGCCTCACCTCTTGGCTCACATCTAGTTTTTGGTCCTTGTAGAGGATAAGGCATATGTAATGAAAGTATGATCTCAGCAGCCACTTCTTAAGAATCTGGGAAAAAAAATGAAAATTATCTGAAAAATGTTTAAAAAAATACCCCCTCTTTGTTACACACTATGAAAATACAAATAAAATATGAAGCAAATTACTCCCAAACTTAGTGGCTATGGACACCTGCAAGCTGAGATTACCTGGGGCAACCTGCAGAGCTAGAGGTGTTTGGGTAACCCATAGAACAAAGTGTCAGCGTCTGAGGGCTAAGATCCCCAGGTGCTGAATTTTGGGAAAATTCCCCCTGAAGGTACAGACCAACTCCCCATTAGCAGTCAGCAAGCAGCAGAGATGATCTTTTGCCTGGGGAAACCAGGTTGCCACATACTCTTAACATATATTTTAAAAAGGGCTTTTTTAAGGCTATACACTCATTTTTTAATAAAGCATAAGACTAAGGGATAGGATCTAATTTTCCTAATTATTATGTGAAGATGGGTGGCTTAGTTTCTTGCAACCATTTCTTTGATCAGGAGCCACTGAGACAATTCTAAAAAGACTTTTTCATTGAGTAATTTATTAGAGGATCAGGTTATTTCAGAGGCTTTGAACCCAAAAAGTTACCCCTAAAAGAAAAGCTGATTTTCACAGTTGTGATTATGCTACACAGGACCTAGAGGAAACCCAGGCAAAAGCCAGTAACACAGCATGAATGCAGCCACCCCATTCCAGGGCAGACAAACCCTGAGCAACCTGAATTTGAACTTCTGGTTACCACTTGGCTGTGGAATTATAATCTCAATTTAGTTATTACACTTTTTGTACATAACAAGAAGATATGTTTTGTGTCTTTACAGGCTTTCAGGAAAGACTCTTAAACCAATGCTGAGTTTCCAGGGATACCAGTGAAATTCCTGTTAAGAGTTTTTTGGAGATGAATGACTCAAGGTGCTGTAAGTTTAAGTTATTCATCATCACACAGGTTATTTAGCAGCAAGAGACCAAGACCCAGAAAGCTTTCTGGTGCTTGGTAAGCCTGTAATAAATGTCATGAGATGACAGAGGGTTCCTGAGGCCGGGACCAGGAGCTGATAAGGCAAGAGTTGCATTCCAGCCTCCTATCTCATGTTTACTTCGATCTGATCACTGAGCAGCATTCTTTCCAGTGGAAGGAATAAAGTGCGAATCTCCTTCTTTCCGAAGGACTAGGCTCCATTTCCGGGCAGCACATGAAGGTTTATTTTGTCAGGAGAAATTCCCGTGCAGCACAGCCTGACAAAGAGCTCAGCCACGTGCAATGTGCATTCATGCGCTGCAGTGAGAGGAAATGCTGGTAGAAGGTGCACTACTCTGCAACATGTTAGGGACAGATAATACTGTAATGACAACACAATCAAGTCTGAATGATCTGGGAGCTTTACTGAATTGCAACAGAGCTCTCCAGTTGGGATGATGTGGTGACAGAGGTTGCACAGTCCTCACAGTTCAGAACATTCCCCAGTACCTCAATCTGTGCCAGGCAAACAGCGCAAGTTTTAAACTCTCTGTTTCAAACTCACTGGCCAGGGTCTTCCACTCTGTTGTTTGAATGCAAGAAGAGAAGGCAACTTCTACTGATAGGCAGAAGAAGTCTTGGCCTTATGCAGAATTGTTTTTCTCAGAGCTGTGAGGAAATCCTTGCAAAGGCATCAGCACCCTGGAAAGGTCTGAGGCAAAAGATATGACAGACAGACAGACAGACAGCACCAGCCCCTCAGTGCAGGAGGTGCTGAGTGTCTCAGGACAGCAGTAAGAGGACAGGAGGGCTTTTCACCAGCCCGGAGTCCTGGGATGCACTCTGTGTGTGGTGGTTCCAACTGGTTTGGTTGATCTCACTCTAAGCATGATCTACAGAACCTCTTGCTCAGCTGGGAGGAAATTCTCCTACGCAAAGTTCAGCTTCACCTCCTTTGTGGGACCAGCACTGGAAGAGCTCCTGCTAAATAAGTCCCTGTATCAACTACTGTGTCCCAGCCAAAAAGGAATGATGTTTTGTTTTTGTGAATGCATAAATTTTTACTAGTCTTTGTGGATTTTTGTCAGTTCATCTCTGTGGGAGGGAAGACCTTACTTTTTGTCTGTATTTGAGACTGCAAAGATTGGACTTGATTTCAGCAGGAGCCTGCAGGCTCATGCAACACTGATAATAAATAATTGGGCATATTGGAAAGTGTAAATAACAGCAGTTTTTCTTTCAGGTTCTACAGTGGTATCTGTCAGGCAGGTAGGAGCATTTACAAATATAGAGCATTTTGTCTACAGGTGGGATGCTCTAAAAACAGTGGCAACAGCATATTCCTAATACCCTTTGCAAAAGTCTACAGTATCATCTGTTAAAAAACATCTGGAAAATCCACCTTAAAAAAAACAGACCAATGAAATGGCCTGCCAAGCTGCAGCTTCCCAATCCTTCCATTATAAAGAAATTTGCTTATGGTGCAATTTATGCAGGCTCCATATTCCAGCAAAAATACATCAAGTAGTATCAGGTTACCAGAATCAGTCCTAAAGCAACTGTTTCCTAGAAGGGGAGGATAAAAGAACGAAGCAGCAGCTTGCTTTGCATTCAGTGAGTGGTAGTCACACAGAGCTCTCAGGGAAGCAACAGGAACACGAGAAATGAGGGTGGCTTTTTCTTTTTTTTTTTTTCTTTTATGAAAACCTAATATGGTAACTAAAAGTAAAGGAAACACTCACTTTTCAAAACTGAACCATAATCAATTTTCCAGCAGGGACAATTTTGCCAGCCAGCAGTCTATCTGCTATATCATAACAATGACAACAGTAATATCCCTCCCTCTTATTTGAGAATTTAATTTGAAAAAAATTTTGTTATATCTAAAACACCCTTTTCTGAGGGCTTTGATAGCCAAAAAGTTTTAATCCTCTGTCTGGGGTCAAAGAGGCTTCCTGGAAGAAGATCTAATACTGCAACCTCCCACTCACTACTGATAAGCTTGTGTCCTGTCTTCCAGCAGAAACTCACCATTTCAAAGACATGATTTGAAATAAAAGTAAAGGTTTTCAACTTTTGCTGAAAAGTTTTTTTACTTAGGTTTTACTGTAAGGGAAGCAAATATTAGCAGAAGCCAGTACAGCTGCTATAGAGGGTTGGTTTGTTTTTTATTTTTTTTTAAGAACCTAACAGAGATGCATGAAACAAAACTAAACCACATGTTCAATCACTTGGAGTTAGAATAGTTTCACTAGAATCCACAATCATACATTTATCTGCTGAAAATACCAAATTTTTTACAGGGAACTTTTTCTTACTTTCCCCATTTACCTGAAGCAGAAGCAGCAAGCTCAGATGGAAACTTGAGCCCAAAACATTCCTTATTTCAGAGATTAACCTGATCACTAGAAGAGCACTTTTACACAAAGTGGAAGTGACCTACTTAATTACTGTGACTCATTTCCCTCTTTCTTTAGGCTGGTGTTTTGCTGCCATGCCCGCATTCCGCTCACCCCCAGATGAAAGGGTCATGTTTTGCTGAGCATGTGTGTAGCTTTAAATATGAAGCATTGCAAAATGTGTTTTGGAGAGAAGGGTGAACCTGAAATACCTGGATCTACATAAAACTTCAGCTTCACAGGAGTGTTATTTTGGCAAGCAGTAACTCTGCAATTACACAGCTGGGTATTATACTGTCCTACAGAATAAATCTAGGCAGGCACATGCTTGTTTAGAACATTATAAAAGATTAGATTTGCAGAAGATACTGCCTTGTCTACTTTCTCAGCTGATGTGATCACCTGCTCCCATTACTTGATATTCTTGAGCAGTAAGAACAAGGTGATCCTGAAGAGGTGACACCCATGTGAGGTATTTCACTCCCATACTGGCAACAGCAGTTGAACTTTGAGAGCTGATGCTGCATTATGATTATATGTGAGCAAGAGTGTGACACTGAGCATTTGATCTTTTAAGTTTCTTTTTTGGAAAAAATGAACATCTTGTTTATTCTATCCAAGCTTGCCTGTGACTTTTATTCCTGTAGCCATGAGAGCCAAAACATGCCACATAGTTTCAGAGTACTTCAGAGTAATCCTCTCATGAATAGTCACTATGCATGCAGAGGAAGAGATTAAAAACCAAATAGTTGACTCATGTCAATCTAAGGACTGGCATGCTGCAAACTCATTAAGGAATAACTCTCTGAGCTTCCTACGCACATACTTGTTGCGTGTGACTCTGCCCTTTTTGAGCCTCCCAACCCGCCTCTGTGATTTGCAGCTGGGTACCCTGCTCTTCCCTCACACCCAGACCTCCCACCTGCCTGTATAAACTGCCAGGAACTCACCTGACCAAGTCTCTGTCTTGCCACCACAATCACTGGTGGAGCAGCATCTATTCGGGTGAGCTGTACAGTCACACACCTGTTCTTCTAGCAGACCCAAAGATGGGCCTGGGTTCCCCTTTGTGCAGTTGTCTGTGGCTTAGAGTGGAATGACCAAAATATCTGCACCATTTTCTAACAGTCCTTTCAAAAGCAAAAGAAAAGAAAGGTATTTGTATACTTTTCTCTCTCTTGTCCACCTGGAGACATGGTTTTTAAAAGGTACTAATAGACTCTTTAGTACTTTCCAGATTAAAAATAGGTAAGAACCAAGACTGGGAGCTAGAACAGACTTACAATAACCAGTGGCATTACACGGCATTAAATTGAATTACCTAAGTTTTTGAAAAAGATCTGTATGTCTCCTGCAGTTTGTCACTAAAAGGTGCCCATGAGCAAAGTTACTATCTTATGTTAATATATATTTACCAAGTAATTTCCCACATGCAACTTACCTTTCTAGAAGAGTCTGTGTATGGTATAGATTGAAATTTCTTACAGTGTTTACGATACTGCTACAGAACAACGTACCATATGGTAAGATCCCCTCTCTTTCAGTTTCTCTTTCTGCTGGTGCTTGATGCTTCTTTACCTCTTGCCTCCAGTAGCCCTTTATGAAGAACTTTGTTATTCTGTCTTTCTGTGACAACCACAACAATCTCCTCCATGGGTCAGTTTTTCCAATCATGCTCTCTGCAATTTATAACGTATCAAACATTAAAGTTATATAGAAACAAAACAACAAAGACACCTACCCTAAAAAACTTGGTCAGAGATTTTTCTTTACACAGTGCTCTTTCACCACACACATTCAGTGACAAGCTGGTCTTAAAATTAACTTCCTTTGGTGGTTTATATCCTCTACTGCCCAGCCAGATAATTCCCCTCTTATCAGCCTCTTTCATTCTTCGGCTGAGTTTTTTTAGGTAATGTATAATATAGAAATCTAATTAAGTGGCAATCAAATTAAAATACTTCATCACTGAATACAGTGTGTAAGAGCCTGTGCTGAGGGTGTGAGAACTCAGAGACTGGCAACATACTCAGAAAAGCAGATACACAACCAAGCCTTACTGATGTGGTGAATGATATTTTCTACAGTTTCAAAGATGTTCTCAGAGGAGAATTTGTTGCAATACAGAAAGTTCCTGAGCTGCTAAACTGAGAGGAAGCCTGAAAGAAAAGACCCTTTCTGCCAGGACATAGTGGGCAAGAAGGAATTCAGTTTCCAAATGCTGTCATTTCTGTTTTGTCTCACTTTTAGTTTTATTTTTTAAAGCTATGGGATCTAATTTTTGTTAAAATAAAACTTGGGTTTGAGTTTAAAAGCTCTTTTGCAGTCTTGGGAATGCCCAATTTAAGAAAGAGTTTTAGTTAGATCTGCCTCAATGTTCTAGCCAACTTGGAGTCCCCTCACACCACCTTAAATTGTGAGGAACACACCTGCTTTCAGTAAAGAGTAATAAAAAATAAGCATTTCTAAACGCCACATTTCATCAAATGCCTTGCAATATTGTGAGAGATGCCTGCGTCCTGCCTTCAAAGATCTGCATGGTGTTTTTACATGAAGAAGAGTCACGTGCTTCCTCTAGTGAAACAGAACACATAGTCTGTCTCAAAAGTTTCAGAGTAACCAAGATAGAGTGCTGTACAAAGCACATATCAACATTTTTACCTTCATTTACTTGCATGACCCTTCTTGATTTCCCAGAGGAAATTTGTATCTTGGTTGTGTTACACTGGGGAATCAGAATAAGAAGCATAGGAAAAAGGCAATTGGAAGAGTGAACAGGTGAATCAAATGGCTTACTCAGACAGTTAAAGATGATGGGACTAGGTCTTGTAACACCCTTCTTGCACACAAAGGCAAAGTGATGATTCTTGTTGACCGATACACTGCACAATTCTTCAGTTTGCAAACATGAAGTCATTTGCACTGGGCTCATCACCATGATATGTGACTATCAGACAGACTTTTCTTTTTTACTTGGCAGCAGCATAAACAGTTCAAAGAATGTCAGGGAGTCTTCCATTTGTTAACTGAAAAGAGTATGCCTCTTTAAAGCATACCCATTAAGTCACAGCATAAACACAAAACCAGTTAAGATCGGAAGGGACCTTTGAACCGTTGCATCTCTGTTGCACAAAGCAGGGATAACTTCCAGGGTGCTCAAAGCTTCATCCAGTTAAGTTTGGCAAACCTCAAAGAATGCACTTCAATTCAATCAGGACTTCCCCATTCCCAAGCCAGTCCCCTGACAGGACTACTCATTTCTGAGTATTCATGCTCCAAGGAGACTCTTCTTGAAGATCAAAAGACCTGAAGCTCCTTCACAGTGCTCTGTGGCAGCCTCTCATGGTACTCTGAAGAAGATGAAATCTGCTCTCCTAAAGACCAATATTATTACTCTGCCTTCCTTTCTTTCCTTAGGGGCTTCAATTTTATCATCTCTTGGCCACAGGAACATCAAATTGGAGTGTAAAGGCAGAACATTGAGAATATCAGCTTATTTCATAGAAAAGAATTTCAAGACAATCCTTTATAATGCAACTATGAAACTCATAAAAATGTTAGTGTGATGCAAGGCCAAAATGAGATGCCAGTCAGAGTGACTAGTGGATATCTTCCTATTACTTGTCAGTCTAGTTTTACCCAGCAATGAAATAGTTAGCAACACTAAGCTGTATATTGCTGCATGGTTTAAGTAAAAACAAGCCATTAAGATGAATAGCAAATAACAATAGTTCAGATCCTTTAACATCTTGATCTGCCTGCTTGTGGACACCTTTGTATTGCTTATCTTTGGCGTACACTTTCAAAATCATCCTTACAAACATTTGAGGGCCAGCAGGATGTTTGTGGAACATTAAAGCCAGGGGATAGAGCACAAAGTAGTGTCTTCTGCAGGACAAACTCATCTTGTGCTGCCTGGGAGCCAGCCCAAACTACCCACACAGCATGTGTCCTGATGATTATTCTCTTCTCTTGGGTCATATGCTCCCTTGCTCCTCCCTTCATCTCCTGTGTTTTTTCACAATTGGTTTAAGAGCCCTTTGAACAGATGGAAGAGCAGCAAAGCAACAGTTAGAATGGACGTGGCATTACCTCACTTGTAAAAATAAACACGTGTATATGCTTCTATGTGTACGCACATTCAAGTTTAGTTCAGTGATCCTTGTTTTTCAGCCTTCCCACTCCTGCCTTGTTGACATCCATAAAGAAGTGGCCGTTAACAATAGTTTGGAAACTAGTCAGCATGAATTTATGAATAGAATTTCATTGCTGTGCTATTTTGTCAGTTGTCAGTACTTCATTGTACATGCCATCCATAACATCTCCAAACCAGAATCTGATTGACTGAATATGTTTTGGCTTTAGCTAATAATAACTATTTTGTTTTAGAGACATGAACCATTGCTGCTAAAGTGTGGTTCTAACAAGCAGTTTGAATTTGAGGAAATCAAGGTCTTGGTTTGATCATGGCAGGGAGTTACAGCCAAAACACTTTTAATCGTTTCTTCAATCTGCCGTCTTGGGGCAACCAGGCAAAGAAACCTCTAGAATTTCAAGACACTTTCAATGCACATACCACACGTAAACCAGAATGCAAACACCACGACACAATAACTAAACACATGAGAAATTGCCAATAGCATGGGCATCCTGAAAAATATTGACAGCTCAGCCTTTCATGCTTCCTGTCAAAATAAAAGAAAAGCAGTCTGTCAAGAAGTAGTTTAGTAGACTGCCACCTCCTTATCTGTCCCTCCAGATTTTGGCTGAGGTCTTAAAAGTTACTCAGCCACCTGACTCTCGTTTGAACAGCTGTGAGGGTTTGGGTCTCGGTGTCTTCTGTCAGGGTCGTGCAGATGTCTTTAGAGTTCCTTTTACTCAGGTCTCGTAATTACTATTATATTTATCACAGCAGCATTTAGGTTAGTCAGTGCAATGCTCTACTGAATATACAGATACAGGCTCTCCTCCTTCCCTCATCCAGCCTGACTGACAGTGGTGCTTCTGCTGCACCTTTCCCAAGTCCCACAGTAACCACGGATAGATTGAAATCCCCGACTTTAATGAGGTGTAAGCTGCCCCCACAACCCACCTCTGTCAATGCAACAATTGAGACCTGCTTTGCTCCCAGCAGCTCACAAAGTACTTCATCTCTAGCATCAGCTCTCATCCCGTGCATCACTCGCAGTATAAGATTTCAGATCTGTTATTGTAATACGATCCTTTTAGCAATTGCTATTGCTTTTGAAACCAACTTTTTCTGCACTCAAAGGCCTCTAAGCTCCCATAATATTCAGGCTGGTGCTTGCACACTAAACTCTGCTTGCTAACAGACATCTCAGAAAACTATCTGGCTGCACATCAGGCTGATGCAAAATAGTGAAAATAGAAAAGGAGAGAGGCAAACTGCATTGTCTTCCCCAATTAAAAAAAAATCCCTCTGTTCTAAATTAATGATGAGCAGTTTGATTCCCCGCATACTTGTGTAGCATCATGTCTATTCAAAAGCTCTTTCTTATCACAACCCAGGGTAAAATGCTGATCTTGCACAGCAGTTCTGAAAACAGAAGGCAGAGAGTTTAAATATATATTTGAAACACATTTATTACACTATTACAGTTGCTGTTGCATGAATTTAAAGTATGAGGGAGGTACAATAACTCCACTCCCTGAGCACTTGAATCTCACTTTATAGTTCAAGAGAGCAGAGGAACAAGGGTTTACGCAGAGCCCTTCCGTCTTTCAGCCCTTTCCCCAGGTTCTCTTGAGCCTGGTGGTCAGTTTCAATCACGTTTAAGAGATCAGCAGCCTCTTAAAACTAATTTCACAGCAATCCGTAGGGGAAGAGGAAAGTCAAAAAGAGAGACGCCAAACTAGTGCACTCCATTTCCCAAGGAAGAAGCAAGCAGAAGCCAGCTCTTACCTAACCTCTTGTTCACCTACTAGGTAAAAGTGGTAAATAGTGAAAATATGAGGAAATATTTGAGTCGAGGAGCAGGATAAAGTGAAGTTACCACTATAAGGGACAATGCTGAGGACATAGCATGGAGCAGAGGCTTAAAAGAACCAAAAAAGAAATCATTCTGGGGACACAGGAAGAGTCGGGGGATATTTGAGTTATGGGGAAGTCTTAAGAGGGCAAGAAGAAGATAGGGTTATTTTGGTGAAGACCATAAGAGACAGGGGTTGCATACATATGGAAAATCAGAGCTCCATATTTATGACTCTACAGGTCAGTATGGAGTGTCCTAACATGTATGGAGGTTACTTTTATGAGATCCAGAGCTACGCATAGAAAGGATTCATTTGTTCACTCATGGCATTTCGCCATGTTAGAAATGGGACTGATTTCAAAGCTAGACCTAAATGTATGACTGTAGTAATAGAGGGGCTTGGCCTTGATATTGCTTTCAACCAGACCAAATGGCCTGAGCTGCAGTTCTCCACCCCACCACACTGCATTGTCCAACCTAAATTGACCACATGGCCTACCAGCTACTTTGTGACAAGGGGGACTCTTATCCAGGCCCTTTTGACTATTTTTATGCTCCTGTAAACCTAAATGCTGGTCCCACTAGCATGGTACCACAGGGGCCAGCTGCTCCCTAGAGCAAGGTGAAGCAGGACGCAGTGGGAACCCAGGACCGGCAGGACTCAACCTCCCCAGCCAGAACCAGTCCATAGAATCTGAATAAAGTGAGCAGGACAAACCTGGAGACAGCATCCAGAACTAGCCAAGAGCACAGATCATGAGGTAATACCCAGTGATGAAACAGCTCTGAGGTCAGGCTGGAAATTCACTCTGCAGGTCAGGGTTAAGACCAGGTCTAGTGATGGCCAGGAAGGTCCAACAACCACACTGGACTAAACCGGGATGTCAATTTGCAGCTTGGTGTCAGAATCAACAAGGCCCATAAAGAAACAAAGGTATGGGCACACACAGGGACAAACTGGAGAGCAGCTCAGTCAAGAAACTGAAAATGAGCTGAAAATGGGGCTTTTTGGCCCTCTGGGGGTGTGTGTGGCTGGAGGCCCCAGCTGAGGCGGATGGAGGCTCAGTGATCAGTGCACTCAGGGGCCAGGCATATTCAAACTTGATGAAGAAGATGGGGCTGGCTCAAAATGATGGTATGGGTTATTTGAATCTACTCAGCAGCTACGAAGAGCCTGTGACAATACCCCAGAAACAACAAATACATACTTTACTCTGGCCCAGAGGCTGGTGTGGCTAGGCTGAAAACATGCACTGAGGATGCCTTGCTGCAGGGGTGGGAGTTGCATTCTCTTGCTCTTTCTGTTGTCTTTGCATTTCCCCAAAAAAAATATATGGGGAAAAGCAGGCCTAGCATCTTGTTAGTTTTAAGACTTCCTTAGTCCTATCTGAGTCTTAACTGAGAAAAAATTAAAACAAAGGAGCCAACTTCAAAGGGCCACTATGCTGAAAACACATACAACAAACACATGCACCCACTTTTTATTGAACTTAGAGCTACAAATATACATCCTATGTGAGGGAAAACAGACACATGTCTCTTCTTGGGACTGCTTTTCTACTGCAATTAATTTTGGTGTCTTTTATCATGAAAGGTTATGATTACACTAGTAGTGTGAGAGTCATTATGCCAACCAGTTGATGATATGAAAGCAACTATGTTATAGCTTTTGCTAGGCCACCGAACATTCCTGGTGTTGGCTCCAGAAACGTGAGAAAAGTCAGGTTGAGCTGAATTGCTGATTCTTTTATTAAAACTACCATGCCTTCTTGTCAGCCAAAGTCAGTGCTCAGCAGAGTGTTCACCATCTGCCCTCTGTAAAATACTCATAAATGTTACAATCAATATAAATTTTGGGATGTGTGGGCAGTGCTGGAAGGTAAAAATATTCTTTCTTTGCCAGATATATGTTAATTGATTGTTTCATTTTGCACATACGGGACAGTAAAATGTATTTGTTTTCTTGCCAATAAAGGAACATTTTCCTAACTCTTCTTAGTCACAAGGTATGTACAAAAGGAGAAGGCTCTGATGTTTCCTGTTGGGTTTATGGTTTACATTACAATTCATACACAAATGCTTTTTGGCATCTAAATCCTGAGCTAGAAGTATTTTTAAAATTATGTCCTGAAATAGGAACTTCAGAACACTGTGTCGGCATCTGGCAGATATCTCAAGAGTGTCATGAACTATTACTACTTGAGGAACTTGGCAGGCGCTCCATGAGCCTTGTGTACCTTATAAGAGTGTAGGAGTGCACTAACTGCTTAATTGTTGAACATCTCCATAACTAGTCTCTGTAATGAGCATATGTCCACCCACCAACCTCAAAAATACAGGGTGGTATGTCCAGATTTCACAGGATATATCTGACTCCCTGAGCAATGAAGGCTGCTCAAATATGAGCGACCGCAGCCCACTATTTTATAAGAGCAAGCATTTCCTTGGGGCAAACCTTGAATCACTAATCAGTCTCACTGCTTCAAGAACTTGGCATGTGTGTTTCTATCCCCATGTGTTTTACAAAGTGCTGATATGCATACTAAGGCTGAAAGCATTTTATAAAGTGTTTGGGATCTCACGTACAATAGTGTTTCCTGGTAGGAGAGCGCAGGAAGCATTGCTGGGGCCCTAGGTGAGACAGTGGTGAAGCCAATGTTTCCCTGGTGGTGACCACCATTCTTGCTCCAGTATTAAAAAGAAAACCACTCCTGGTAAAAAGTGACACCATGCTAGGACTTTGCTACACTCTAATTGACATTGCAGCCTTGCTTTATGACTGCTCAAGAGCAGTAGCAGCTGTGTTTGTAGACCAAAGTTTGCCTGGAAAGCAGGTTTCAAATATGACTGCTTAGCGAGGCCTTTGCAGAGGTCTTTTGGTGGGAGTTTTATAAGTCCTTCAGAATATCTCTGGCCTGCAAACATGCTCTGGACAGACATTTGCTGCTTTAAGAAGACACACATGTACCATATGTTTAATGGTACATGGTTTAATTACCCTATGGTTAATGACAAGACAAGACTTTTGCCATTTTTGAGGGTCTTCATGGAAAAAGTTGCATAAGTTTACACAAAAACATTAATATTTTTTCATGATTTACTTATAATTCTGGCACAGAAACTACATAGCTCCAGCACAAAAAACAATGGCTTTGGCACTGTCTGAGGCAAGGAACTGAGGGCTGGAAACCCAGGCGAGCAGCAGCACCAGAGACCCAGGAAGAGGAGTCGAGGCAGATCACCACTTTCAGCCTGGGCATGTATGCCACAGTGAAGTATAGGATGGCTTTTCCCAGATGCCTCAGTGACACTTGATTCCTTTGTCTCCTGTTTTCTTAACAGAGCAGAAAAATCCCCTAAACTGGGAAGACTATGAAGAGAAGTGCGAAGATCAAAGTACAGACGATGGCGTAAGTCAGTCCCACCTCCTGCACAGAGCAGGAGAGCAGTACAAAACCAGAGTGTCAGAGAGGTAGGGCCCGAAGTGAGAGGCAGGGGCTCCTTTCAATCCTGTGTTATATGGGCTTATTTAAGACACCAGCTCTCCTGAGGCTGAGCGCTTTGTCTAACTCATCCTCTCCAACAGGCCCTGGTATCTGCCCTGGGGCTGTCCAATTTTTACAGTAGTTGAAATGAACCAGAATGCTCCTAGTGTCTGTCTCTGGGATTAAGCTTCCACGGCCAGGCAGGAGGACTTCTCCCCTGCAAGCCCTTGGCTCTGGCATTTATTGCTTCTTGTCACACAGTTTAAACAGTTGTAGAATGTGTCACAATACAAAACTTTTAACTCTGGCCTTTATTTAATTTGACACTGGGTGAGGGCTTTATTGTACATCTTTCTTTAGCAGATAAAAATATGTTCAGTCTATATTAATTTTTTTTTCTGTACTAATGGCTGGCATTGATTGGTTTCAGGGTTTTTCACTATAAATATTAAAATAAACAAACCAAGGTCCCAAGTGGTGGTCAGGGATTTTGCCAGACCATGGGAAGTAGTGGGCCCCGAGAGGCTCTGAAAACACCCAGAGAAATACACTGCAGAAGATCTGCACCAAGGAGGGATAATAATCTGTTCCAGAAGCTAGAAAATATTTTCCAGGAGACATGGCAATTGCGGCTTGAGATGGAGAAATTGAGAAAGAGAGCGATGGATAGAGAGAAACCACCCTTTTTTCCAGGAAAAATGGAGAAGTCTGAGAAAAGACAAGCCCCTGCTGTTGCAGGGTACTTATCCACAAGTAGAAATTCTGTTTGCATTGACAGAGATGCAGAGATGGTTCCTCACCCACCTGTGGAGTTCAGACAGGCAAAAGCTGGAGGAAGTCTTTGTTTACAAGAGATGACAAATAAGGCTGGTAGATAAGAATTAAAAAATTCAAACTTACCTGTACCAGGTAAGTCTTAGACCCAAAAAATGAGGGATAGAGAGGTCAATAACTCATCTGGTCTGAGTTTCCTGAAGCCAGCTGAGTTTCAGTCCTTGGGATGGGCCATTAGGTTTTGGACAGTCTGTCTCATAAGGAGCCCAGTAATTTGACTAACAGAAGCTCATCATTTAGAAATGCCTGGAACTTTAATGTGATGATAGCTTGACATGAAGAACCAACCACTTTTTTTGGTAATTTGTTTTAATGCTTAGTCTCATTGTTAAACATTTCTGATTACTGTCTCGTTTGAATTTGCCAGGCTTCTACTTTCAACAATTGACTTTTGTTGCACATTTCTCTACTAGATTAAGAGCTCCTTCATCCATGACACTTTCTGCCAGGAGGGAAACATCCTCTATAATCAAGTAATTTCTCATTTTTTGTAAGTCTTGATTCATCTTGACAGCCAGAGTTCTCCAAGTCTTTGCTATGGTCTTTTTCACTAGACCTTGCAAAATTCTTGGGCTGTTTTCCACACCCATGCCAATATTTCAACAACATTCTAACACTGTGGGCATTGAAGCAGTCTCCCTAGTACTGTAGAGAGGAATAAAAACACGTCTGCTCAAACTGGATTGGGGTAGTAAACTCTTCTGTTGCTGTGATTTTTCAATTGCTATCAGAAGCTGACCTAGATTCCAGTCACTAATGAGGTCCCACTCTCTTAGGTGCTTTGATGTTGTCTCTTGCTCACATGCTTAAAGTCATACTGATAACTTGACTTGGTTTCAAAGGTTGAATCATCAAGGACATTTGTGAAGTTTTCAGCCCTTCTTACAGCAGAGATCAGTCATTCATCTCTCACCTGAACAGTTCCTTGCCAATGTGGCAAGATCAATTCTGTCTCTGTTTTAATCGTGACCTACTGCTGGTGACTGAGACACTCTAGTCAAACTGCAATCTAACTTCTGGTTGGCTCAGCCTGGTTATAGTTAAGCAGCATTGAATAACCTGCTACATATGGATGGCTATCTGAAGGGAACCAGCTAATGAACTCTTTGAAATGGATTCAAGCACTGTGTTAATCCCCTTGGAAGAAACCACAAGGACACTGTGTATTATTAGTTTATTACAAGAAATCTATCTTGTAAACCAGTGTAGACTTCTAGTGACTGTGTTCCCATCTAATTTCATTAACAATTCATTTTTGTGCTGCCTGGGATCCCTTGTCAGACAGACTAAGCTGAAATGCTGTCAAGTGTGCTGGTGACCTACTGCAACATTGGCTGAACCCTCTGTATTGTTCTAGTGTCCTTCTGGTGTTTGGGGATTCACTAAAAATGAGTATTTCTAGGCCAGGATCTTCTACATCATCCCTGTAGGTCTCTCGACTGCAAGTTGCCTAGGTCTGCTGATTTTCAAAATGTTTATTCTGAGTCAGTGTGTTTTAATATAGTCCTGCCTTATGAGTGGCAAGAAGGCATTCATGCTCATTAGCCTTCTGACTTCCAAATACAGATGCGGATGGAAAAAGTCTATCTTTTCTATGTGGCCGTTGATCATTTTATAATTTTTATCTATCAAAGGGCCATTTACTTCTTGCACCCTTGCAAAGTAGTCATATTGTTGCTTATGACACAAACAAGGCTGCCCTGTTCTTAGCTGTCTTCATCTTCTTTTGTATCTTCCATGTTACCAAACCCCCAAACTTTTCTCTTTCTCTTATTGATGCATACTTGATTTCACTTGAATATTGCTGGTGAATGGAGACAGTTTTCTGAGACATTAAAATATTCATTCAGGGTGTTTTGTGATGTGTTTTGAATTTCACTAAATTTTGAAAACTTAAATGACAGTGAATGTTGCAACTGGTAGGATCAGCTTTTGGTCCTAGATTACTTCCTTTTAACTTAAGCTTTCTTTCTGTCTTCAATTTTACCAAATTACTAAATCAGTTTTATATGAATGTTGAATACATTTGTCTCCAAGTTAATAATGATTAGTCTTCTGCCTACATTTTTATTCCCAACTCCTTTCAGTTCCAGGAAATATTTTTCATGAAAATATGTCTACAGCTCATCAGCAGTGTCTTCATTTGCCCCTACCGACAGTCATGCTGCTACAGGCAGGCTACTGTCAAATTTCAGTCCAGTGACTAATTATCTTTATCTAGTATAAAGAAACTGAAAGATTTATCTCTATGGGCACAGTACCCTTTTGTTAGAAATTCTTTTCAGAGAAGGATTATCTTGTAAGGAAATCTTACCTCTCCAGATTTTTTTAAAAAATAAAGCAATTAATCATATCTGCTCCTCCTTAACTCTCACAAGTTCTTCATCTGTGGCTTGTGCTGGAAAAATGAGCAAAATGGGAGGAGGGATAGAGGCAGACAGATGGAGTAAGACTGACTAAGAGGTAGAAATAACAGTGAACTGAGGGCAATGAAAAGAGACTTCAGGGTCCTTGGACAGTTGGTAGAGGGATCACGAGCACAGGTGGTGATTTTCTTGATTCTTCTGATAATGAGGAATAACATTGACAGGAATAGGCAGATCCATCAGGTCAGTAAGTGGCTCTGAGGTTGGTGAAGTCAAAAAAAGTTTGGGTTTGCTGACCATGGGATGATCCACTCAACACCTCATCTACTGCCACCTGGTGGGATGCACCTGTCTCAGAAGGGAAAAAGAGTTCTAGAGTGGGAGCTAGAAGAGCTTGTTGACAGAGCTTTAAACTAGCTTGAAAGGGGGAAGGGACAAAACCAGACTCACCAGCAATGAGTGATGGGAGGATATGCCAAAACTTGAGAAAACCAGCATTCGTGGAACCACTCAATCTGCCTCATGAGGTGTTGTCTACAGTGTACCACACCTGAAATGTTTCTACACCAATGCATGCAGCATGAGGAACAAACGAGAGAATCTTGAAGCTTTGCCCCAGTCTCAGAGATTTGACACCACTGGCATAAATAAAACCTGGTGGGATGAGTCCTATGACTGGAGTGTCCTGCTGGATGCTTACAGGCTCTTCAGGAGCAATAGGCAGGGCAGAAGAGGTAGAGGGGTGACACTGTATGTAATAGAAGCCTTAGAATGTATGGAGCTCACAGCTGGCAGTGGCACAGTTTAGAGCCTCTGGGTGAGAATCAAGGAGGGGAACAAATAATGTGGATGTCACTGTGGAAGTCTACTATAGACCTCCCAACCAGGACAATGACATCAATGAATTATTCTTTTAGGAACTAAGGGACATTTCCAAGTCAACTGCCCTTGTCCTTACGTGGGACTTCAGCTTGCCAGAAACCAACCAGGAGCATCACAGAGATGGCACAGCCCAGGCCAGAAGATTCCTAAAATACCTGGATAACAATTTACGGAACTGGTCCAAAGGGAATTGACTCAGAAAGATGTCCTTTATCTGCTGCTTGTCAACAGAGTAGATCTCATGAGCAAAGTGGAGATTGGTGGTTGTCTTGGCCACAGGTACCATGAAGCGATTGAGTTTAAATTCTCTGTTGTCAGAAAGAAAAGTGCCAGCAAAACCTCAGCTCTGGACATGAGGAGACCAGACTTCAAGCTGCTCAGGGAATTGGTAAGTACGGTCTCCTGGAAAGATGTTTTTGCAGGTGCTGAGGTCCATCAGTGCTGGTCACTTTTCAAACATCACCTCCTAAGAACACAGGAGGAGGAAATTCCCAAATGTCTGAATTCAAGCAGGAGAGGCAGAAGGCTAGCTTAGTAGAGCAGGGATCTTCTCTTGGAAATAAGGCAAAAAAGGAGGGTGTATGCCCAGTGGAAACAAGGTCAAATGACATGGGAAGAGTACAGAGTGCTTGCCACTGTAGGGAGAAAATTCATGCAGCAAAGCTCAGCTGGAGTTGAAGCTGAACAGAAATGCGGGGGACAATAAAAAGAGCTTTTTCAATATTTTAATGGCAATAAGCAGTTTTCGTCTGTATACAATCATCAGCTTGTTACAGCAAGGGAAAGTGCTGGATTCTGCACCTGGGATGGGGCAACCCCAGATGTTCATATAGACTGGGGAATGAGATGCTGAAAAGCAGTGCACTGAAAAGGGACCTGAGGATCCTTGTTGACAGCAACTTGAACATGAGTCAGCAGTGCCCTGGCAGCCAGGAGGGCCAACCCTGTCCTGGAGGGCATCAGGCACAGCATCACCAGCTGATTGAGGGAGGGGATTGTCTCAATCTGCTCTGCACTGGGGCGGCCTCACCTTGAATATTGTCAGCAGTTTTGGGTGCCACAATGTAAGAAATAAATTGAGCTCTTAGAAAGCATCCAAAGGAGGGCAACAAAGATGGTGAAGGGCCTTGAGGGGAAGGCATATATGAGGAGCAGCTGAGGTAATTTGTTCTGTTCAGCCTGGAGAAGGGGAGACTGAGGGGAGACCTCAATGCAGTTACAACTTCCTTGTGAGGGGATGAGGAGGGGCAGGCACTGATCTCTGCTCTGTGGTGACCAGTGACAGGATCTGAGGGAATAGCGTGATGTGTCAGGGGAGATTTAGGTTGGATATCAGAAAAAGGTTCTTCACCCAGAGGGTGGTTGGGCACTGGAACAGGCTCCTCAGGGAAGTGGTCACAGCATCAAGCCTGACAGAGTTCAAGAAGTGTTTGGATGATACTCTCAGGCACATGGTGTGACTTGTGGGGATGGGCTGTGTAGGGCCAGGAGTTGGACTCAATTATCTATGAGTCCCTTGCAACTCAGCCTATTCTGTGATTCTACTTTTGGTTTTGTGTTTCCTGTAACAAAGTACTCTTATCAGAATGGGGAGAGCTTAAAAAAAAGTTGCTGTTTACTTGTGTCTGAGTTTTAAGCCCCCATTCTTGAAAGCAAAAGAAATAGAAAATATGTTGTTGTTTTTTTTTTTCTTTGTGTAAATAGAGCTGTTCTGTGATGCCTCTGGCTAAATAGTTTTCTTTGTTGCAGTTGAAATTGAACATAATATTGTCTCCTGTACCTTGCATATCAGTACTTTTTCTACCATGGTGATGATAGTTAGGGAGTTGTTAAATTCAAAAACAGGAATGTAATTGGATAAATAAACCTATGAGATCCCAACCCATAGAGAATTGGTATCCAGGTATTCAGCCAACTCAAACCGCAAAGATTTATGTAAGAAAAGGACTTGTCTTTCTTGTTCTGTGCCAGGCCCCTCAGAAATTATATTCCAATACAAAACTCTTCATTCACCAATGCCATGCACAAGAACAGCTCTTGCAAAACTCTTGAGCAGTACTGAGCTCAGTAACAAGCATAAGCTTGAGTCGTTTGGGGCAGGTTTAACTGGAGACAGAAAAACAGAAGTGGGTAAGCAGAAGGAAAGGGAAGGGAGACAGGACAAAAGGCAGATTTAGGTACAAGATAGCTGAAAGTAAAGAGCCTGTATCAAAGCCAAAGCAACAAATAACCTTAAATCCCAGCACAAGGCCATCTTCAAAGGAGGGGACTGCATCCTGCACAATTGCTGACTAATGGTTCATGCTGAAAAGTTCAGAGAAAAACACTTAAATACTCACACCCAGACAGCCCTTTGGTTGACAGGACTCCACAAAGGAGGAATCAAAGTCAGGAATCCCAAAGCAGGTGTACATTTGCATTCTTCCCCCAGCCTCCTTCCTAAATCCTGAAGGCAGCAGGTTGGATAATCAGGTGATACCAGAGAATGCCATCTGAGACTGTTTTATTGCTGGAAAACTAAACGGTATTTTGAAGCAAAGATCTGGCTAGCCAAAATTGGAGGTAATGAGGAGTCTTGTCAGAGCCAATGAAATCCTGTCACAATCCCTTATGCCAAGTCTTTTGCACTTCCAAAGTAATCACAGAGCTGTATCCGTAAACACACATAGAGTGTCTGCAGGGCCTTGGAGCAGGAATAAGGAAGGAAGGGAAAGTCATTTATTGTGGGATCAACAGTGTTTGCTGTCTGGCAGATATGGTCTAAAACATGCCTGGAATTGAGAAATGTATCTATTGTGCCTTTGTTTGTTTTAAGAAGCATTTGCCAAAGGAGATGCCACATTACCAGGAAATAACTTTTTGACGTGATACCATATTTTCTGCAGGGTTGTTCTGGACAAATGACTGGACTGAAAGCCTAGCTCCATGAAAACAATCAAGATCAGGCCTCCGATACAAGGGAGCTGTTTTCCATAGACACAGGCTGCTTTGTAAAAGTATTTAGGAAGGCACAGTAAGCATAAGTGACACTAGAGAGACTGGTGCCCTGAATGTCCACCCTATTTTGTTAAGCTTGTCTCAGCATAAAGCTCTTCATTATATCTCAACATAAAGCAAATGTGAGAACAGCCACTCTCTCTCCTTATTTCACATGAAGCTGCTCTCTGAGCTAGATCCCAGGCACAGGGTGGTCCCAGCAAGACCCCATGAGAAGGTCTCTCCATGCTGCATTGTGGCTGGAATTTGGCCCATTCAGCAGGGGGATAAGAAAAACGGGCAGGTGCACAGTCACACTTTTGCTCGGTGTTTTAATTTGGCTGGTCTCTCAGAAGGGTAAACAATCACTGGCCAAGATAAGCATGGAGAGAAGAAACATGCCAATGGGCATGTGGATATCTCTAGGCTGCCTACAAAGGCAGGCAGCGTAACCACCTTCAATATCAGATTTGTCTACTTCCACCTTGTCTGGGTGAGCTGGCGAGCTCTGGCTGTACTTGTAGAGACAGTCCCACAATGGGCATGTGGATGGGATCCACACAGTGTTCTTTGTGGAGTGACTGCCTCATGGGCACCACATCAGCTTCCTCCCATGTGTGCTGTGGCTGAATCTCAAAGAGACTATGACTGCCCTCATTCACTGGCCAAATCCAGACATTCCTATGGGAACGTGGTTCACCTGCAAGCTACCATCCACAGGGAAATAAAGATGCTTGCACTGAAAAGGAGTGAAAAAGATGTCTGTTCTTTAAGGATAAAATACTGACTCTTGTTGGCAAAGTATGGGTAAAAAGACTATGTTTTGAAGAAAGCAAGGCTCACTGCTTTGCAAAATGTTAGGAGAGTATCTCTTGCTAACAATTTTCATAGGATCCATTTGGGGAACATCTATCACATTTTCAGTAGGTTGGTAAAGATGTACATATCCAGCATAGAGGTTGGTTCTGACACAGTTTCCTTCTCACAGCTCAGTTATGATGTGGGAAAAAAACCCCTAAAAATCTCTTTTCAAGATTAGTGCATTCATGATGTCCATCAGGGGGGCAACAAGGGGAAAGCTTTAAGGATGGGGATTTAACTGGCATATGCTAACAGTGAGAATAACTGTGGTTGTATATCTTTTGTGTCTTTCACATTTTGTTTGCAGTGAAAGAAGAGCTATTTGAGTGCTTTCTTGTGTTTCACAATAACTTCAACCAGAAGGAGATAGATTTGACCTGCCTCATCAGGAGTCAGCTATTTCTGAAAATGTTGTTTGGCTAGTTTGTTCCAGTGGCTTATTTGGCTTGTTATAAAAAACGAGCATTTACGCATAAACTTGGCAAATGTCAATTGCTTCCATTCTGGTCTGGGAGGTTTTATTGCACTCTTGAGAAGAGTGGCAGTTGGGTGAAAAAGGCCTTTTAAGTCTCATTGGCAGCACAGGAGGGGCTAAATTTGCCATTACAAAGAGCAGCAATTTTCATGATTCTTAGAAGATTTGTCACTCAGTCTGGCAGGCATGTCCAAGAAGCCCTACTGGGATATTATTTTCAAACTCTGAGATAACAGCTTTGAGGTGACAGCAAGTGCCTGCTGGTATGGAGTATCAACCAGGACTGTGTGGTGGGAGTGACGTAGGTTGGGCAGGTACAGCAGGTCATATGCAGCTGCAAATACCAGAGGAGACAAGGTGCAGACACTGCAGTATGAGTGACAAAAGTGTACACCGCCCATGCTGGGAGGGACATACACCTCCATCTGCTCAACAGAGAGTTCAGCTGCATATGACCATGGGCTTATATCAGTCTGTCTCCCTTGCTAATTAGGTTTTTCTGGACTAAACCTGGTGCTGTCAGGCAGAGTCCCTGAAGCAACAGAGGGAAAAGCTTCAATGGGCATTAGAAGTTTGCTTTCCACCATTGTGCATGGTGAGATTTTTTCCCTGATCTAACAACTCAGCAAACATAAAGCAAATGAGCAGATGAAATACAGTGAATTTCCTAGACCAGCTAGAAATGAAATACAAGTAGTGGTGTCTGTGGGACAGGAAGCAGCCCTCTGTTGTAGCAGCTCCTGCAACTTGGTTAGCATTTGGAAGGCTCCAGTACAACCCCTGCTCTGTCACACCAGGTTTTATGGGCGTGTCTGAAATGTCCTAACCTTCATAGCAGAGAAGAGCTCACAGGCCAGATCCCAGCCCTAGGACTGCTTCTAACTTCCAGCAATTTCTTGTTGATGGAAGGAAAGGGAATAGGAGCCAGAGCAGCAATACAAACCATTGTGACTCTGAGAATGAGGAAAATGTGCCCACAACAATGGTAAAAAAAATATTATGGATGCCAGCATCAACTGTAAGTATAAAAGTTTTCTAGTGGCACAAATTTGTTACTCGTCTAGGATAAGTATGCCACAATAAAATATAGCGATAAGAAATTACTGACTGAATTGCTCAAGATAGCACAGAGAGAAGGGGGAAGGCAAGAGAGGTAACGTTAATAAATCATTGTCCTGTCCAGTGGGCTTCCATAGAGAAGGGCAATTACGAAGGCATACCACTGTCCCACTTCCAAAGTTTAACATTCCTGTTTGATATCTGATCTAGCAAACAGTGTTAGGAGGTATCCAAGCAGCATGCACAGCACTTTAAATGATTAAGGGAGCAAAGTGCTTGGACACGTTGGCATTCTAGGCCATAGCTCTCCAGCAATTAAAGACATACATACATACATACCTACACACGGGTCTCCTTAGATTTTTATTGATATGACTCAAACTTGTTTTCCCTGAGAAGGGAAAACCACATTCCAGGCTCAGTGTTAATGATGTGAAGTCTGAGGCTGCTGCACCCCAGAAACAAGCGAGCTTATGCTGCCAAAATCAGAAGCTGACTCCACTTCTTTCATTTCTAAAACGATGGTGGTGCTCTGACTGGACTCTAGCTCTCCACATCTAAAGAAAGGTCACTGAAATGTTGGCAAGATTGAGTGGGCAGTTCAGAAACCGTCACCTCCTCACCCTCCACAAATAACAGGCTGATTGGCTCCAAATCCAGGACTCTAATCCCACAGGACAGATTCCATCCTAGACATACTTTGTGTCCAACTCATGAATGTAATGCCGACCCTTGAAAATAAACCACAAGGCTACGAGCTTTCTTCAGCACAAAATTGCAAACACTTCAGTTTCTGCATTGGCACGTCTCCACTCCTGTTTCCCATGATCATGGGAGGGCTGACCATGAATTAGTGAAACAAAAATATTTCACATGGTTGCATGTTTGTCCATTATAATTCTTGTAGCCACCTTCCTCAATGGTTCCAGTAACCTCTGATAAATTGGAGAACACTGTGCCAAGGGTCAGAGCATTAACACTTACCTGGGAAGCTTCTCACTGACCTTGGGTATGAGCTTGGCACCCTACCTTGACTCTGAATTCCAGTTATAAAATAGGGATAACAAGATTGATCTGTCTCACTTGGGAGTGCCTTTCTGTGTGTGTGCATGTGAATGTAAGGTTAAGGTCTGCAAATGAGATGAAAAATACAGAAGCAACACTGGAGTTAGTATCTTCTAGTATTGTACACTGGGAAGTGAGAAAAGAGTTAGATGGACTAATTGAGGTAGATTTTTATAAATATCTACTGGACAGAGAGTCCAACTGAGTGCAGAGCCAAGTATGAACTTAGAGCTGAAACACCACTTTGGCTTGCCTGACCTTTAGACTTGCACCTTTATTTATGGTTTGATCAAGGTTTAATCACTTGAAAGAAGAGGGAAGTGGCACTTGGAATAGCTCTAGCAGTGACTGGGGAAGAATAAAAGCTTGTCAGGGAAAGGTACTTACTCTGTGCAATTTTCTTTTGCTTTTGAATGTTTCAACTTTCCATGTTAGTTCTGGGTCATTTATCAAACCTCTTTTGGGTTCAAAATGAATTTACAGAGCAGAGAGAGCTTACAGAAACTGGTGGCATGTCTATATTTTAGGTCAAAAGCTCTGCTGTTTTCACTCTGTTTGGTCAATAGCATGGTCTTCCCCTTGCTGTTGTGTTCTGCCAGGGAACCTGGAGTGGAATTATGCAGATGGATAGTCAGGGTTTCAGCCTTCTAATGAACTAGTTAAAGCTGATAAATGCCTTTCATAGTACCTCACATCAGCTTGGGTTATCAAATTCATAGGCTAAAATTTCTCATTTGCTCTCTGACCATTTAATCCAGGTGTTATATCTTTCCTATGGCTTTTGGGGAGAACCCACAGAAAAGCTTTCTTCCTGCAGAAAGATCCACTGATCTACCTGACCTATATTGATTTCTCTTAGCATATCTTTTGTGGATATGTCAGTCTTTCAGTACAAGAAATCATAGGACTGATTTTGCTGCTACTGACACAAATGTTGGTGATTTGTAACTCCAGGGACTGCATGGAGCTACAAGGATGAGTGCCAGGCCCCAAAAAGAATTCAAATCTTCACCTTCCTTCAGCTGCCAGGTGTCCTGACAGCATTACCTCCTTCTTTTGTGTAGTATTTGCCCTGCAAGTTTATGATGGTCCTCTTCTCAGTAGTTATTGTCTCATTGACCTTAATTTTCTGGCATTCAGAAGAGAGACACTTCCATTTTCAGCAGAGAAAAATACACTGGATCAAGGCAAGAGGAGGTCAGTAACTTGCCATCTTTACCCTCTCAACTTTCCTCTCATCCTCCTTGAAGAAGTTCTAGTAGCAAACACATCCACATCTACCTGGATGGTTTGTGATGTGATGTTCCAGCAGGGAGACTTCCAGAAATCAACTTACACAATTTACACAAAGAAGATCACAAATCACATTAGCACCCTGTCACCTCTGAGCTATAGCAGCGGTTTTGCAAATCTGATTCTTTGCTCATCTCCAATTTATTTGCCACATGTCTTAAGTAGCTTTTTGTTACAAGCAGGTGTGAAAGACTTTTGAACAATCCATGGCAAAGTCCACCAATCCAAGTGGATTTGACTACATTCCATTCAGGAGGTTGAGGAACATTATGGTTTGAGGGACAAGGTCTTATCCATATCAGCAAGAACCAAGGATAGAGATCAGTGGAACAGAATGTCAATAGAGCCTCCATCTCCATTGCATTTTCACCCACTGACAACTGTGTCAGCACTGGCTGGGACTTTTGGCTGGGCTATCATGGGGAAGTGCTGACATGCAGCACCTGAATGGAAAGGATTCATGATCCTAGAGACAAAACCATGGGTACAGTGTCTCGTATCCAAACAGGATATGGAGTCTAATTCAAAGCAACCTCAAAATATGAACTGTCCAGGTCAAACCTTAGTCCAGTGTACACATGTGCATACATCCACACACTGCTAATAAAATAGAATTAGTTCTCACATAAAACACTACGCTGAAAAAACACCCCTTCGTTATGCTTAGGTTCAGAATGTTAAAAACTCCCTGGAAGACTTGACTGTGGCTAGCCTACTGTTCAAGATCAGTTATCCTGTCATTGGCTGTTTATTTCTCTCATGTATAGTGGCACCACTGCTGCCACTGTGAGGTGCACACTGCATTCAGTAGATGAAGACCTCTTTTATGCTACTGTAAATTGTGGATGTTCTGTGCTTGGGAACTCACTTGTTAGAATACACTGCTGAGCCCTATCCACTGAATGCCCTAACAGAACTACTGTATTTTAGCAGAAGGCAAACCATTCAAGCTTGAATTATCCTCTCTCTTTCATGCCCCAGGAAAAAGTGCTCATTTATATCTCATTTTCTCCAGTCAAAAATCTTGTTCTGCAAACTAACCTCTGAGCACCTCTGTTTTAACCAGTGCTGACCTTTAAACCCCAAAGTACTCACTCAGTGGATATTTGGAATGCCTAAGAGGAATGCAGGTGTGGGAACTTTATTCCAGGCTGCAGATCATTAAATGGTTTTACCCAGCAGACACTGGCAATTTGGTTTTCATCACTCAGCATCTTTGCTTCAGAAGAACAAAAGCATAAATTGAATTTTGGCCATGTGCACCAGCACCCCATTCCAGAAGATGTTTATTAGCTATCTTACCAGCAAAAGAGCAGAAAGAGGCTTTTCAGAGAGGTTGCATCCTGTCCTCTTGAGCAATCCTTGAGTCATTATCTCAGGATCTCACATTTCAAATACTGTAATAAATGAAGCTATTCATTAGGAAACTGGCAGTCCATGGTCACCTTCTGATATCTCTGACAGTGTTCTCAGAGTGGGCAGGCCTAGTGAGTCTCTGTTTCACATATGGGAACCTTTTTCCCTTTACACAGCTGTAATAGATCCATTGTGACACTGAAGATCTGTCTGGACTGCCAGTATTTTCTCCGAGATACAGGCTCAATATTTTCCTCACAGCAGTGAAGAATTGTCTGATAAAGATTTGGAAAGTCTTCTCTCTAGCATCGTGGAGGCAATCCACCTTTACTTTGGATGGGCTTTCCACAGTCTGGTGAAGTGCCACCATCTGACCAGGTTCCCAGGCATGGGTGAAAGCTCCACTGCCAGGCACCACTACCCCTGGCTGGGCATATGTCAAATTCTTTTTCATGTCTTTTGTCATCAGCTTTGAAAGAAAAACATGGCAAGGTAAGGAAGATCAACAGATGATGATGTTCTGGCTCCTAGATTACCTGGAGTGTGCAACTTGGTGCATGAAAAGACTTTCTGTCTTCTTTCCAACAAGGCAGAAAACAGATTTTTCTGGAGGGAGGATTATGAGATCACTTCAGTGAGGCCAGTATTTTACCTATCTGCTTCTGGAAGCACCCTGCAAAGTATCTGCAAGTGGAGAAGTGCTCAGGTGAGAGGCAGTGCTATTCTACTACAGCTCCTGTGCCAGGGGTAGCAGAAGGCTGACTACACAGAGCAGTGGGAGCTTGTAAGCATCCTGAATCATTTTCAGATAAGGAGGTCTGTTCCTCAGGTTCTGCTCAGTGATTTCCTTGTTTCCAGGGTAGGTGCATATTTTCCTAGCATTGATTTTCATAAGGAAAAGACTTTGTGGAAACCACATGCAATTGGCTTAAAAACTGATGTTACCAACACCTGTCATTCCTATTTATGTCTCTTTTTAATATCTGTTTACACAATGCTGATGCAGCACAATCCCTACAATATCCTTCCTATAAGCTAAACTTTGCCAAGAAATTTCACACAACCACATGCAGAAATAACCAGATAAATCTCCAGCAGAAAGGAATGAACTTTTCTGTGTACTTTTTGGTTGACTGAAAGGTTCTCTCTGACCTTAATGCCCATGGGTTTGCCAGCACGTTATGAAGAAAGAGGAAAGTTCACAACATGTTTGCTCCCCATGGACACACTCTGATGCAGGAAGTATGCCCAAGTCTCTGACCACTGCAACTTCTCAAGGTGAATCACAGCCTTAACTGCTTGGAAATGTGTTGAATTCCTCTGTGCTGATCAATTATGACCCACTTGCTGTGAATGACCAACCTCCTGAGCCATAAGTTGCAAGACTGCACTGTTGTCCTGCAAGGGTCAATAGTGCTTCTTTTTACCAATCCAAATTCCAAACCTTGACTCCCAGTCTACATTCATTTATAGTAACCTAAATAGCAGCACTCACAAGCGTGTTACTTTTAAATTTATAAAGGTAAGTGAAATAACCTGTATTGAGGTACAGTAATACTAGCAGCTCATTAATGCTACATGAATGAGATCCATTCAATGCAAGCAAGTAATTCGTCTTCTTCTTCCTAATAAAGTAGCTTTAACATGTTCTACTGATAGGTATTTGTTGAAGATGAGACTTGAAAAACCCCCCATAGCTGTTCAGACCATTTGACTCTATACATCTGAGCTATGTGATTCCCCTTTCCTGACAACAGAATCTCTTTTGCTTGTTACCCTCACTTTGTTGCCACAGATACTTCTCTGTAGCTTTTGGATATCAGCTATGGAAGCCATGCCAGCTTCTCCAAAGTAGGTTTTGTTGGTAGCTTGTCACAATTCAGTGGTGACATGAAACACAGTTTCATTCCTGCGTTTTGGAGCAAGTTAAAACGCTGTGTGATATTTAAGGAGCCTTTGTCCTTTAACTCATAGCAGTTTGCTATCGTGCTTTGGCAGCTTCTTTGGAAACCAGCACAAAAGGGTTTTTTCTGTGGAGGGCCTGAAGTCCTGAATTCCTGCTGCTTGTTTCTGCTGGGCCATAGAGGAAGATGTTGTTGGGCCTTGCCATACCCTAGTGAATCCAATACTTGCTTGGAACTCTGGCTTTCTAGCTGCTGCATGCATCTGTGCCCTTCTTTTCACAGTTCTTTCCATTCCATTTCCCCCTATGCTTCTGGCCCATATTCAGACTCCCTCTTACATTGCCTCTATCCAAGATAGATTTGTAAGTAGCACCCAGGTGACTGAGATCCCCAGCCACCTTTACAGTCTGTAGAGAGGCTGGTGTCAAAGTCCTGTAGCTGTTGTGGTAATTGTTTCTCTATCCCATCTTCAAAATCCAAGCAATTCTGCTTGCCTCTCTCTTTCTTATGGTCCCCTATGTCCACTTCAGGCATATTGTACTGCTTCCACACTGATCCCTAGCTCATGGCCTCCAAAAGGACTGGCAGAAGAAGGGGGCAGCAGAAAGCTATTGCAGGGTATGCTCTCCAGCAAACAAGAGAGCTGATCCCAGGGGACATTCCTTCTACCAAATGGATTAGAGGACAAGAATGGGAAAAAAATCTCTTCTAAACCTGTACCCCACACAGAACCACCGACTGCCCTCCTGTCATTCCTGCAGGCTGCCACGGAGAGAAGTTGGAGATAGAGGCCAATGAAGAAGGACAATCAAACCCTCTCCTACTGCTCAGGAAATAAACTCTTTTATCCCAGTGGTAATGAAATAGGTGCCTTTCCAAGACAGACATTGCTAACGCATTCCTACATAAGTGAGGGTCCACACCAAATCTTTCTGATAAATTCAGTATATTGTTTCAGCATTTGCTTCCAAAGGACTCTAAGGTCTCAGATGTCAGGGAGCTGCTTTTTAGCATTCAGTGGCATGGCTGCTTGTTATGGTGAGAGAGATGAGTGGCTGTTCTACCCAGATCGTACCTCACTATGGCATTTCCATACCCCTGTCAGGAAAATTGCAAGCAAAACAAAACACCTTTCAGAGCAAATTCCTTTTGTTAACAGGCAACCATATTTCCAGTAATGTCTGAGCAAGAGACAATCCTTGCCACAACTGCTTGGGTGTGGTCTCTGGAATTTGGAAGGATGAAATCACCACACATCCCACCACCCCGCTTTCTCTGAGGCATTTCTGACTAGGCTCATATGATGTGGTTGCCTCCAATTAGAAGGGACTGGGATCAGTGATTCAGGAGGTCACTTGCCTACAGCCCTTAAATAGTATGGAAAGAGTTCGTCTGAGGTTGCCAGTAGAAGGCAATAGTAATTGTTAAAAATGGTTCTGGGCCTAGAAGTGTGTGACTAGGGCAGCAGAGGGGAGGTTCTGGTCCCAGCTGTAGCTTAACTGAAATCATTAGCCTTTAATACTGCTGTCCTTCATAATCTGAGGAAGTTTGTCTCCTGGGAGTGATGTCTCTTCCCAGCCTCTGTAAGTCCATGTGATCCATGTGTATCATTGACTCATGCTGGCTACTGGCAGTCAGTCGGGATCAGCACAATATACAGACTGAGTGATTCAGTGTCATTAGACGTGGCCAGTATCCAGAGTTGTATCATTTGCTCCTAGGTCAAGATGGATGTACTCATGACATATGTAATTTTCCCTTTCCTGCCCTCTCATTCTGTGCTGGCAACACCTCCCCGTAGGATGCAATAGGCATTGTTGCATCTCCCGGTCCAACCCTCTGCAGGGCTGTTAGAGGCTCAGGAGTATGATTGTATAATGTAGCTAACTGGTTGGGAAGGCTGCTTTAGGAGCTTTGCTCCTTCAAAAATGACAAAAACCAAGCAGTCTAATTGACTACCACAAAATAAAGCCCTTCCCCTCTTTCCCACATGCATAACCAATATTAAATAACATCCTCTTGTCCAAATTGGGAGAGATCCCTGCTCACCTTGGGCACAAAAAGCCTGGAAAGAACTTTCTTACACAGGATATTAGACTATAAATATTTATGCAGAAATATGTTTATATGCATGTGTTTATATTCACACGTAATTATACAGCAGTGAGGCATTTTACAGGCTTGTCCTCTCCCTGTCTTCAACAAAGATTTCCTTTAATGTCTTAGTGATGTACCAATTCAATGTTTACATCCCTCTTTAATGAAAGTAATTGTATGATGTCTGACAGCAGTATTTCCCGTCTGCTATATGCAGCACCACCAAGTTATTTTAATTTCCTTAAAGAAGAAACCTACATTTGTGCCCTCCAAAGGCAAAGAAAAAAAAAACAAACAAAAAACCCACATATAAAATGTGTTTCCTGAGGAGTAATTTCTGGGCATGCCAGTCTTGAGCCCTGATGCTGAAAATTGTTATTCTGTGAGTTATTACTGCAAGTTCCTTCTTTAGCCTGCAGCTGTGAGTGCACGTACTAATAACTCAGCAGAATAATACATGTGGTAAGATATTCAGTAATATTCAGCTTTACCCATGCATTTTTTCTCCTCTGTTTTTGTACAGAGTTCCCCTTCTTCTTACAGTTAAGCCTGGACATATTTTTCTATTTTAAATTTTCCAATGATTTGTACAAGAGAGTATTAAATTGCTAAAGGGCATATTAAGTATTACTGCTCTGTTAAACTTGAATGAAGCAATGCAAGTCTGGAACACATTTAATAAATCTGCAGCCTGATAAGCACACTTTCTTTGGCGAATCTGATATTCTTTTGCACTAATCACCTATGCGAAAGACCTGCTTCTAATTCTTTTGTTCTTTCAACTTTCTCACCCCAGTTGCAGGCTTCCTCTTCTCTTGGCACCGTATGATTTAAAACCCTTTCCACAGCCTTCAGAGGAAGGTGTGCAGGAGCCAGGCACTTTTGAGGCTGCAGACCTGTCCACATGGCCTCACTGGAGCACTCCTTGCTTACATTTTTCCAGCTTTTTTTTTTTTTTTTTTTTTTTTTTTTTTTTTTTTT